>OY720441.1:177381188-177807280 GCA_963082915.1 Dolichopus griseipennis | reverse complement strand
ATTAAGATAAATTTTATAAGTACTTATATAATGTTTTGGTTCATAAGTATTTTTATTCGTAATTTCTTTATTTCTTTGTATACAGTTTTCCTGGTTTATTTGATCAACAACTATGTTCTTTAGTTGCTAATATCCAATGGCCTTTTTTTAAACCTAGTTTATATTGATATGCAGGACATAGTTTACTAAGAGTCTTATGATTAATATCCATATTTAATTTTAGTTTCTCGTTGTATTTCATACAGTTTATGCACTTATTTATTTCCTCTTTGTTACATACGTTTGTTTTATGTTCTTGATGACATTTTAGACACGTTTCTTTATTCTTGCAATCCACTGATTTATGGTTGAACCCTTTACATTTGTAACATCTTTGTATATTTATAGCATCAAATACCTTGCATCTTTCCCATCCTATAAATAATTTTTCGTTCGCAAGTATTTTTGGGAAAAATTCTTTATCGACTTCAATTACTGCATTATATATTACTTTGTTATATTTATTCAACTCTTATGTTTTTACTACTTTCATATCACACATTTCTAAAAAGGAATTTTGCTTTTTGAGTTTTTCTACTATTTCGGCATCACTAAATTTATTATTCATATAAACCAATTCAATTTGTGGCTTAATGACCGTTGGTATTTTTATCTCGTAACTGTCTATCATTCTCTTTTCTAATTCAACTTTTATTTTTTCACGTTCTTCAATTGTGTCTGTTTCAATTAATATTGCTCCATTGGTTTTAGTTTCAATATTTTTGATTTTTAGATTTTTTTGGTCAACCTTTGTAGTTCTGCCGTATAGGTGCTGCCGTTTTGGAGATATTGCAATTTCAAGTGGAAATTTAAAACAAAAAAAAAAAATTTTGAACTTTCAAAAAAACCACTATAACTATGAAATTTTCAAAAACACCCTGCATTTTTTATTATACTGTTAGAAAGGTCTTTTGACACTGACACCAACGGTATATAATAAGTATGGTGTATGTTGACAAATAGCCCCACCAGAGAACATGAATGAAAAACTGACACAACAATTTTATTAAAAAATACATTTTCATACTTTATTTCTCATAAATTTATTTTGCCTTTTTGTTGGATGGTGTCATAATTCCAAAAAAAAAATTCCAAATTTACAAAATTCCAAAGAAAGAAAAAAAATAGTTCCAAGAAAAAAAATTCCAAAAAAAAAAATTCCAAAAAAAAATCCAAAAAATATTTCCATAGCTTTAGCGAGCAAGAATTTTAGAGTTTGTTACAAAATCAGGATTATACGCTTTTTCCAGAATATTTATACATGTGTATACGTGAGATTCTGAATTAGGAGGGATTTTAGAATTGGATTCAAAATCAGGGTTTCAATAATTTGTTTAGCGGGGGTTTGGGGGCGGCAGCCCCCACTATTTATAAATTTTTTTTTTGTTGAAATATGCATGTAAAAAATAATTAGGAGAGATTTTATAGTTAGGCTACAATTACAGTATTATACGCTTTTTCCAGAATATTTATATATTTGTATACGTGAGATTCTGAATTAGTAGGGATTTTAGAGTTCGATTCAAAATCAGGGTTTCAATAATTTGTTTAGCGGGGGTTTGGGGGCGGCAGCCCCCACTATTTTAAAATTTTTTATTTGTTGAAATATGCATGTAAAAAATTACTGTTTTTAAAAAATAGTTTGTCATTAAATTTTGATTTTTGGAATTTTTTGTTTTGGAATTATTTTTTTTGGAATTTTTTTTTTGGAATTATGAAATGGAATTTCGGAAATGAAATTTTTTTTTGGAATTTCGTACCCAACCGTTTGTATTTTTTTTATTTATGCCTGGAAACATATTTATAACATATTAAAAATTTTTTTTTCAATAATAACATATCTCATTTTTTTTATACAAAAAAAATTACAAAACAAAAAATTCTTTTTTTTATAAATGCTTATATCTTCTAAACGCTTTAATATAGACATACCTTATGCCCAAATTATAGAAAAAAATAAGAGCTTTCCAACGATGTAAAAATATTTAGGGGGTTTCCTTGCAAAATTTTGAAAAATATGAGCTTTAGAGAAAGGATGTTAAAAATTTTTTTTTTGCAAAATTTTTCAACTTTGAACTACAATATCTCCAAAACGGCAGCACCTATTGTCATCAAGTAAACGGTAAAATATTCTCCAGACTATCAACTTAATTATTACCTTAAACTGAATACATATATATTGAACAGATCGCTAATTATAACGTATTATGTAAAATAGACTAAAATAACAAGGATACTTTTAAATGTCCTTTTCGTCCTTAAAGGATAATATGCGCCATTAAAGCTGTATATTTTTTGAAAGCTGGCAACACCAGCTATCTTTTATATTTAGTCATTTGGTCCTTCGCGGATACTAGTTAAACCTTAGAATCAACAAAAATTTTAAAGTATTTTATAAAAACATTGAATCAACAACCGTGGCTCATAGAGGAGTAGCGACATACGTCCACAACTCTTTTACCTGTAGTGAATTACAAATAATTTTCAATATTCAAGTTGTAGCTGTTAAACTATTTTTTCCGATTAAATTTATTCTTTGTAATATATATTTAGAGAATAATGCAAATATTACTAAGGATGATTTAGTTAACATAATTCAACACTTTCTTTGCCCTCTCTTAATAGTAGGAGATTTTAACAGCCATAATTATTTATGGGGTTCAAATAAAATTGACAAAAGAGGAAAAATTATTGAAAATATAATTGAAGATCGGGAACTTAATATTCTGAATCATGGAAGTCCTACTTTCCTCAGTTTTTCTCATAAAACTTACAGCGCAATAGATTTATCAATATGTTCTCCAATTATCCAAAATTATTTTAACTGGAAAGTAGAAGAAGACCTCTATAGCAGTGATCATTTCCCAATAAAAATGTCTACACTACCCCCAAATTCTATTTTAGGTCACCGGAAAAAATGGTTAATAAAAAAATACAATTGGGATATTTACCAAAAACACATTATACTAAAAAACCCTGACTATGAATTAAACGAAGTGACAATTAACTCTTATGTAAAGCATCTGACGAAAACAATAATTGAAGCAGCGAATAAAACAGTTCCTATTAATATTACTAATTCCACGAAACGCAAAGTACCTTGGTGGAACACTAATATTAAAAAAGCAATTCAAAACAGGACCAAATTGTTAAAAAAATATAAAACAAGTGATGAAAAAAAACCAAGGGTTTTTAAAAAAGCACATTTTCAAAATAATATAGTGTTTCATACTAAGTATTTTATCGGAATATAATGTTGAAGCTTCAATATTAACGTTTAATTTAGGAAATATATACGTTGGTGACTAAGTTACTGCTTACCTATAATAACAGTAAATTTTTAAGTCCTAGTAGCCTCTGTAGAAGGAAGGCTGCCAAATTTCTCAAGGATATAATGCTCACTACTCCTCTTCCCGCAAACTTTTTTAGGTTCTAGGAATTAAATTGTGAATTCCACCAAAATTTGGAATTTTTCTTAGAATTTTACTATTTAGGCAAAAATGGTTAAAACTGAGAGACACTTTCTTCAATTTAAAGAACCCCTTTTAAAATTAAGAAAAACCTTTAACATATGTTAAAATATAATGTTAGACCTTTAAATTTTGTATATTAAGGAAAAAATATTTAAACAGGTATTCAAGTTACAGGTGTTTAAAAATAGCAAAATTTCAGTTTTCGAGCTCTTATAGCTCCTGAACATGGGGCTTGACAAAAAAATTTTATTAACCGACTCCTACTAATTTCTGAGGATCTAACTACTCCCAAAATTTCAAGACCCTAGCTTAAACCGTTTAGAAGATATGTGTGGCCAAAAATTTTGCAAAAATTGAGTTTAGCATAATGGTAAATTTTAGTACCGTATGGCAAACCTAAACATTTATTAAAAATTTATAAAGTTTATAAAACCAGCTATCTTTTGACGTTTTCAGATTGAAAATACACCTAATAGAACTCTTGTTATAACAATTTGAATATAGAGATTTTCCCAACTTTGGGGGGCTGCAGCTCCCTAACGGGTGGGGCTTCAGAAAAAAATTCTTCTACGAAATTATTTTTTTTTGTAATACCTACTCGTGGTTAAAATTTCTTTTTTATATTTCAAACGATGTAAAACTTTTTGTAAACATACGGACAGACAGACAGACAGACAGACAGAGAGACAGACAGACAGACGGACCGACAGAGTGAAACTATATAGGCACATTTTTACAAAATTTTTTGAAAATGTGCTAAAAAACTATGAGAAGTGAAGACTACAAAAATTTTATTCGGTCAAAATATGAAGCTAGCTTATAAGATTTTATAAACAAGTGACAAAAAAAAAAACCAAGGGTTTTTAAAAAAGACATTTTCAAAATAATATAGTGTTTCATACTAATTATTTTATCGGAATATAATGTTAAAGCTTCAATATTAACGTCTAATTTAGGAAATATATACGTTAGTGACTAAGTTACTGCTTACCTATAAAAACAGTAAATTTTTAAGTCCTAGTAGCCCCTCTATGGAGAAGGTTGCCAAATTTCTCAAGGATATAATGCTCACTACTCCCCTTCCCACTAACTTTTTTAGGTTCTAGGAATTAAATTGTGAATTCCACCAAAATTTGGAATTTTTCTTAGAATTTTACTATTTAGGCAAAAATGGTTAAAACTGAGAGACAATTTCTTCAATTTAAAGAACCCCTTTTAAATTTAAGAAAACCCTTAAAAAAGAAGGCAAAAAAATTTTGTTAACCGACTCCTACTAATTTTTGAGGATCTAACTTCTCCCAAAATTTCAAAACCCTAGCTTAAACCGTTTAAAAGATATGTGGGCCAAAAATTTTGCAAAAATTGAGTTTTGCACAGGGGTAAATTTTAGTACCGTTTGGCAACCCTAAACATTTAAGCGAAGTATTTTTGTAAAGTCTATAAAAGCAGTTCTCTTCAACCGTTTTTCGATTGAAAATAAACCTATCAGAACTCTTGTTATATCAATTTAAATATAGGGTTTTTTTAGAATTTGCAGGGGCTGTAGCTTCGTCACCCTTCAAAATTAAGAAAAACCTTTGACATATGTTGAAATATAATTATAGAGCTTTGAATTTTGTATATTAAGGAAAAAATATTTGGACAGGTATTCAAGTTACAGGTGTTTAAAAATAGAATAATTTAAATTTTCGAGCTTTTATAGCTGCAAAACAGGGGACGTGACAAAAAAAAATTTGTTAACCGAATCTACTTATTTCAGAGGATCTAACTACTCCCGAAATTTCAAAACCCTAGCTTGGCCCGTTTAGAAGATATGTGTGGCCAAAAATTTTGCATAATGGTAAATTTTAGTACCGTTTCCATACGATAAAGTTTATAAAACCAGCTATCTTTTGCCGCTTACAGATTGTAAATATATCTAACAGAACTCTTGTTATAATAATTTGAATATAGGGAGTTTCCCAACTTTGGGGGCTGCAGCTCCCTAACAGGTGGGGCTACAGAAAAAAATTCTTCTACGAAATTATTTTTTTTGTAGTACCTACTTGTGGTTAAAATTTCTTTTCTATATTTCAAACGATGTAAAAGTTTTTGTAAACATACGGACAGACAGACGGAAAGACAGATGGACAGACAGACGGAAAGACAGATGGACAGACAGACGGACGGACGGACGGACGGACAGAGTGAAACTATATAGGCACATTTTTACAAAATTTTTTGAAAATGTGGTAAAAAGAAAGCTGGAAAATTTTTGTAGCATCAATAAACAGTAATACGTCAACTAATGAAGTGTTTACAAAAATCAATAAATGGAAAGAAATCCAAAAATGATATGAAATATGCTAAAATCATTACAAGATACTTTAAATAGAATCTCAATATGGGCGGAGAAAAAGGACCAAAATTTTCACAATCAAAAACAGTAGCGATGTTGTTTACCAGGAGAAGAAAAAATTATTATTTGCCAGATCTATACATTGGAAAAGAAAAGCTGAAATATGTGCAACAACAAAAATTTTTAGGTATGATATTCGATACACAACTAAATTGGAAAAGTCATATACAAAATACAAAAGGCAAAGCAATAAGAAGTTTAAATCGATTAAAAATTTTCAGTAATACAAATTTCGGATCTGATCGTAAAATGCTGCTTCAACTACTAAGTTTAATCATTTTACCAATAATTGACTATGGGAGTTTTATTTATAGATCGGCTAGTAAAAGGGTACTTGAACCTTTGGATACAATCCTTAATGCAGGAACTAAAATAGCACCGGCCATGCTCTATGGACTAAAAATTCTTCATTTTAAAAAACATCCTTTAAGTAACGCTATTATCGATGAAGACATCTATAAAATATATAAAACAAAACAAGAAAATATTCAACCAGTGTTCATTCGAAAAAGAATATGTTAGAAAATATCACAAGAGGAAAAAAATTTGAAACTCAACATTTCATCCAACAACCATATTGGACATGTTCAAATATGGAAATAGATCTAACTATAAATAACTTCAAAAAATCAAATTCACAAAAACCAAGACTACAAAAATTTTATTCGGTCAAAATATGGAGCTAGCTTATAAGATTTTATAAAAAAGAAAGCTGGAAAAATTTTGTAGCATCAATAAACAGTAATACGTCAACCAATGAAGTGTTTACAAAAATAAAATCAATAAATGGAAAGAAATCCAAAAATGAAATCACAACCATAATACAAGATAATGTTATAATTACCACAAAAAAGGATAGTTCTTTATAATACTCTGCTTGAACATTTTCATGAAGTTAGCAGTACAAAAAACTATTACATAAAATTCGTGGAATACAAAAATCAAATAGAAAAAGATCCACTTAATCTGAATTTATCTTCCATAGAGTACTATAACGAGATATTTCTTGAAGAAATGGAAAATTGTCTATCGGAGTGTAAAGGAAGCTCTCCAGGTTCGGATCAAATGCACTACGAAATGATTAAAAATTTAAACAAAAATGACAAAATAGTACTACTAGATCTATTTCATACCATTTGGACAAAAGGAATTTTTCCGAATTGCTGGAGAAAAGCTATTTTAATTCCAATTTTAAAACTAAGTAAAGATCCAAATAGGGTGTACAACTACAGGCCTATTTCTTTGACAAATTGCTGTTGCAAACTTTTAGAAAGGATGATAAGTAAGAGAATGATTTGGATTTTAGAGAAAAATGATACTATATCCAACTATCAAGCAGGATATAGGAAGAAAAGATGCACCTTAGACAATCTATGCTATTTCGAAAGTGAAATAATGAAAGCTTTGTCAAAAAATTAAATCACCCTATCTATCTTTTTCGACTTAGAAAAAGCTTATGATATGGTATGGAGAAGAGGAATTATGCAAGAACTAAAAAAAATAGGTATCACTGAAAATTTATATGTTTTTATAAATAATTTTATACATATAAATTTTATATAATAAAGAACAGAGAAATCAGAGTTGCTGTAGCAAATGAAATTTCAGATGAAAAAGTATTAGAAAATGGTATTCCACAAAGATCAGTCCTTTCAGTTATTTTATTTTTAATTCATATAAATAGTATAGTAAAAACAATACAAACTCCAGTTAAATTTACACTATTCGCACATGATTTAGCAATATTTATAAATGGGAAAAATCTAAAAAATATGCAAAAATTATTACAAGATTCCTTAAATAGAATCTCAATATGGGCGGAGAAAAAGGACCAAAATTCTCACAATCAAAAATAGTAGTGATGTTGTTTACCAGGAGAAGAAAACATTATTATTTACCAGATCTATACATTGGAAAAGAAAAGCTGAAATATGTGCAACAACAAAAATTTTTAGGTATGAAATTCGATACACAACTAAATTGGAAAAGTCATATACAAAATACAAAAAGCAAAGCAATAAGAAGTTTAAATCTATTAAAAATATTAAGTAATACAAGTTTCGGATCTGATCGTAAAATGCTGCTTCAACTACTAAGTTTAATCATTTTACCAATAATTGACTATGGGAGTTTTATTTATGGATCGGCTAGTAAAAGGGTACTTAAACCTTTGGATACAATCCTTAATGCAGGAACTAAAATAGCACCGGCCATGCTCTATGGACTAAAAATTCTCTCTTTTAAAAAACATCCTTTAAGTAACGCTATTATCGATGAAGACATCTATAAAATATATAAAACAAAACAAGAAAATATTCAACCAGTGTTCATTCGTATAAAGAATATGTTAGAAAATATCACAAGAGGAAAAAAATTTGAAACTCAGCATTTCATCCAACAACCATATTGGACATGTACAAATATGGAAATAGATCTAACTATAAATAACTTCAAAAAATCAAATTCACAAAAACCAAGACTACAAAAATTTTATTCGGTCAAAATGTGAAGCTAGCTTATAAGATTTTATAAAAAAGAAAGCTGGAAAAATTTTGTAGCATCAATAAACAGTAATACGTCAACCTATGAAGTGTTTACAAAAATAAAATCAATAAATGGAAAGAAATCCAAAAATGAAATCAAAACCATAATACAAGATAATGTTATAATTACCACAAAAAAGGATAGTTCTTTATAATACTCTGCTTGAACATTTTCATGAAGTTAGCAGTACAAAAAACTATTACATAAAATTCGTGGAATACAAAAATCAAATAGAAAAAGATCCACTTAATCTGAATTTATCTTCCATAGAGTACTATAACGAGATATTTCTTGATGAAATGGAAAATTGTCTATCGGAGTGTAAAGGAAGCTCTCCAGGTTCGGATCAAATGCACTACGAAATGATTAAAAATTTAAACAAAAATGACAAAATAGTACTACTAGATCTATTTAATATCATTTGGACAAAAGGAATTTTTCCGAATTGCTGGAGAAAAGCTATTTTAATTCCAATTTTAAAACTAAGTAAAGATCCAATTAGGATGTACAACTACAGGCCTATTTCTTTGACAAATTGCTGTTGCAAACTTTTAAAAAGGATGATAAGTAAGAGAATGATTTGGATATTAGAGAAAAATGATACTATATCCAACTATCAAGCAGGATATAGGAAGAAAAGATGCACCTTAGACAATTTATGCTATTTCGAAAGTGAAATAATGAAAGCTTTGTCAAAAAATGAAATCACCCTATCTATCTTTTTCGACATAGAAAAAGCTTATGATATGGTATGGAGAAGAGGATTTATGCAAGAACTAAAAAAAATAGGTATCACTGAAAATTTATATGTTTTTATAAATAATTTTATACATATAAATTTTATATAATAAAGAACAGAGAAATCAGAGTTGCTGTAGCAAATGAAATTTCAGATGAAAAAGTATTAGAAAATGGTATTCCACAAAGATCAGTCCTTTCAGTAATTTTATTTTTAATTCATATAAATAGTATAGTAAAAACAATACAACCTCCAGTTAAATTTACACTATTCGTAGATGATTTAGCAATATTTATAAATGGGAAAAATCTAAAAAATATGCAAAAATTATTACAAGGTTCCTTAAATAGAATCTCAATATAGGCGGAGAAAAAGGACCAAAATTCTCACAATCAAAAATAGTAGTGATGTTGTTTACCAGGAGAAGAAAAAATTATTATTTACCAGATCTATACATTGGAAAAGAAAAGCTGAAATATGTGCAACAACAAAAATTTTTAGGTATGAAATTCGATAAACAACTAAATTGGAAAAGTCATATACAAAATACAAAAAGCAAAGCAATAAGAAGTTTAAATCTATTAAAAATATTAAGTAATACAAGTTTCGGATCTGATCGTAAAATGCTGCTTCAACTACTAAGTTTAATCATTTTACCAATAATTGACTATGGGAGTTTTATTTATAGATCGGCTAGTAAAAGGGTACTTAAACCTTTGGATACAATCCTTAATGCAGGAACTAAAATAGCACCGGCCATGCTCTATGGACTAAAAATTCTCTCTTTTAAAAAACATCCTTTAAGTAACGCTATTATCGATGAAGACATCTATAAAATATATAAAACAAAACAAGAAAATATTCAACCAGTGTTCATTCGTATAAAGAATATGTTAGAAAATATCACAAGAGGAAAAAAATTTGAAACTCAGCATTTCATCCAACAACCATATTGGACATGTACAAATATGGAAATAGATCTAACTATAAATAACTTCAAAAAATCAAATTCACAAAAACCAAGACTACAAAAATTTTATTCGGTCAAAATATGAAGCTAGCTTATAAGATTTTATAAAAAAGAAAGCTGGAAAAATTTTGTAGCATCAATAAACAGTAATACGTCAACCTATGAAGTGTTTACAAAAATAAATTCAATAAATGGAAAGAAATCCAAAAATGAAATCAAAACCATAATACAAGATAATGTTATAATTACCACAAAAAAGGATAGTTCTTTATAATACTCTGCTTGAACATTTTCATGAAGTTAGCAGTACAAAAAACTATGACATAAAATTCGTGGAATACAAAAATCAAATAGAAAAAGATCCACTTAATCTGAATTTATCTTCCATAGAGTACTATAACGAGATATTTCTTGAAGAAATGGAAAATTGTCTATCGGAGTGTAAAGGAAGCTCTCCAGGTTCGGATCAAATGCACTACGAAATGATTAAAAATTTAAACAAAAATGACAAAATAGTACTACTAGATCTATTTAATATCATTTGGACAAAAGGAATTTTTCCGAATTGCTGGAGAAAAGCTATTTTAATTCCAATTTTAAAACTAAGTAAAGATCCAATTAGGATGTACAACTACAGGCCTATTTCTTTGACAAATTGCTGTTGCAAACTTTTAAAAAGGATGATAAGTAAGAGAATGATTTGGATATTAGAGAAAAATGATACTATATCCAACTATCAAGCAGGATATAGGAAGAAAAGATGTACCTTAGACAATTTATGCTATTTCGAAAGTGAAATAATGAAAGCTTTGTCAAAAAATGAAATCACCCTATCTATCTTTTTCGACATAGAAAAAGCTTATGATATGGTATGGAGAAGAGGATTTATGCAAGAACTAAAAAAAATAGGTATCACTGAAAATTTATATGTTTTTATAAATAATTTTATACATATAAATTTTATATAATAAAGAACAGAGAAATCAGAGTTGCTGTAGCAAATGAAATTTCAGATGAAAAAGTATTAGAAAATGGTATTCCACAAAGATCAGTCCTTTCAGTTATTTTATTTTTAATTCATATAAATAGTATAGTAAAAACAATACAAACTCCAGTTAAATTTACACTATTCGCACATGATTTAGCAATATTTATAAATGGGAAAAATCTAAAAAATGTGCAAAAATTATTACAAGATTCCTTAAATAGAATCTCAATATGGGCGGAGAAAAAGGACCAAAATTCTCACAATCAAAAATAGTAGTGATGTTGTTTACCAGGAGAAGAAAAAATTATTATTTACCAGATCTATACATTGGAAAAGAAAAGCTGAAATATGTGCAACAACAAAAACTTTTAGGTATGAAATTCGATACACAACTAAATTGGAAAAGTCATATACAAAATACAAAAAGCAAAGCAATAAGAAGTTTAAATCTATTAAAAATATTAAGTAATACAAGTTTCGGATCTGATCGTAAAATGCTGCTTCAACTACTAAGTTTAATCATTTTACCAATAAATGACTATGGGAGTTTTATTTATGGATCGGCTAGTAAAAGGGTACTTAAACCTTTGGATACAATCCTTAATGCAGGAACTAAAATAGCACCGGCCATGCTCTATGAACTAAAAATTCTCTCTTTTAAAAAACATCCTTTAAGTAACGCCATTATCGATGAAGACATCTATAAAATATATAAAACAAAACAAGAAAAGATTCAACCAGTGTTCATTCGTATAAAGAATATGTTAGAAAATATCACAAGAGGAAAAAATTTTGAAACTCAACATTTCATCCAACAACCATATTGGACATGTACAAATATGGAAATAGATCTAACTATAAATAACTTCAAAAAATCAAATTTCACAAAAACCATTTTCCAAAAACTTTTTTTAGAAAAAATAAATACAAAATTTTTTAATCATGATATTATTTACACTGATGGATCATTAATAGATAATAAAACTGGTTGTGGATTCAAACATAAAGACGTCGAAAAACACTATCACTTGCCTGATGATACTACCATCTTTTCAGCTGAGTTGTATGCTATATTAGAAGCAATCATATACGTTGATAAAAATTTCATTGGAAAAAAAATATTAATCTGTTCTGACTCTATCAGTGCACTTCAAGCAATACAAAAACTTATACCAATACACTCTACTGCACAAAAAATAAAAGAAAATATATATCAAATGAAAAATTATTTTTAATTTCTCTGGATACCCTCTCATATGGATATTTCAGAAAATGAAGAGGCTGACAAAATCGCCAAACATGCCATTAACTTACCCACTATAGAGGAATATTATCAAATTTATTCGGATCTAAGAAGAGCAGTTGTGTCAAGCATAAAAACTACGTGCAATCAAGAATGGATACAATTAAATCAATCCAACAAATTAAGGGAAATTACTAATTACATACCTTCTTGGAAAACTTTGAACGAGTTATCTCGAAGAGACTCAATTAGAATTACCAGACTAAGACATGGCCATACGTTATTAACCCACTCATATATATTTGAGAGAACAAATCCACCAAACTGTGAGTGTGGTGGAGAGCTGACTAGTAAACATATCTTTGAAAACTGTGCAAAATACATTCTGGAAAAAAACCTCTACAAAATAACTAATATTAAAACTTTAGCATCTGATCATATTATTACAAACAAAAATTTCATACATTTTATTAATAAAATTAACTTATATAAATCTATATAAAAAAAAAAGAAAAACTAAGCTAATTATGTACATAGAATATAGCAGATTCACTAAAATAATTTAACGATAATTTGGAAAAGCAATGTTTATCACATTAATTCAATCGTTTTTTGTTAATATTTAGATTCTAATTGTAATTGTAATTCTAATTTAATTTTTATACCCTACACCTATAGAATAGGTAAAAGGGTATATTAATTTTGGTATGGTGTTTGTAACCACCTAAAAAAAGCGAGCTAGATATGGAAAAGTATATATATTTGTGATCAGCGTGACCTCCTAAGTCGATATAGCCATGTCTGTTCGTCCGTAGGCATGATAACTCAAAAAATAATGGAGCTATCTTGATGAAATTTTAACTGTTTTAATTTAATTTAATGCAGATAATCATGAAGAAAACGACAAACTGGTTCTAAATACCTTTCAAAAGCTTTTTGGAAAATACAATTCGTTACAAACCTGTGTTACTAAAACATATAAAAAAAATAACTACATAAACAATTTTAATAACATTGTAACAATGGAGGAATCAGGTCAGAACACAAATTTATTGTTGAGTTACACATATTTCCTCAATAAATGTCATACATTAAAAATTTCTGTTGGATTTGACTGTGAGAAGTTTGAAGCTTCATGCATATTTCATCGTAACGGTAAAAAGGCAGTTACCTTAAAATTTGATGATTGGAATATATTTTTATACCCTACACCTATAAAATAGGTAAAGGGGTATATTAACTTTGGTATGGTGTTTGTAACCACCTAAAGGAAGCGAGCTAGATATGGAAAAGTATATACATTTGTGATCAGCGTGATCACCTAAGTCGATATAGCCATGTTCGTCCGTCCGTCCGTAGGCACGATAACTCAAAAAATAATAGAGCTATCTGGATGAAATTTTAACTGTAGGTTACTAGGACTGAAAGTACGGCGGGGATTGCATATGGGCGAAATCGGCCCATGGGTTCGGATTGTAGACCTTTTAATCGGTCCAAGGGCTAACGAACATATATAAAAAATCATAATAACTCAACAATTAATGACTATCTTCATCAAATATGTGCTGTAGGTTACTAGTAATGAGACTAAGGCGGGGATTGCGTACGATGGAGATTGGACCATGGGTTCGGAACCTAGAACTTTTTGATCGAATTTAGGCCAATCTGGCATAATTCCGAAACCAATGAAGATAGAACCTCCAAATTTGGTATCATTTGCAGCATTATAGTTTAGTGAAATACCTTTAACTTTACATACTACTTTTTTAGTATTATCTTTGATACAATATACTTTGCTTATGAATTCATTAAAATGAATTCAAAATTAATTTAGCAAATGATCTTAATCCAGGGTTATTAAGAATTTTTGCATAATCTAACTTAATTTCCTCTACGTTTAAAAAGTTTTCTATATAATTTTCTTTTTCTTTTTCAGTTTGGCAGATATTAGGCCAACCAGAAGCTTCTTGTTTAATTTTTATAAATTTATTCATCATTGATGTAAATAGGCCGTCAATTGAATTAATTTGATCATATTTTACTGTTTTGTATTCCCAAACTTCGTAAGGGTTTATAAGTTTGTAACCCTTTTCAATAGCTTTTACGACTTCATCGATCACCCAAGTTCCTATTATTGATCTTTCTGTGCCAGTATGATAACAATATTTTCCTTGGTATTTTTCTTCCCTACAACTTCCACAAAGTGAAAGCATTAATTTATTATTTTGCTTTAGTGGAAGAACAGGGTGTAAAAGAAGTGGTGGGGGTAACATTTTACACTTAATTATTCCATCAATGGTTGATATATTTAATTTAGAAGTATTTTCTTCTATGTAAACTGTTGGATGCTTAATAGGAAATTTTCCTCGTTTGCCGACATTTGGATATAGAGACCATATATCTCTATATTTAATTTTTTCTCCTGGTTTACATTTATAGTATGTGTAAACATTTCCAGTCCTACCCCCGTAAAATGCATCTGTAGGATTTAATGGAGCTGTGTTCAATAGTTGATGATTTTGCAAGTATTTCATGATTGTGTTTGTTCATACCTCCGATTTAATGTGTCGCTAGAAGCTTTATGCAAAGTTGTATCCCTTTTAGTAGTTAGACATTTAGGATGTCCGTGGTAATAGCACCCATAAAATTCATATACCTCTTTAGTATCCTCGCAATACCCGTCAACTTTAACACCAGCAATTATTTTTTCTCTGCCGTTAATTCCACATTGTAGTTTAATTTTGCGAGAATCTTTATCCCAAATAAGCCATTGCATAGCTATTTTTGATTGATTATCAACTAATCTATAACCTTTTTTCAGAATGATGCCTATTGTGTTTGAAATAAGAAAATATCTTCTATATACTAAGTTGCATGCTGAAGCTATTGTTGTAGCTTCTAAAAATGGTTCAACATTGCACTCTTGTAAGAACATTTTTCTAAAAGCCAAACAGACTTCTGTTAAAATTTTTACATCGTTAATGCAGTATTCTATCAATTCTTTCTGCATGTTGAAATTAGAGTTTTTTTTTTGTTCATACCACTGTAAAAATTCACTCCTTTCATCCTCCTTTTTTGTGTCAGGTGCATAATATTTTATTGAAGGCAAAGTTCCAATATAGTTTTGATTTTCAAGTTTATTAAAGAGATGAGGAAAGTATCCTTTTGGTGGGTAAATTAAAAGCTTTCGGTAACTTACTAAGTGCCATTGGAAAATAATTAAGCGAGTCTATGAATTTTATATTACCCAGTAACATAAGAAGAATTTTTGTTCCTCGCATAATTAATTTTGGTTGAAGAACAGTTTTAGTAATAATATAATTTAAAACAAACTAATGATCAAACGCTTGTCCATTATGAGCAATCACAATAACCTTTTTATATTGGATTCTTAATTTTATTATATGATCCATGAATTTTGATATTACCTTTTCTTTTTCAAAGCATCTTTCCCTTAACCCACATTTTCTACAATAATATAAAGTTACTTCTTCAATACAATTATCACATTTTTCTTGTAAAATACATAAATTTGGGGTGTGTTGCTTTGTTTTTGACTCTTGTCAAGTTTCTAAGTCATAAAATATGTAAATAAAGTCCTTTTTATAATTTTCTGAAAGGTTTTTGACTTTTTGAATGAAGCAATGATGATCTTGCATGAGATGTTATTTACAAATGTAACAATAAAACTCTTCACATTTATGACTTCTTTTTGATTTATGTACTTTGAAACAGCTTTTGCATTTTTGTATTTCCTCACACATACTTAATTTTGTTGATGTTGATGCCGGGGGGGTGTATTAAGTCCATAGGTATTAAGTCCAGAATACAAAAATATGGACTTATTTCCATTTGAAATGGAAATAAGTCCATAAATTGAATTATGGACTTATTTCTCTTTTACATTGGGAATTAAGTCCATATGGTATTATTTCACTTTGAGAATTTTCTTTAATATTGTAAAAAATTAATTTTTTGTTAGAAAATAAATTTTATATTCATTATAAATACAATTATAATACAAATTTCTTTTTACATAAATATATGTGCATTATTATAATACATAATTAATTAAGTATTTTTACAAATATACATAACTAGTTAAAAACTTCAATAAAATTGGTTACAATTTGCCTGCAAACTGGGCACAAAATTGGCGAAAATATTCTGGAAAAAGCGTAAAACTCTGCTTTTAAATCCAAATCTAAAATCCCTCCTAATTCAGAATCTTACATATACATATATATAAATATTCTAGAAAAAGCGGAAATCCTGATTTTGAATCCAACTCTAAAATCCCTCAAAAGGAATCCCTAAAATCTTTAAATGGAGGGAATTTAGAGTTGGATTCAAAAGCAGGGTTTTACGATTTTTCCAGAATATTTATATATGTGTATATGTGGGATTCTGAATTAGGAGGGATTTTAGAGTTTGATTCAAAAGCAGGGTTTTACGCTTTTTCCAGAATATTTATATATATGTATATGTAAGATTCTGAATTAGGAGGGATTTTAGATTTGGATTTAAAAGCAGAGTTTTACGCTTTTTCCAGAATATTTTCGCCAATTTTGTGCCCAGTTTGCATCCAACTCTAAAATCCCTCAAAAGGAATCCCTAAAATCTTTAAATGGAGGGAATTTAGAGTTGGATTCAAAAGCAGGGTTTTACGCTTTTTCCAGAATATTTATATATGTGTATATGTGGGATTCTGAATTAGGAGGGATTTTAAAGTTGGATTCAAAATCTAACTTAATTCATAGCGCCTATATTTTCAAATTAAAAATAAATTATGGTGTTAATCCTCAATAAATTCTGGACTTAATTCTCAATGTAAAAGAGAAATAAGTCCATATTTCATTTTATGGACTTATTTCCATTTCAAATGGAAATAAGTCCATAATTTTAATTTATGGACTTAAAACCTATGGACTTAATACACCCCCCCGTTGATGCCTTGTGATTGTCTAAACATGTTTGACCTCGAAATGTGCGATTGCATTCTTTGCATAAAATATTTTTTATCTTTTTAGGGCAATGAGGTGATTTTTGGCAACAAGGGCACTTCTTTGAACATCTATGTTCATATTTGACATAATACGGAATATGGCAATCTTCACAATAATAGCTACAACAAAAAAAAGCTAGTAATGATTTTCGTGATAAAGTAAGTTTTCCCATCATTATTTCCTTTAAAAATTACTTCTCTTCTTCTTGCCTCTCCATATTTGTACACAACAATTTTATGTTTATTTAAAAAACTTTGAAATTTTTGCAACTCTTGTATTCCATAACCTTCAGGTGGAATTGAAACTCCAGAATTATTTACTAAATATATTGCCGATAAAGTTTGAAGTTTTTCTGTATCATTTAATATTTTTTTATATTCAGCAAAGTTTTCAACTTTAGCTATAGCAACAACTAGTGCACGCGGAAGACATAGGTTGTCTTTATTTTTTATGCGGATGATTGATGATTTTCGTAGGCATTCATCAGTATAGTTTATATATTTCGATGTGGATCTACCTAATCCAGCTGGTAATTTAACCTGTGTAGCGATAATGCAGAAGGTATCTAATACTGCATCATAATTATAAATTTATAATGTGATATACTGCATCTTTGATCCAGCTGGTGGGTTCAACAGTATCTGGTACTGATCTTATAGTAAATAAACGTCCACGTAAGTTAAATCTCTTAACGATTTCTGTACGGTCGCTTTCAATTCTACAGCGCGTTACACTTTCTGATGAGTTCAAAAATTTTTGTAGAATAACTTTTTAAACTAGAATAACTTTTTTCCGTTTTAAAATTAAATCAGATACTGATAAATTTAAATTATTCTTTTCTTCTTATAAACATTCTAAAACCGAAAAATACTCTACAACAATGTATTCAGAATTTAATCAGTTATATTTTCTTTTTATTCCTATAATCTTGTCTTAAATTAAAGATAGAAATTTGTAAAGCATAGCTGTATGCAAAAGATATTTCAACAAAGTGTTTTGCGTTATTCTTAAAATAGAAATAGAAAATTAATGGAAGGAAATAAAAAATTCTACAACAATGTAATCGCTATGCACTTTAGTCAATTATATTTCTTCTAAGTAAAATTAAATTCTAAACTGAGCAAAATAAAAAAATTATAGCCTACAAAATAAAGGAATTTAAATTAGTATTTTGCAACATTGTATTTGATTGTCTATGTTATTTCAATAAATTATAGTGCTAAAAACATGCAATCCTGTTTCTAACTTCTATTCTTCTGTACGCTGTAAATTAGTATAAATACATTGAAATCTTTGTACAAGAGTTACATTTAAATTTAAAATTTAAATCATACAACATGGCACAAGAATTCCTAAACTTATACATGAGCAACAGCGATGATGTCGCTGCATCTGTCTGTCTCCCCGCAAAATGGAGTAAGACAAAAAATAATAGCAAAGTTGAAGAAAACTAAGAAGAACAACATCCACAACAACAACGGCATTGTCTCCAATAGTAACAACAACAGCCAAGGAAATGCAGTTTTTTATTGGTCTTTAATGAAAAGGCTGAAAAAAATACTTATTTTAAAAAAAACATTTTTAAAAATTGAAAAAATGGAGTCGAATAGACCCTATATATTAAAAAATGTTAAAAAAATAAATACTATATACGGTGAAAAATGGGTTTTCGAAACCAAAAATTTTATAATTTGTGCTATAGAATTAGAGGAGGGTATTAAAACCTCCATAATTTATTTGTATAAAAATGAAAAGGGAAATTTACTCTTAGAAGAAAATTTAACTTTTCCGCTTGCTGATAATCAGTAAACGGAAAAAGTAACTAAATTAAATTTAAATTCTAGTTATGTCAAAAATTTTTTTTATTTTTAAGTTTCAGATACCCAGGAAAAATAAAAAACTTTTTCTTTAAAGTTACAATCTACAGGTAACATAACATAAAATAGATATGAAACACCATGCCTTTTCATCAATATTATGAAAGATACATTTTATTAACTTACTAGTAAAAAAGCCTGTCGGACGACAGGTATAATTTTAATTTCTCTTTTTATATAATATATTCTTTTTTCCTGCTATTGCGCTACTGAATCAATAAAAGGAAATTCGTTATCTAAAGAACATTAAGTTAACATTATAATAATTTGTTTTAGTTTTGTAAGTGATAATAAAATAGAAGTATATATCCTAAAGTGTAAAAAATTTCTTTATACGTTTTTATTAAAATTTTCTGTATCTACTTGTTAACAGATTTCTCATACGTTTTGATTTTTTTTTTCTATTCATAATTTACATTTTATCAGTTTCATTTTTTCTTTCTTCTTTGAATGTAAGTATGTATTTGTAATTAGAAGTATTTTACATGTGTGAATAACACTTAACATAACATAAGGGCACGCTGGTCAGCAGCAGCAGTTTGTCTTTTATTATATTTAGATATCCTCTGTACCATTTTTCTTTTCAAGATTATTCACCTACTTTTAACATAACTTGACCTACTTTTGGGGGACTTGGTCATTAATCAAAATGTAGGTCAATATGTCGTTATGAAAGATACATTTTATTAACTTATGTCTTCTGTACCATTTTTCTTTTCAAGATTATAATACATCTAACTAGTAAATTTAAAAGCACTTCTTTGATTTCAGGTTTATACTTTTCATATTAAAGATGCAATTTTCTCAAATGTAAAAATTTACATAAGAGACGAACAAATAATCTAAACCAATTTTTATTTTATTTGTATGTTGATTATAAATATGTACCAAAAGCAATTAACCAGTTTTGATTTTTTCATTCCTTACAGAAAAAGATGACTTTTTTCTTCTACTTATTACATATAATATATATTGGGCAGAAAACAAGTTTTATATTTTAAAGAACTTGTGACTTTAAATTTTTATACCCGTGCATATATGAACATCGGGTATATTAAAATTACTCCTCCGTTTGTAACGCATCGAAATATAAGAGCTAGGTATAGTGTCAAGGGTACGTATCGAATCAGCATCGAAAAGTGAATCGATCTAGCTATGTGTGTCCGTCCGTCCGTCCGTCAGCACGATAACTCAAAAACTATAAAAGCTAGAGTTCTGAAACTTTCACAAAGTAATTTTTAGACAATTTGTAGGTTCCCTATTGTTTTTGGTTAAAATCGGAGAAAGGCTTCGGGTAGCTGCCATACAAATGTTTCGATATTTTATGAGTATTTTAAAAATTAATAACGAAATAGAAACCAAATATAAAAACAAACAAATTGTTCTATAATTATTAATCGATTCATGGTGTTAGGACATGTTACTTGTACCAAAAATGTCTCGGTTCGAATTCAGGCTAAGGAAAATTTTTTTTTTTTTTAAATTCATTTTTTTTAATCTATTTTTTTTTAATTAAATATATGTATTTATTTTATGTTTGAAAAAATTTTATTTTATAGAAAATTTGACAGAAGACTCTCATTTATATTAAAAATTATTAATTTTTTTTAATATTTCTATAAAAAAATTCAAAACTGTTATTTAAAACAAACAATTGATACCATAGTAACTACGATTATTTAAAACTGTTATTTAAAACAAACAATTGATACTATAGCAACTACAATTATTTAAAAAAAAAATTAAGATAAATAAAAACTCGTTTTGTAGACATATTATTTATTGTTCTATGGTGTAGTGGTTAGGATATGGTACTAGTAGTAAAAACGTTTCGGTTCGATTTCTGGCTGGGGCAAAATTTTTTTTTTTTTTTAAATTCATCTTAAAATTCTCATTTATAAATTATTTATTTTTTTTAATACATTTTTAAAAAAATTCAAAACAGTTATTCAAAACAAACAATTGATACCATCGCAACTATAATAATTTAAAAAAAAGATCGAGACGAACATAAAGTCGATGGCTTAGTGGTTAGGACGTCGACATTTTAATTGAAAAGTGTTGGTTCGAATCTCGTTTAGAGCATATTTTTTTTTTAAATTCATCTTTTTTTTAATTCATTTTTTTTTTATTAATTTTTTTTATAATTAAATATAAAAAAAACAAATATTTTGAATTTTCTGTCAAACAGTTCAATTGCAATATAAGAATTTCTTATATATTTAATACACGCACGGGTATCTAAAAGTTGACAAGGGCAACTATAATCTTCCTCGTTTTTACTGGATTTGACATGCTAATTTGCATACGTACTCTTGTAAATAAAAATTTTATAAGGAAATGTTTTAACTTACTACTTTTACATGATTCCCTATTACAATATAAACAACAAGAGTTGTTTAACTTACTTCTAAACCTGTCTGTCTGTCTGTCAGACCTAATTAATGGCACCGCCGACGTCAAAATCACCTACTTTTAACATATCTTGACCTACTTTCGGCTTGACCTACTACCGGGGACTTGGTCATTAATCAAAATGTAGGTCAATATGTCAAACTATTGCTATCTCTTTCTGGCACAGAATTCTCATGACAGAGTGCCAGGTTAACTACTGCTCCCCAAAGTTAAAAAAAGCCCTATATTTAAATTCTTATAACAACAGTTCTGTTAGATGTATTTTCAATCTGAAAACGGTAAAAGAGAGTTGCTTTTATAGAATTTACAAAAATATATTGCCAAAATTTATAGAGTTGCCATACGGTACTAAAATTTACCATTATGCAAAACTCAATTTTTGCAAAGTTTTTGACCCACATACCTTCTAAACCGTTCCACCTAGGGTCTTGAAATTTTGGAGAAGCTTGACTCTTAGAAATTAGTAGAAGTCGGTTCATAAAATTTTTTTGTCTCGTCCCCTGTTAAGGAGCTATAAGGGCTCGAAAATTGAAATTTTGTTATTTTTAAACACATATAACTTAAATACCTGTTCAAATATTTTTTTTACAAATATACAAAATTTAAAGCTGCAGCATTATATTTCAACACATGTTAAAGGTTTTTCTTAAATTTGAAAGGGGCTCTTTAAATTGAAGAAATTGTCTTTTAGTTTTAACCATTTTTGCTTCGATAATAATTCTAGGTAAAATTCCAAAATTTTGGTGGAGTTAACAATAGATTTCGTAGAACGTATAAAAATGGAAGGGTTTGGACAGGAGGCGGATGGGCAGATCCTCGAGAATCATCATAAGTTTGCTTAGCAAAAATTTGGGACTTTTCCCCATTCAAGGGCTATCAGGACTTAAAAATTAAAACTTTTATTTTTTTATAAATCAGTAACTTATTCAGCAGTGTATGTTTTTCCAATAATAAATTAAACGTTAATATTGAAGCTCCAACATTATATTTGGCACTTGTTAACAGGTTTTCTTGAGTGCATTGATTATATTCTAAGTATTGATTTCACTATTATTCATTATTATTAAATTGATGAAATAACTAAATTATAATTTTATCATTTATTTTTAGACTTCTATATATTTGGTCAGTATTTTTTTAAATAAACGTTCAGTATTTTTTTAAATAAATTATCAGTGTAAAATAATATTTTGGTCAGTATAGTTAATTAACGGTCAGTAAAATTTTGTATATTTGGTCAGGATAGTTTTATTTATTGGTAAGTAAATTATTTTTTTTTAATTTATTTATTTTATTTTATTTCTTACACAAAAAAAGATTATTTAAGTAATATGTACATACATATATAAAAAAAACAACAAAATATTAAATTTTTATTCTTATTCAATTAAAAGAGCACGGGTTGCTAACTTTGGCCTTCCTCTTGCACGTTTCTGCCCTATGGGAACTTGTTCAACTGGTGGGGGAGGTTTAACATATTTCAGTCTAATAGCTAAACCTATGATATGCTCGCATATAAATTTTTTTAAATATGTTGGGCAAGTGCAACAACCATGCATCCAGTTTTCTATTTCCGCTGGCAGATTTACAATCCAAACTTTAAATGCTTTAGTCTTCCACTGGTCAAATGTATTCCAATGCATTTCTAATATATTCGATATTTCCTCTTCTGAAGCATTTAATTGCTGATCGGCTGGACAAAAATATCTTCTTGTATGGCTGAAACCTGCTGAGGAAATATTCGCGTTGGTTTTTGCCCACTGGTAACCTTTGATCCATTGAGATAATTCAATTGTTGTTGAATACACGACAGTTTGATAAATATTCTGGAATTTCACTATGACGAATGCACCATTCTTCAAGTTCTCCAAGACTTATTTGAGTTGGTCCATATAACTTTTTTCTTAGTTGTACTAAATAATTAGCAACCTGAGTTTTATTTTTTGGTTTTGAACCCTTTTCAATTAATATTTCTTGAATTTTTTTTGGTTTCACTTTTAGTTCAAAAAGCTTTTGAATTTCTTCTTTCATCTGAGTTGTAAGCTTATGTCTTTATTGCTGTATGTTTTCATGAGTATGTTCGTTTTCTGCTCTAAACATGGTTACGGTTTCGTTCTTGTTGTTGAAAAGTAAATAAATTCCGGCAGCACATTGTTGATCTCGTCTTTTTACTTTGTTACAGCGATAATTAGCTTTACCACCATCTGCCGTTTTATTTCTACAATGGAAGCTCCAATTGTCTTCAACATTTAGTGCAATAATTACTTCATTTTTATTCTTAAATGTTGAAACAATGTTCCATATCCGTTGCATTTTTTTTCTTTGGGCTGGTATCAACACTTCATCATTTATTCCTTCCTCATCAGATGATAAATATTCATCTATATTTGATGTCATTATAATTTATTTTATTTTTAAAATTTATTTTAACACAACGTCCTTTAATTTTATAAGAAATTCTATTTAGTTTTATTTAATCTTTAATTTTATAAGAGAATCACTTTAGTTTTATCATTGATTAAGAATTATATATAGATAAACATTTTCATGTTAAAAATTTGTATGAAACTTTTTTCGCATATTTTTTAAAATTCTCTCAAAACGATTGGCATATTTTAAATGTATTGTAACTATTTCTATTTTATACCCTTCATTTTTATTCTCTCAAAAATTTTTCACTCTACATAGTACATGTAACATGATTCAAGAATATGAATAATATGATACTAAAGAAAAGAAAAAAATCGAATAAGAAAAAAAACGAGGAAGAGGGTAGTAGAGTAGATTGTGTCAACTCTGGGATACCCGTATGACCGTAATATAAGCATTATATCATTATTATTATAAACATTAATTACTTCTGGCAAAATTTTAAACATAACGGCTTTATTAGGTGTAGTGTAATGTTCATATAAAAGAAGGAGTTGTATGGCACTTACTCGAACCCTCTGCAGTAGACCAACCAAATTTTCCAGTAACTTTTACCATTACACTTAACTACTTTTGGCAAAATTTCAAATACCCAGCTTTAAAATGAAAAAAACAAAAAGTTTCCACTTACAATTGAAACCTCATAAGAA
This sequence comes from Dolichopus griseipennis, assembly GCA_963082915.1. Taxonomy (NCBI): domain Eukaryota; kingdom Metazoa; phylum Arthropoda; class Insecta; order Diptera; family Dolichopodidae; genus Dolichopus; species Dolichopus griseipennis. Next base: position 177,782,508 of record OY720441.1, on the reverse strand, counting down.
ATTGTAAATAAAATATTTGGTCACCTTCAAATATTCATAAAGTTAGATTTTAAAATAATTATTTTAGAACCTTCATATACATACATATCTATATAGGTATGTACGCAAGTACATACAAAATTAAATAATTTTTTAGAAAAAAAGAAATCAATTCGAAAAAATGAACTATGAATTTATGAATGAAAAAATCATTGTTTATACTAGTATGACTATTTGTCAAAAGGGTATACAAAATATGCCAACCGTTTTGAGAGAATTTTAAAAAATATGCGAAAAAAGTTTCATACAAATTTTTAACATGAAAATGTTTATCTATATATAATTCTTAATCAATGGTTTTATTTAATATTATTTTAGTTCATTAATCTTAATTTTCATATACACTTCTATAATTTTAATTTGTTATTAACTTTACAAGTATCTTGTCTGAATCAGACTAACTTGTTGTTTAATTTTTTTTACATGAAAACGATAAAAAATCTAGAAGGTAAACTGAATGACAAAAAATGTTTGGGTTTTTCAATTAAAACCTTAAGGTAAAAGGATATTTTTGGGTTTTTCAATTAGGACCTTAAGGTAATAAGTCGTCTTTTCATGATAAATATATAAAAATTACAGATGATGGATAAATTACAGATGGGTTTTTTTCATAATTCATATTTTAATTAATGAAATATAAAAACTGATAATTTTTTTAATTATATACTGATATTTAATTTTAATTACTGATCATTTATTTAAAATACTGACCATTTATTTTATCTACCAACATTTTAATTAAAATACTGATCGTTTTTATATTAGCCGGCGACATACTGATCATTTATTTTACCTACTGACATGTTATTTTAAATACTGACCATTTATTTAAAATACTGACCAAAAATATATAAAAATACTGACCCATTAAATAGCAGCCTTATTTTTATATGTACTTTTATAAAATTAAATTATAAAATGCTCAGTAAGAAACCCTACTTAATTTTGAAAATGTGTGTTTTAAAAACCCTTGATTTTTTTCAACACTTTTTTTTATATAATTACGAACTTGCTTAAATTTTAAAATTTAATTCGATAAATTTGTTTGTTAAGAAAAGATTTGAAATTTTTTTAGAGATTTATTTAGTTTCAATAATATTTTTTCTCCGCTATTAACTTTTTGTATACATATTTTTAAAAAATGTTGCGAAGCTATGTATACTGTTTCACAAACTTTGTTTAGATTCAAATGGAAATACTTGGTTGTTGCCAACATTCTATAATGTACCTTCTTAACTTGCATTTGTATTAAATTGTATTAAATAAAATTTATTTTTAATTATTATGTTAAAAAAAAATATAATGTTTTGTTTGACTTCTACGGTGCATTTCATTTGGCTTTATTTCAGGGATGAGGTTAACTTTGAAATTGGTTTAATCACTAATTAATTATTTGCTTTTCGTATATTGGGCCTTATCCGTTATTTCAGTTTTTCACTGAAAATAATTAAGACTTACTTCCGAAAATGTTCCTGAGAAGCATAGTCTTAATTTTACAATGTACAAAAATGTTTTACAAGTTATGTAAATTTCCAGAAAATTTACTGTGAGTTTTAATAAATGAATTGAACTGATTCGTAAACCTTTAATATAATTTAAATTAAAAAAAAATTTTAATATTCTTTTCTTTTTTTTCCTTCTTATTTTTTTTTTTTTATTAAATATTTATTTTTCTTTTTATTTTTTCTTTTTTAAATATTTTTTGGCCTACTTATGATAATTCATGATATTTCATTTTATAAAAAAACGAGGAAGATTATAGTTGCCCTTGTCAACTTTTAGATACCCGTGCATACCCACTATGGTGTATAAAATAAACCGTAATTTACTTCCCTTATACATTTAACTCATTACCCCGACGTAAAAAAAAAAAAAATTAACAAAAAAAAAAAAAATCACAAAACAAAAAACAAAATTTTCATTCATTGTCCCATAACTTTAGCTTAAAAAAAAAAAAAAAAAAATAAAAAAAAAAAAAAACAAAAAAAAAAAAAATTGGCCCACTCTAAAAGTCCGAAGGTCCGAGTGATGTCCAACTTTGTCAAGTAACTTGCCCTATTAATTTATCTGCCCAATTTTAATTTTAACCTTGTAGCTTCATTAGATTCAAAGTTATTGAATTGAAAACTTTGTATGGCAGCCCCCCGAAAATGGGGCCCTAACATTTTGAAACTTCATATAAGTGATCGATTCATTATATAACTAACCGTGTGTAATTTTCAGCCTCGTAGTACAATTAGTTTTGAAGAAATTCATATTGGTGCAAAGAAGTTGTATGGCAGCCCCCCGAAAATGGGGCCCTAACATTTTGAAACTTCACATAAGTGCTCGATTCATTATATAACTAACCGTGTGTAATTTTCAGCCTCGTAGTACAATTAGTTTTGAAGAAATTCATATTGGTGCAAAGAAGTTGTATGGCAGCCCCCCGAAAATGGGGCCCTAACATTTTGAAACTTCATATAAGTGCTCGATTCATTATATAACTAACCGTGTGTAATTTTCATCCGCGTAGTATAATTAGTTTTGAAGAAATTCATATTGGTGCAAAGAAGTTGTATGGCAGCCCCCCGAAAATGGGGCCCTAACATTTTGAAACTTCATATAAGTGCCGGAGTCATTATAAAACTAACCGTGTGTAATTTTCATCCCCGTAGTATAAATAGTTTTGAAGAAATTCATATTGGTGCAAAAAAGTTGTATGGCAGCTCCCCGAAGCCTTGGTCCGATTTTAACCAAAAACAATAGGGAACCTAGAAATTGTCTAAAAATGACTTTGTGTGAAATTCAAGACTCTAGCCCTTTTAGTTTTTGAGTTATCGTGCTGAAGGACGGACGGACACACATAGCTAGATCGATTCACTTTTCGATGCTGATTCGATACGTACCCTTGACACTATATCTAGCTCGTCTAGATCGATGCGTTACAAACGGAGGGGTAATTTTAATATACCCGATGTTCATATATGTATGCACGGGTATAAACACATCCAACATTAATATTTTATAACTGAACACATCTAACAAAACATTTAATTGACATACAACACATAGCGTTTGTTACACCTCATTTCCTAGAGAAATATAAAATAATAATAAAATGTATTTAAAAAAATTTTTTTTTCTAATTAATAAAAAACAAGTGAAGAAACAGTCAGTCGACTTAGAAATTCCCAACACCTATCATTGTGTACGATACTTAAGTATTGTCAAGTAACTTTGAATATATATGCATGTATGTAAAATTTATTTTTATATTTAAATGAATTATATGAAAAGTTTTAAATTTGTCATTGTATTTTAGAAATACATTTATTGCATATTTTGCGTTTATAATATAGGTACATAAACTTACAATTTAAAATAATTGCAATTTAACTATATATTACCTATGGTTTATTAAAAGAAATTTAATCGTTTATTAAAAAAATATTTTGTTTTTAATTTATAAAATATAATACATAATATGTTTTATGGTAAAATTCTTTGCCTTTAAAAAATATAAAACTGTTATATAAGAACGGAAATAGGAAAGAATCCTCGTGTAACAAATTTAAAGTTTCTATCTTCATGAATTTCGCAGATAAGCTTTTTAATTTTGTGATTTCTTAGGAGGCACCTGAACCACCATTACAATTGAGTCTAAATTTCGGGGCACATACGAGATAGGAAATATCTTCTTTGGTTTCGAAATTCTACTTGTTTGGCCTCACTTCAATCAAAAGCTTCTAAAATCCTAACTCATCATCCGAACTCGATAAGAACCAATTCCCATGGTACTTTTATTACTAGTAGCCTAGAAAATTTCATGGCATTAGTTTTTGGATATACTATTTTTTTCCAAGTAGTGGCATGGTGTTTAAGATATATGTTTGTTAGCCTTTGAACTTTTCAAAGGCTCCACAACCCGAAACCATGGTATGATTTCGCCCATATGCAGTCCCAGTCATACTTTCAATACTAGTTAACCCTTGTACACAATTGGAACATTCTATATTAATTTTAAGTTACTATTTTTATGAATTTCTATCATAAGCTTTTAAAACTTGTGAGGTCTAAGAGGGGAATTGAACCACCGCCCCAATTGTTTCCAAATTAGGAGAACACGCAAGAAATAGTAGTGAACTCCCTTGTGCTAAATTTGAAGATTCTACATTTTTTCAAGTTGCTATCTTTATTAATTTTAAAGATATGCTTTAAGGTCTTCGGAAGTGTGTGGCTAGTCCCCGACCTACTACTCCAATGGAGCCCAAATTAAAAGGACACTAAGGAAATAGGAAGAGACACCCTGATACCAAATTTGGAGGTTCTATCTTTATTGGTTTCGGAATTATGCTCGTTTTGCTTAAGATTCCGAACCCATGGTCCAATCTCGACCGTACATAAACCCCGCCGTAGTTTCATTACTAATAACCTACAGCACAAATTTGATTAAGATAGCGTCATTAATTGTTGAGTTATCGTGATTTCGTATATAAGTTAACAACCGTTAACCTTCCATATATTACGAAATTGTTTTAAAATTTTTTTCTTAAATAAATTGTTCAAACGGGAACGATTTATTTTCATCAAATTTCAATTAACGTTTTTTTAAAATTTAAATATCAAATTTCAATAATTTTAAAATAATAATTTTTTTATAGTTTCCTAACTTTCGGACATTCACACAAAAAATATATTAAATGCCTACGATGCATTTCTTAATAAAAAAATATCCACGCGGCGTATTTGTGCAGGCAGAATGAAAAATTAAAATACTAATTCAACTCACTTCTTAATTAGCTTCAATAAAGAAAAGTAATATTTTTGTCTGTAAAATAAATCTGTAAAATAAATAATAAAAAATCTTTTTTGTAAAATAAAAACTTTTATTAAAAAATTTAATAATTTTTTATTTTTTTTTGGTTTGCATGAGCAAGAAAATCTAACTTATATGTTCGTTAGCCCTTGGATCGATTGAAAGAACCAGAATCCGAACCCATGGGCCGATTTCGCCCATATGCAATCCCCGCTGTACTTTCGGTCCTAGTAACCTACACTTCAAATTTCATCAAAATAGCTCCATCACTTTTTGAGTTATTATGCCTACGGACGGACAGACGGACATGGCTATATCGACTCAGGAGGTCACGCTGATCACAAACTTTTCCATGTCAAGCTCGCTTCCTTTAGGTGGTTACAAACACCATACAAAGTTAATATACTCCTTTACCAATTCCATAGGTGTAGGGTATAAAAATGATTAATTTAAAAGAAAAATTAGTTGAATCTAGCTTTCATGCGAATTTGATTAAATAGGGCTAAAAAATGTGATGGGAGAATTAATGTGGACATACATCTTTATAATTTTCCAACCAACAAAAATTTATTTGATAAATGGTGTCACATCTTACAAATTAACTTAAATTTTGGTAAATTAAACAAAACTTTTAAAAGGCGCAATTCCGACACAAAGAAAACATAGATTTCCTTTTACCAATAAATTCGGAAGGGAGGTTAAAAAAACCATAAGAAAAAAAATTACTTTTTCTTTTTGTCAAAAGTCTGGAGGTAGTAATTGTATTTAACGTTCCACTTGATAACGAAATTATAAAAAAGTGGTTAGATATTTTAAATTTAAACAATAATTCTTCAAAGCATTTATACGTTTGTGAAAATAACTTTCAAACATAAAATATTGGGACTTCGAAAAAATATTTTTCCAACAAAATATTTTAATTTACAATCTACTTCTTCTAAAATCAACATACAATGTGTTAATGCAGAAAAAGAAAAATTTAGATGTATATAAATTTTTATTACAATCTTGTATTTATACGGTAAAATATGTATATGATGGTCCTGCGTTAACAGAAGAAATGTTTGTTATAAACAATTAACTTTAGAAGATATTTTAAATTTACCATTTCCTTCAAAAATTTCAAAACAATCAGAATCTTCAGCAATTTTCTGCTATCAATGAAAAATTTAGATGTATATAAATTTTTATTACAATCTTGTATTTATACGGTAAAATATGTATATGATGGTCCTGCGTTAACAGAAGAAATGTTTGTTATAAACAATTAACTTTAGAAGATATTTTAAATTTACCATTTCCTTCAAAAATTTCAAAACAATCAGAATCTTCAGAAATTTTCTGCTATCAATGCATAATCAAAGATGAAAAGGTAGCTTATTTTAAAAAATCAAACAAAATATTTTGCCAAAAGTGTTTGAACCTACAAGAAGAAAACGACACATTAAGAAAAAATTTATAAAAAATTTAACAGATGCAAGTTAGTATAGAAGCAAGAATAGACATAATAGATAATATTAATACTAACACAAAAGAATTTTTTAAAATGTTATTGTCAACAAAACTTAGTTATAATCAGCAGCAAAAAATATTATCGCAAAATATTAATTTCAGGTCTTCATCATTCTATTCATTTTTAAAAGTTGACTTAAAATTACATTTGCCAAGCCAGTCTTCACTTTATAATTCGTGTCCAATAAAAAATCTTCAGCCTTGATTTAATAAATGCCTACTGAATAACTTAAAAAATCTTGTTAATAAAATAGATACCCAAAAATAGATTTGAAATGGATTTAAAAGTAAGATGTATAGTTATATTTATTCATAATATAACAGAAAATATTATGAATTACTGGATATTACAGAAGATAAATGCACATGTCATTTAATGGAAATAAAATATTTTGTGTATTTGTTACACCTCACCAAATAAAGTCAATGAAAAATACTATTTTGGTAAATAGTTTATGCGAGGAACTTTTCTCTTGTAAACTTCTGAAAAAGAATTTTTTACTGACGTTAAGGATAAATCAAGACCCACTTGAAAATCTGTTTGCAAAAGTACGTTCAAAAGGCGGAAATAATAGAAACTCTTCTGTGTCCGAATTCAATTGAATTAATGCACAAATAATGTCAATGCGTATAGTGAAATTTATGCATAGTAACAAAAATGCGAAAACGATACAAACATTATGCTAGATTGGGAATCTGCACTTGAAAATTATATTGTCTTTGATTCTAATGATCAGGAAAAGGAAATGTCAGTAGAAATTGAGGAATCTCTAAACCAATTCATTAATGAAGAAGATGACACCAACGACATTAATACATTAGAAGCTGATTAAATAGTTGAAATATTCACAATTACTAAGATTAATTCGTTTAAAATAATATCACATCATGTACTCAGCTAAAAAAAATTTCAGACGAGACCGCCATATATACACACAATTTCAATTTCAGTAGTTCCTATACCTGATACATTATTCTCATATACAATTTTCTAAGAGACCGTGTTGTTTTTTTTTCATACATGTTTTTCCTGGTGTCGTGATATAACGCCATATGTTATCTCGAGTGTCTTATAAAACTATAATCGCGAAATTTTTAATATGCCTTTAAATCACACTAAGCCATAATGGCGTTATGACTCACTTCAAAGAATTTTTTTTTTAGAAAAAACAATAGAAATAATATTGTTTCGAAATTTATAATTTGGTGACAAATATACCTTCTATGCGTAGCCAGTGTCATTGATTTTGTAATCGGCTATAAGATTTCTCCTAATTCAGAATCTCTAATATATAAAAAAAAAAAAATAAATAAACTTTTGATTTTTATGTATTTAAATTTATGTTTTGTAATCAAATTTCATGTTAATTTTAAGTTTTAGCTATAAGAATTTTTTTTGTAAAAACCTTGTTTTGGTTCAAAATAAAATAAATAAATAAATAAATAAATTCAAAATAAAGCTTATCCTACAATTTTTATTATATCAAATTTTAACCTAATTTTAGAAAAAAGATAAAAAAATAAAATGTTCAATGCACTTTGCATTAAAACAAATTTTTTGAAATACGAAACATTTTTGTTTACGAAATACAAATTGTTCAATGCACTTATGCATTAAACAATTTAATTAACAACAACAAAAACGTAAACTGAAATATGAAACATTTTTTGTTGCGTTTAAGTTATGTTGAAATAATTTCATAAATTTTTTATAACAACAAATCGATAAAGTAAATAATAACCTTATTGTAATTTATCGTTTTGCTGATAAGAAATTTTAGAAATAAGTTTTAGAATAATTTTTAGTTAAAAGAAGAATGTAAAAAGAATTCATTCATCATTATTACAGTAGAAACCAATAAAGAAAGTATTTTTATAAATTTTTAAATCATTTGTTATTTTATTCCCTTTTTTTTGAATAAAATTTTATACACACTTTTGTCGAAAAAGTAAGTATATATATACGTTATGCCGGATTGGGAGGAATTTTAGAGTTGGATTCAAAATCAGGGTATTCACTTTTTCCAGAATATTTATATATATTAGAGATTGTAGATTGTAAAAAATGCATACATAGCGAAAACACAGTTAAAATGCAATTTATAAAGTAAAAAAAAAACAAAAATAACTAAATTATAGAATTATAAAATTATGTGAACTTGAAGTGTAATATGAGTATAATATTGAAGGTTAAAATTATTGTCGTAGGTCATTAGAAATTTTAATTTTAATTTACGTTTAAAAGTGTATCTAGAAATTTGTGTTGAAAAAAGATGACTGTGTTTATTGAATGTTATGCAACATCTGTTTATTGGTTCATTTTTTCCATATTCAGTTCTATGAGTATTTTCAACTAAAGATTTAGTGCATCTCGTATTTCTGCCCCCATTATTTATTTTAAAATTATCTGCTAAGAACTGAACGTCAATGTTTTTTCTTAAGACGTCAAAAGTAAAGCAAGAAGAAAAAATTAGCCTGCGTGAGGATAAAGTTAAGATATTTAATGATTTAAGTCTTACGAGATAGCTAGGCAGTATTGAATAATCTCTAGGATTATATTGATTTCTCAAAGCAAATAAAAGGAATTGCTTTTGCACGGATTCTATTCTATCAGAATGTATTTGAAATGCGGGATCCCACACAATGTTACCATATTCAAGAATAGGTCGTACTAAGGAACAATAAAGAGCTTTAGTTACAGCGATGTTGCTGAATTCTTTAGCTCTTCTTTTTATGAACCCGAGCATTTTGTTTGCCCTAGAAATTGTATACTCATAATGAAGATGGAAGTTTAGTTTATCATCCAACAGGATCCCTAAGTCGGTAATATTTTTAACTCTTTCAAGGTTTACATTATTTATTTTATAACCGAAAGTAATGGTAGATATCTTACGTGTAAAACTTATAACCTTGCATTTTTCAATGTTTAGTTCTAACTTATTAGAGAAGCACCATTCTTGCAGACTATTGAGATTTGTCTGAAGTAGTTCAACATCGGAACTCTTTTTAATTACATGATAAATCTTGAGATCATCAGCAAATGCAACATGTGGACACACCGGAAAGTTTACTAGAAAGATCGGAAATTAATATATTAAACAAGAGTGGACCCAAGTGGCTACCTTGCGGTACTCCTGATATAATATTGTTTGAGTCCGAGAAAAATCCTTGAAATTTAATATTTTGCGTCCTATTTGTAATATAGGAGAATATCCAATAAAGAAAAGGGCCGGAAACTCCTAAGGCTGCAAGTTTGTTTAGTAGAATTTTGTGATCAACACGATCGAATGTTTTGCTGAAGTCCGTGTAAATAGCATCAACTTGGTGCCCATTTTCCATTTCATTAAGGATTTCAGAAGTGTAAACTAAAAGGTTTGTTGTTGTGGAACGACCTTTTCTGAATCCATGTTGTTGTTCGTTTAGTTTTGTATTTATGATGGGTGTAATTTTGTTTACAATAATTTTTTCAGACAACTTTGGAATAGTTGATAGAATAGCTATACCACAGTAATTTTTGACGTATGATTTATCACCCTTTTTGTAGATAGGGGTTAGATAAGAGGATTTCCAGAAAAGAGGAAAAATACCTGATGAAAGAGATTTATTAAAGATAAAATGAAGCGGATAAGTGAGATAACTGACACAGTTTTATAAAAAAGTCGGTGGAATCAGGTCAGGTCCTATACCTTTTTTGGTATCAAGTTTAGTGATTTCTTCAAATATTTCAACTTCGGAAAGGTATAAATCCGTAATAATAGGATTTGAATTATTAATTAAGTTAGAGAAATCGAAATTAATTGGAGACTCGAGTAGTATACATGTCACTTGGGCATGGGAAAATATTTATGCAAATGAGGTATTATCCCAAGTTCAATGACCTTAACCGGCATACCGGCATCGTGATACCGGCATAATTAATTTCCGGAAAACACTTTTGTAAATAATAGACAAGGTCAACTAGATAATGTACAACAAGTAAGTGCAATGATCTTGTTGTGATAGTATAGTAACATAGATTATTGTAAATAATAAAAGTTTTATTTAGTTTTCACGATCAACCAGTTATTGTAACAAATAAAATGCAGATATTTAACTTGTTATTTGTATTTTAGTTTAAAGTAATTTTAAATGAAAAATAATTGGAGGTGTGTTTCTAGGTGTGTTATACTCTGCAAAAAAATTAATAAATATTTTGTAAAAATAAAACAAATAAGTTGAGTTTCATATAATATCATTTTTATTATTTGGGAGGGAGGTACAATAGTAAGGAAAAAAAGTGATTTATGTTTAACTGAAATATATTTTGAAAAAATTTGTTCGTGTAAATTACTTTGTAGAATATGAGGTAGAAAATGAAAGTAGTTTAAAATAGACTTATTCTATTTAGGTGTAGCCAGTCACGAGTTTTATTTTTTGGTTTTAATATATGCGTTAGATGGAATTTCAAATAAACTTTTTTAAACAACTATATCAATTAATATTCTTATGCTTTTTGAAAAATACTTTGTGTAATGCAAAAAAAATTAATAAAGACTTGTAAAAATAAAACAACTAAATTAAGTTTCATATAATATCATTTTTATTTATCTAAGAATTGTGTTCTTTATCAAAACCTATAAACACTTAACTATAATGGAGATAACTTTGATTTATTTTAAATGAAAAGTAATTTGAGGGAGGTATAATCGTGAGAAAAAAGTTATATTTAGTTGATTTATTCTATTTTAGGTGCATTTCCAGACAGTCACCTTTTTTTTATTATAGATATATGCATTAGATGGAATTTCACACAACTATTTTTCAAGAAAGAGGTTTTAATTAAATTGTTAAATTTAATTCTGGGTTATATTACTTTGTATAATGCAAATTAATAAAAAAATATTAAATAGACCTATTTCTAGAAAATTTATATAGATGGAACAAATATTAATTTTGTATATAAAGTATGAGTATATTGTATTTTTTAACAAAGTAAATTTGTACATTTGTCTTATATTATCAAAATGAAAGATTGCTGTAGAATTCAACATAACACAGAAATATGCTTGTCAGAGCATATTTTTGGGTTTATTAAAATGTTTTTGTGGGATATTCCCTTCTTAATCGCTGGTAAGTAAAAAAAATAAAAGAAAAAAACCAAAATTTTCTTTCAGTTTTATTCGTGTAATTATATATACATTTTTTCTAGGTGGCTTTGCTGCATACGTTGCAGAGGCAACCACCGAATATTACGAAATCGATTTTTTTGTTGACGAACAAAATAATGATATCGTATTATTCAAAAAATTTATAGAGAGGCTAAAAAATTGTGACATCAATTTCCAAATGGCAATACCTATTTATTCAACGGAGGAGGCGACATATAGGATCGTATACGTGAGACAAGGACAACATAAATTTAAACTAAACTTCACGTTTGATCTTCCAAATCTTCTGCTGTCTTTCGAATTTGATATACTAAAATTTTTTATATATCCGTTAGGGGAATTAGAAGAAAATAAATATAGTATAGAGTATTGCGGAAATGGAAAGTTGTCAATAATGACAAGACACAGGTCAAATAGTCGTATCACCTGTGTGGAAAAGAGAAACCAAAAAATTGATTATAGAGTTTTTCGTCAAAATTATAGAAATGTTCCAGAGACAATAAAAAACAAAAAAATTTGTAAAATTTTAGAAAAAATAAAATATAATAATAAAAATTAACCATAATTTTTTTATTTTATAATTTAAAAGGTTTTTACAGGGGATTTTTGTTTACTTTACAGATTTTTTTTTTTTTTTAATTTACAGGGTTTTAAATTTACAGTTTCAAAAATAATAACAAAAAGTTTTACAGATTTTTTAAATCTTTTTTCTCTTTTATAAAACCGAAAGGTACAGAAGAATAATTTTCATTAAATTTTCTTTTTTCAGCTTTTATTTTGTATGTTTTTATTTCAGGTACAGTGATAACTTGGTGTTCTGCTGTTCTTCTAAAATTTTTTGATAAAATGCATACACCATCTTTGTCATTAGTTAAAATCATTTCCTTAATTCTTTCAAAATTTATTATTTTTGAAGAATCGTAATTTAGTCTTATTCCTTTTACTTTACAAACAGCCGATTCAGTTTGAGTTTTGGTAGAAAATATCTTATAGCTATAATTTTTAGGTCCTCCACTTACAAATTCTGTAATGTAGCTTCCAACTCCAAAACACTCAAGCTCATCTATCATATCTCCAATAAAGTTTCCCGTAGGAGGTTCATACTCGCCATCTTTTGAAATATATATTACCGAGTCTGTATCGTAATATAAAACACGGTCTTCTAATTTTTCAAGAAAACTATATAATTATAACTATATAATTATAAAATTCGGAGGGATTTCTAACTATTAGTGTTTGTGTTTGATTTTCTTTCTGGCCAAATTTTCCCCAAAATGAATTTAATATAATTTTTGCAAACTGTCGTAAACCTGAGTTTTTACAGATTTTTTCTGCATTTAGTTGAATATTTTCTTGTTCAAAAAACTCTTTTATGTATTTTTGTTTTGAATGTTGGCAATCGCAGTCTTTAGGCCAACCTGAAGCTTCTTGTTTTATTTTTAGAAATTTATCCATCATTTCAGTAAATAATCCTGTTTTGTTTAAATTTTTATCATATTGCTGTACCTTATAACTCCAGATTTCATGTATTTGAATTATTTTATAACCTTTCTCGATAGCTTTCATTACTTCATCTATAACCCAGGTTCCTGTGAGTGTTTGTTGTTCTTCAGAATGCGTACAATCATCTTGATTGCTGTCTGAACTACAGGTTAAACAAAGTGTGAACATTAATTTATTATTTTGTTTCACGGGAAGAACTGGATGAAACAAATCATATGGTGGAAGAATGTCACACTTAATTAATCCTTCGATTTTTTTCAAATCAAGTTCGGAGCATTTTTCGTGTCCAACAAAAACTTCTGGATGTCCTATTGGGAATTTACCATATTTGCACACAAAGGGATATAACGAGCAAATATCAATATATTTTATTTTTTCTCCTTCTTTAGCTTTATAGTGTAAAACTGTATTTCCTGTTCGTCCTCCATAAAATGCATCCCTAGGATTTAAAGGAATATTCTTTAAAAGTGGATGACTTAATAAATATGACATATCTTCTTTTTCATTTATTTGTTGCCGAAAATCACATTCCCGCATTTCAATTACCTCATATCCAGATGATTTTAGTCGCTCTGATTTTGCTACAGTAGATTCAAATCCATTGTATCAAATTCAGTTTTACTTATCGGCTCGTTACGCCTATAACGAAAACATTTTGGGTGACCATGATAGTAGCATCCATGAAATTCAAAAATTTGTTTTGTTTCCAAACACAACCCATCTACTTTTAATCCATTTACAATTGCTTCTCGTTGTTTACCAGCGTGACGAATATTGATGCATCTCTGATCTTCTTCCCAAATTAACCATTGAAGAGCTATTTTTGATTGTATATCTGTAAGTCTATAGCAATTTTTTGGTATTAAGCCAATTATCTCTGGTTTTAAAAAATTTCTACGGAAAACTAAATTGCATCCTGATGCTATAGTTACGCCTTCGATAAAAGGACACACATTGCTTTCTTCTAACATAAGATTCCTAAACTTTATACAAGCTTCCGCTAAAATATATACATCATTTTTACAGTAATCTTCCAGCTCGGTTTGCATATTAAATTCAGTATGTTCATTTTCTTCATACCAAGCGATAAATTCTCTACGATCATTTTCTGTCATTGTTTCGATACCATAATAGTGTTTTAATGGCAATGGTCCAATGTAATTAGCATTTTCTCTAGTATTGAATAAATGTGGAAAATGACCTTTTTTTATATTAACAGATAATTCAAAAGCTTTCGGAAGTTTAGCCAGTGCCATTGGCAAATAATTTAACGAATCTAAAAACTTTATGTTATTTATTTCCATTTGAATAATTTTTGTTCCTCTCATGATTAATTTGGGTTGTAAATTACTTTTAATCAATAGTTCATTTAAAATGAATTGATGATCAAAACTTTGTCCATTATGAGCCAAAACCGTAACTTTCTTAAAGTTTTTTGCTAATCCAAAAATATAATCAACAAAACCTGAAATTACATTTGTTTTTAAAACTTTTGTCCTATAACCACATTTTAAGCAAAAATACAACTTAGATTCATTTATGCAACGATTGCATCTTGTAGAGAGAACACTAGGGTTTCTGTACTCGATTCGACTCGACTCGGACTCGTCGAGTATTTGGGTGGTTTCTTGGATTAGGGACTCGACTCTATTACTGGACGAGTCCAAGTTTTTAAAATTAAGCAAAAACTATTAACTTCAAAACGAATACAAGTCTATTAATTCGTTAGTATAGTTAAGTCAAATAGTTAAATGTAATTTCAAAGTTTAATATTTGAAAATAAAATGGATTAAAAATAAATTTGAGTACATTTTCTTTCCAATTTCTTGACAGGACCACAAATTTCAGTTAAAAATCTTGTAATGTAATAAATAATTCTAATTTTAACAAATTTAAGTAATTTTTTTTTACAAATACTTTCTTGAGTTCCAAAATATTAAACGATTTCGCTTATTGATTTGAGTTTAGATTTAGATTATATTCGACTCGGACTCGACGAGCTTTCAAAATTTAGGACTTGTACTCGCCGAGTCGTAAAAACCCGAGTTTTCAGAAACCCTAGAGAACACACAGATTTGGTTCGTGTAATTTAACATCTTGTTTTTGGTTTTGGTATATTGTTGTTTCTTGCATTGTTTCTAAATCATAAAATATAAAAAGAAAATCGTCGAGAACTGGTTTTCTTGTATCAATACTAATGTAACAATAATGATTTCTTTCTACAAATTTTTTACACTGTTTGCAAAACACAGTATAACATTTGTGTAAGCCACGCTTAACTGAATATAATTTGAAGCATTTTAGACATTTATGAACTTCTGAGCATATATGTTTAGAATGTTTTCTAAAGCAGTTTTCTCCTCTGAAAGATCGTTTACATGTAATACACGAAATATTTGTAGGTATTATATCACATGCGGGAGATTGCTGGCAATAAATACAACTACCACCACATTTATGATAGTTTTTATTGCTGTATCCCACATTGCATTTTTCACAATAATAAGTTATACAAAAAACTGATGTAAGCGAGGTAATTAGGTTGTAATGGTTATCGTGATAATAGAGATTAATTCTCTTTCCACCGTTTCTTCCCTCAAATATAATATTTTTCTTGTCGCCATAACTGTAGACTACAATGTTGTACTCATCTCCGAAATGATTCTGTATTTTTTGTAATTCTGGAATTCCCGCGCTACTTGTTCTATCTCCTTGTGTTTTCTGCACTAGCTCGTATGCTAAATTCGTTTGCAATTTGTTAATGTCTTGTCTTATTTTTTTATAATTGACGTCTTTGTCGACGAAAGCTTTTCCAACTACTATTGCACGATACAGACAAAGATTGTCTTTATTTTTAATACTCACAACTCCTGTTCGTTTCATGCACTGTTCTTTGAATGTAAAATAGTTTTTCTTTCGACCATTTCCTGTGGGTACATTCACTATGGTACATTCACTATAGTAAGTTCAAACGAATCAGTGTCCAATCCCTCAGAATTACTCTGAAAAATTTTATAAATTAACTCCCATATATCTTCAACCTTGAGGGTGCTTGCTGGTTTGTAGCTCATCCAACCCGGTGTTCGTTCTTGAAAATTATTCCCAAAAAATGTTATTCCAACAAGGTCGGTTGGATTAACGTTCTCAAGCGAGTATTCTACAATTTCGTTTATTGCATCTTTAAACCACGAAAGCATATCTTCGTTGCTTGGAGTCGATTTAATTTTAAAAGTTATTTTACGCGATAATATTTTAAAGCGATGAGCATACTGGTTTCTTTCATTTACTATTTCGAATTTTGGCTCTTCATCAATAAATTTTTTTAAAAAAATCTTTTTGGCCATTCTAACTTAACAATTTAAAATTACTTTATTCTTTGAACAAAGCCGTAAGGGTTACTCCATATTTATAGTGCAAAAAAAAAAAAAAAAAAAAAAAAAAAAAAAAATAAACATTTATTTTCAATCGGGTCAATTTTTTAAAAAACAATTTAATTTTTTTATTATAAAAGAACTCTTTACATTTTTTTATAAAAAATTAAAATTAATAATTTATTCACACATTAAGGTGCAGCAAATATTAATTAAATATCAAAAACCTTGTGTCATATAAAAACAAAAGAAACTATTTGTCAATTCTTGTCTTAGTAATTTGTTTAAATGTTAACTTGAAATGTTTTGTAACTTGAAACAAAATTTATTGCATCACCGTATTGGTTACAGATTTTAATTGCAATAGTTTCAAAAATATTTTTCTCTATAGGTATGTAATGAATATTTTGAAATTCAATATTTATAGATGTTCTACAATTTTCTATGTTGATAGCTCTCAATGCCCGTACTTTGTTACTTCCAAAAATAGATGATTGAACTATATCTGAATAAATCATAACCATTCCATTTAATTCGTCTTTGTTATTAGCAATAGCTAATTTAAATAGTTCAGGTAATTTAGTTTTGAAACTTTTTAAACCTTTTTTCTGCTGAAATAATTCTTTTAACAATGTTTTTATATTATAACTGTGATTAACTTTTATAAAGAAGCTGTCTTCATCAAAAGTCTGTGATATTCGAATTAAACCTTTTTTGTTTTGATCTGCTGCTTTTTGAAAAGTTACATCATCGTAATTTTTTGTATTAGAGATATATGCCAAAATTTCATTAAAAAATTCTTTGAAAATTTGGTGTCGAGTAAATCCCGGATTTGGAGTTATATTTTTAATAAGTGTTGGTAAAAAATTAAACTTCCAATCATCCAAATGTAATTCCGAATCGTCATATGAATAATATGTGTAACCTATAGATTTGGTTACTTTGATTTTTTCAAGAGGTTTTTCAATGTTTGTTACATAAACGTTATACTCCCCAATATTAATAAGAGCACAATTCTCTTTGTTAAATGTTTCCGTTTGTAGGAAATCGTTCAGATAAATTTCTGAAAGACCAACTTTCCAATTTCCATTTCTTAAATCAAAGTGATTAGGTAGTTTATTTTCGAATGAAGCTAAAGTATTTTCAGGAAACAGTTTTAAATTATCATTGCTAAACAATGTTATATAGAATTCATCTGGACTATCCATCTTTGTTAACTTCTTCTAAAACACAAAATGTCACACTATTTATATGTTTTCCATGCTGGAACAGACAAAGTTCTTTTCGGTGTTCTATGCAGGGATTCATTTTGTTTTCGTTTCTTTGAATCAGGAAAACGTGATAGTATACCAGGGGAAATTTTAGCACCAGCTGATCTTAAATTTGCTTTTTTAGGAGATGGTGATGGAGCTGCTACTGTTATTACATCACCTCCTGGTGTTTCGAATATACGAAAGTCAGAACTTACAGAAGGTCTTTCAATTAATTTTACACCTTTGTTTATCTCATCTTGAGCTAACTTTTGATCAATATCTTCATCATCATCGTCATAATCATCAATATCATCTAAATTAAAACTTTTATCTGATTGTTCTTTTTTAGGATCGTATTCAAAGACATCATCTTCAACAAAAGGAATAAAATTTGTTTGTGTATTTGCTGTTTGATATTTAGGTGATATGGTTTCTGTATGTGCATTCCGTTTTGAAACGAATTTAGTTTGAGTTGCTGCATCAAATGATTTACCAAATGATGATTTTTCTGGTAATTTTTTTGCGAATCGTCTGTTGATTCCATATTTCATTAAATTTTGTCTATATAAATGCCATTTTTGAAGTGGTTTTAGTTTTTTATCATACAAAACCTTTTTCATTTTTTGATCTAGTATGTTTAGATTTTTATCATTTTCAATTAAACTTTTAAATTTGTTAAATATTTCAGGTGGCATAACAATCATTCGCTGCATTATGTCTTACTGAGAAGTTTTCCTATTACACCAGATAATATAGTTCCGATTAGAGTTGGTAAAAACCCACCATGTTGAACTAATATTTTTCTTTTGGCTTTTATACCTTTTTGTGGACACGCTAAGAGTCTCAATTGTTTTTTATGTTTTTTTAGTTTTGCTTTTTGTGATGGTGATATTTTGTTGTTTCCATTTAACACATTAATTGCAATTTCAGCAATAGTTTTTATTATTTCATCGTCGCAATATTTTAGAATATTTTTGCGAAAATTCTTATTGTTGCATTTTTCTAGAACATGTAACATATGTCGGTTTTTCTTCAATCGTTTCATATTTTAAGCAATTGTTTAAATCTTTTGTAGCACAATAACAAACGCAATATCCCTCTGAGAATATATTGGTTCTAATTCGAAACAAATCGTTAACGTCTTGTGTTAAATCTAATACAATATAACCATGTGGGCTTGATGTTGATTCATTATATACCCCCAGGAAGCCTTTTATATTTTCCGGATATAGTTGTCTAGCTAGAGGAAAAATCTGCGATTTATCTCGAGGGTTCTTAAAAAGCACCAAATATTTACAATTTAATGAAATATCTCGTGAGAATTTCCCCTGGTGGAAGACGTTTTGTGTTAATAATATAATAGACAAATTGCGGTGGTGCGAACCTTTAGTAAAAAGTTCACATACTTGTTTGTTTGCTGAATCTAACATTAAATCATCTAAAACAACTAAAGTAGGTTTATTTTCATGCTCACTTAGCTCTTCCGGAATGTTGGTATAAAAGTCTATATCAGGGAAACCTATATTTCTTGGAACAGCAGAAATTTCTGGGTTACACCATTTTATTTTTTCAATTTTTGGATATATCAATCTAGTAATATTTTTAATTAAGTGGCATACAAATGTTGTTTTTCCACATCCAGATGGCCCCGCTACCATCATTGTAAACGGATGATTAAAATATATCATTATCGGCTCGTGTTTTAAAAGTGATTAAGAGGTAAAATAGTTTCGGTCTTGAAATATATATAAGCAGCGAAACTGTATTATAGCTTATTCTCAGTTTAAAAGATGGAGGTGGAGGAAGTGAAAGACTTCTTAAAATCTTATTCCTCTGTGTTATTGAATGAACACAAGCAGCGTATTTATTATATTTATAAATACATTAAAAAATATTCAGCGACAGAAAAATTTACTTCAATATACGGAACTCATTTTAGTCTTTGTCCTTGGGCTTACGATAACTCAACATCTGGGCCGGATACATGTATCTGTTCTTTTATAGAAAATTATAAAATTGAGTTGAAAAATCTTATTAATTGGTACAAGCATAATGTCAAGGGAACAAATTGTATCTGAAATACATAGAGGCGCCAGACGAAACTTTCGTCGAAGAAAATTCATTCAGAAAGGTTTATATGATACATGGCAAATCGACTTAGTAGAAATGATTCCATATGCAAAGTTTAACAATGGAAATAAATATTTATTGACTGTAATAGACACCTTTTCGAAATATGCTTATGCTGAGCCAATTAAAAATAAAAATGCTAATAATGTTTTACTTGGTATGAAAAATGTTTTTAAACGTGCTGGAACACTTCCAAAAAATATTCAATCCGATCAAGGGAAAGAGTTTTTTAATAAGGAATTTAGAAAACTTATGGAAAGAAAAAAAATTAATCATTATCATACATATTCTGAAATGAAAGCATCCATAGTAGAACGTTTTAACCGTACTTTAAAAAATTTAATGTGGAGGCAGTTCAGTTTTCAGGGTAATTATAAATGGATATCTATTTTATCCTCGCTTATTGAGAAATACAACTCAACATATCACCGTACAATTAAACTTCAACCAAAAAAAGTTACAAAAGCAAACGAGAAATATATACTGAAAGACATTTACATGCAACCGAAGTTTTATCAGAAGGCAAAATATGAAGTTGGAGATTATGTACGCATAAGTAAATATAAGGGAACCTTTGCAAAAGGTTATCAACCAAACTGGTCAACAGAAATATTTACAATTAAAGAAGTAAAACGTACAGACCCAATTACTTACAATTTATTTGATTATACAAAAACTCCGATTTCAGGTTCTTTTTATGAGTTTGAACTTACTCGAGTCAAAAAACCTGACACTTTTCTTGTTGAAAAAATATTGAAAAGAAAAGGAAATCAGGTTTTAGTTAAGTGGTTAGGTTTTGATACAGTTCACAATTCTTGGATAAATAAAAATGATATTATATGAAACTTAATTTATTTGTTTTTTATTTTTACAAGTCTTTATTAATTTTTTTGCATCATACAAAGTAATTTACAACAAGCATAAAAATTTTAATTTACATAGTTGTTTAAAAAAGTTTGTTTGAAATTCCATCTAACGCATATATTAATACTAAAAAACATAAATCACTTTTTTTCTCCTTACTATTGTACCTCCCTCCCAAATAATAAAAATGATATTATATGAAACTTAACTTATTTGTTTTATTTTTACAAAATATTTATTAATTTTTTGCAGAGTATAACACACCTAATAACACCCCTCCAATTATTTTTTATTTAAAATTACTTTAAACTAAAATACAAATAACAAGTTAAATATCTGCATTTTATTTGTTACAATAACTGGTTGATCGTGAAAACTAAATAAAACTTTTATTATTTACAATAATCTATGTTACTATACTATTACAACAAGATCATTGCATTTACTTGTTGTACATTTTCTAGTTGACCTTGTCTATTATTTACAAAAGTGTTTTCCGGAAATTAATTATGCCGGTATCACGATGCCGGTATGCCGGTTAAGGTCATTGAACTTGGGATAATACCTCATTTGCATAAATATTTTCCCATGCCCAAGTGACATGTATACTACTGACTCGTTTGGACGATAAACTTTTTGAAAAGATTTAGCAAAGAAATTGCAGATCGTTTTAGGACAATTAGAAGACGTATTATCTTTTGACATTAAGCTTGGATAGCCGTAAGTTTTACGTTTTGTGATAAAGAAGACAAAAAACTTTTTAGGATCTATAATTAATTTGTTGCCTACGTTAGTGAGATATCTATCATAAGCCAAATTAGATATTTGTTTAAATTCAAAAGCAAGATCCTTGTACTTGTTTAATAAGTCATTATTAGGTTCTTTTGAATTTTTAATTATTTTGTATAATTTATTGCGTTGGTTACGCAATGTCCTAAGTTCACTGTTCAGCCAAGGTTCGGCTGTCTTGTCCTTTTTGCGAATTTTAGGAACAAAGGATTTAATTATCTCAAATAGCTTTGCATAGAATTGAGAGATAATCAAATCAATATCCTGTTCGGTTAACAGGTCGTCCCAACTGATGACTGATAGAGCATTATTAATGCTTTGATAATCAGCATTAAGAAAGTCATATACAAAAATATTATTGTAAGATTTGGTAAAAAGAGGTATAGCAGTGGAAAATTCAAAGATGATTGCGTTATGATGCGGAGTGTTTGTAAAAAGGTTTTCTGAATCATCAGCGAGCTTTACCACCACTTTATCATATGCATTCGTGAATGCAAGATCTAACCACTTGTAATAATTATTCGGAAAGCTGATAACTTGTTGTAAATCATTACCATAAAATACATTAATGAGATCAAAATCTATTTCGTCCTGAAATTTTATTGGTAGTAACAAATTATCAGATTCGTCAACAATAAAAGATAAAGAAGGACGATTAAAGTCCCCTAAAATTATAATTGAATCATCCTAATTCATATTTGATATAACATGCTGGTATATCTCGAAAAATTCCGAATATGAGGAATTGTCAGAATTAGGAGGAAAGTAAACAATACCAAGGTATAAAAAGTTATTACCTAAGTTAACTTTAATAAATTGGTGATCAAAAGAGTGGTAAGTCCTAGTGATTAATGCCACACTAGATAAGGTATTGTTAACTGCAAGTAGTACACCACCACCACGGGAACAATTTGTAGCAAGATAGTCCCGATCTTTTCTATAAATCGACCAAGTACTGTCCAAAATTTCTTCATTTACAAAGGAATCGTTTAACCATGTTTCAGTGATAGCAATAATATTATATTCACATGACTTAGCATCAATATATAATTTCTTAAGCTTTCCCCTCATACCACTGCAATTGTGGTAGAATAATTTCAGTTTATTAGAGGAACTAACGCTATTTTTATTTTTGATACTATGGCTAGACAGTGTGACTAAATTGGAATTAGTGTAAGAATCGATATAGAATTTTGAATTTAAATTGTTATTTACTGCTCGGCCGAAAAAACTTATTACAATTTTCACGAAATTGATACAAGTGATTGTAGTAATTGCTATTGCAATGACTACGAAAAGCATTAAAATCTTCTTCTACTTGTTTGGAAGTGAAGCCAATTTTTTTGAAGTTGTACTATGTTAGATTCTATTTTGTTAATAATTGTCTCGTATTGGGTTAGCTCGACGACATGCAATATTCTTCTATAACTTTGAATTACTTTAAGCTCAGATTCCTCGAAGAGGAGGTGACCATTTCCAGGTGGTATTTTTTTAACATCTATGGATGAGCGAGACAGGACAACAGAAAAAACCAGTAAGAGAACAAAGATAAATAATCCTAGAATAAGATAGAAGTGGTTAGTCTTGGTACGTGAATTTTCTTTTAAATTGATTAATGTAACGTGGAATATTTTCTTTATTGATTTTAAGGTGATCGCTATTAAGGTGATCGTCTGTGATTTGAACTTTTTTGGGATATGGTTGTAGTTTTGTAACTCTATTTAGTTTAAGATAATTGAAAGGCTAACCAATGATTTTACCTTTATTACGTTTTTCGATAGTTTTTTCTTTAACTTTTGTATTAAATTCTTTGATAGAAAGATATTGGTCGGGAGAGATAACACCATTTAGAAAATCAATTGGCTTTTTGCCAGTTGATATGTGAATAGTTTCATTATAAACTTTTAAGCTTTTGATTATGGGGTCTTCTTCCGTAATTTGACCTTCTTCTTTTTCGATCGTGTTCAATATTCGTAGGTGTTCGTTTAAAGTATTATGGAATCTTTCAATATCCGCATTGCTACTATGGTTATTAAGAGTAGTAAAATGGATATCAATTCCTTCTGTTTCTAAATAATTTTTGAAATTAAGGCTATTAAAGCCCTTCTCTTGGTCTGTTACAACTTTAACAGGTTTACCGAAAGATGCTATATATTGCATAAAACCATTTTTCAAATCCAACCAATTCCTAGATTTTAAGGCAATGATTTGGGCGTGCTTTTAAAATTTGTCAATAATTGTCAAGTATGGATTTCCTTTTGTGTGAAACCATATGTCAATATGGACTATTTGTAATGGTTTCCTAGGGGTTTCTGTAATTTTTAAAGGTAGATTTAAAGGACGTCTTTCATATTTCGCAATGTTGCAAATGTGACAATTATTTATAACATTTTGAATTTCATTTTTCAATTTAGGAAAATAATAGCTTTTCTTTAAATTTAGGTAAACATCATTGATTCCTCTATGATTTGTTTTTATGTGTTGGTCAAGAATAAGTTCCTTTATTTCGAGACGATATAAAATGTCAGTGAGTAAGAGTGAGCATTTGTTTAATTTTATTAGTTTATTTTTTGAAACATATTTTAGGTATGTATTTTGAAAACAACTGTAAAGTTTTATATCATCAATCATAATTCCTATTATTCCTTTACTAGGAATATGATTTTTAAAAACTTCGATAAAAAATTCCTCGTTAGGATTAGGATGTATGAAAATTTTTCTTGTTTTACGATGGATTTTAAATAATTTCAATTGTTCTTGTGAACCCTTTTTTATGATAATTTGTGTTTTGTAAAAGTTAATTGGTGACTCTGATATAGGGATGTATTCGAAATTATCTTCGTCAGCTGAATGCATTGTCGCATCAGTTGATCGAATTTCGTCAATTTCCATGTCATTTGAATTATTTTCGTTTGAGTTTAACCTATTTAAATTTGATTCGTTTAAATGAATCTGAACACGTGAGAGAGCGTCAGCAACTTTGTTTTATCGCCCACTTAAATATTCAATGTCGAAATTAAATTCCTCTAACTTGATTTTCCATCTTTGCAACTTGGAATTAGGTTCTTTCAAGTTATGAAGCCATTGGACAGGTTTGTGATCGGTTCTAATAGTAAATTTACGACCAAAAAGATATGGACCGAAATATTTAGTTGCCCAGACTATTGCGAGCAACTCCTTTTCGATGGCAGAATTTTTGCATTCATGCTCATTTAAGGTACGTGATGCATAACATACAGGGTTATAATCATTGATAACACAGCACCTATAGCGAAATCACTTGCATCCGTGGTTAAAACGAAAGGTTTTGAGAAGTTTGGTTAAACAAGAATAGGATCCGTTGTAATGAGCAATTTTAATTTATTAAAAGCTTCTTTATAATCATTGTTACTAACATCAATACGTTTTCCTTTTTTAAGCAAAGTGTAATTGGTTTAGCAATTTTTGCGAAATCTTTAATAATATAGTAACCCACTAAACCTAGGAAACTTTTTATTTGCTTAATGGTTTTGGGTATCGGAAATTTATTAATAGCTTCAATTTTATTGGGGTTTGGTTTTATTCCCCTTGTCGTTATTATATGACTCAAGAATTCTGTCTCTTGTTTCATAAACTCGTTTTTATCGAGTTGAATTTTTAAGTTTGCGTCTTGGAGTCTATTAAGCATCTTTTGTAAGATAGCAAAGTGCTCTTCTTTGCTAGTGCCAAATATGATGATATCGTCCAAATACACGTAGCAATATTTGCCTATAAATTCTTTTAGTACGGAGTTCATTAAGCGTTGAAAGGTTCTTCTTCTTCTTCATTTAGCGTTACAGCTCGGGGTGAGCTAAAGCCTTCTTCGTAATACTCCTCCAGGTAGATCGATCCTGCGCAGAACTCTGCCAGTTTTCCACGCTCATTTTTCGGCAGTCATTTTCGATGTTATCTTTCCATCTGGTTCTGGGCCTGCCTCTTGCTCTACTGTATAGTGGTCTGGTTTTGAAAATTCTTTGTTGAGGGCGATTTTCATTCATTCTTATTATATGCCCTGCCCATCGTAGCCGCTGTGCCTTTACAAACTTTACAATATCTTCGCCATTAATTATGTTATTGATGTTTTCATTACTTCTTCTTTGATATTCTCCGTTTTCTAATCTTATTGGGCCAAAGATTTTTCGGATAATTTTTCTTTCAAATATACGTAGCTGTTCTTCATCTCTCAGTGTAAGCGTCCAGCATTCACATCCATATGTTACTATTGGCTTTATTATTGTTTTATAAATTACAAGTTTTGTTTGCCTTGTAAGGATTCTTGACTGCAATAGTTTTTTATTAATATAATAGCTTCTGTTGCCTGCGTTTATTCTCTCTTGTATGCACGAGTGCATACTGTTGTAATTTTTTATTAGTACACCAAGATAATTAAAGTTTGCAACACCTTCAAAATTAAAATCGTTGATTGTAATATTTTTCGGGTTTCTCTGATTTGATCTATTGGACATTCTCATATATTTTGTTTTGTTTTCGTTAATTTCCAGACCTACTTCTCTTGTATTTTCTTCTAATGTCACAAATATTTCTACCAATGTCCTATAGTTCTTAGCTACAATTGCAATATCATCAGCGTAGGCTATAATTTGGTAAGATTTTGTGAAAATTTTACCACCCTTCTCAATTTTGCCTACTGCTTGCTCTAAGACCATGTTGAACAGCAGCGCTGACAGCGCGTCGCCTTGCCGAACTCCCGATTTTATCTCAAATTCCACCGAAGCAGTATTTTGTATCAGAACTTTTGCTCGCGATTTGAACATAGTTTCCATTGTCAGATTTACTAATTTGCGGGGCACACCTAATTGAATCAGTGAATATGCTATTTTGTTTCTATTTATGCTATCGAAGGCCTGCTTATAGTCAATAAATAAAATATGTAGATCTTGCCCAAATTCATAGCATTTCTCCATGTTTTGTTTTAGTAAATATATTTGGTCGATAGTAGATCGTTGTCTACGGAATCCGCATTGATATTCACCAAGTATTTCTTCAGCATACGGTTCAATTTTTTCATATAATATATTTGATAGTATTTTGTACGCCGAATTTAGTAACATAATACCCCTATAGTTATTGCAATTCGTTCTATCTCCCTTTTTATGTATTGGCTTCAGTAGACTTGTTCGCCATTTTTTTGGTATTGTTTCATTAAGCCATATTGCACATACTAATCTGTGTATCGTTTTATGTAGATAATCCCCCCCGTTACACAATAATTCAGATGTTATCGAATCTTCCCCCGGTGCTTTGTTATTTTTCAATTTCTTTATGGCATTCTTGACATCATTTAATGTGGGTTCATTTACAAGGAATTCGGCTGTGTATAAGATATTGTTTTCTGTTTGACATTGTTGATGTGTTTTATTTAGCGTTTCTTTATAATATTCGGCCCATCTGTCTATAATTTTTTGCTCTTCATTTAATAAGTTGCCTTCTTTATCTTTGCATGATGTTAATCTTGGTTGGAAGCTCTTAGTTTGTCTATTGATATTGTTATAGAATTTTTTAACGTTACCGCAATTATGTTCCTCCTGTATTTTTAAAATTTTATTTTTGAGGAATACCCTTTTCTTTTGTTTACATATTTTTGTAGCTATTTTTCGTTTTTCTTTATAATTTTCCATGTTTGATCTGGTACATCTTTGTAGCAGTTTTTTATGAGCTTCATTTTTAATGTTAATGGCTTCTCTGCATTCATTATCAAACCATTCGGAGTCTCTTTGTTGTTGTTTCTCACCTATGGTATTTCTTGCACTTGCAGTTATGGCAGTTTCTATTCTTCTCCACTCATCGTCTATGTTTATATCTTCAATCCTACTATCATTTTCAGGTATACAACTTCTTATCTCATTTTGAAACTGTTCAATTATCTCATCATTTCTTAATTTATCACTATCCCACTTAATTCTACGTAATCCTCTACTTTTCGGAACGTTCGATATTCTTTGACGTAGTACGGCTTTGACTAGATAGTGATCACTGTCACAGTTTGGCCCTCTGTAGCTTCTTGTGTCAATTATTGATGATGACCACCTTGATGAAATTAGGACATGGTCTATCTGGTTTGTCCTATTCGAACCTGGAATTTTCCATGTACCTTTATATATATTTTTCCTCTCAAATGATGTACTTTTGATTTTTAAGGCGTTTTCATTTGCGAATTGTAGAAGGAGATGTCCATTTTCGCTGGTTTCATCGTGTAAAGAATATTTGCCAGCTATTTTCTGTGTTTCTTCTTCTTTTCCTATTTTTGCATTGAAATCTCCAAGTATAATTGTCGTATCGTAGTTGGGTACTTTTTCACATACCGCACTTAGTTTTAAATAAAATTCCTCCTTCGCTATGTCATCAGCTTCTTCGGTTGGCGCATATGCTGATATTATTGTTATGTTGTTGAATTTTCCTTTAACTCTTATAGCGCATATTCTTTCATTGTGTGGGGCGAATCCTAATATATTTTTCTGCACTGATTTACTAACAATGAACCCTGTTCCATGTAAACCTGATCTTTGTGTGTTACCACTGTAGAATAATGTATATCTCC
Organism: Dolichopus griseipennis; assembly: GCA_963082915.1. Lineage (NCBI taxonomy): Eukaryota > Metazoa > Arthropoda > Insecta > Diptera > Dolichopodidae > Dolichopus > Dolichopus griseipennis. The sequence goes on along the minus strand of OY720441.1, from coordinate 177,754,525 downwards.
GTTTTTTAATTTCTCCGCAGCCTTTCCATCTTATTTCTTGTAATGCCGTGATGTCTATGTTGTACTTAATGACTTCTTCGGCTATTTCATTCATTTTACCTGCCTGTAACATTGTTCTTATATTCCAAGTAGCTAATCTTAAATCATTTTCCTTATTCACGAGCCGGGTCTGGTTTCCATTTGTATCAATCATATTTATCCGAGGCGTATTTGAAGATCTCATAACAAGCTTCTTTTTCCGGTGTACGAATGTTAACCGTACGACCAACCCCCAACCTGGAGGACCGGGTCATTTGTTTTCGAAGTTTTCGTCTTCTAGCCTTTGAGAAGCCAATCTCGAGATGTACAAGGCAGCACCTTCGGCAGTTGCTTCAAGAAATCGAACAGCATAAAGGAGTCTAGATAGCTATGCTATCAGGCCTTTTCTACTGATCGATACTTTACTCCCTGCACGCTCTATCTATTAGCCTGTTTCATCAGTTACCAGGAAGGACCACGTGGAGGTTGATAGATGCGTTTTCCCCCCCCCCCCGCGTTGAAAGGTTGCCGGGCCATTTTTAAGCCGGAATGGCATTCCCAAGAACTCATAATGACCATTGGTTGTGCTAAAAGCTGTTTTCTTTATGTCATTTTTTTCTATCTCGATTTGGTGGAAGCCTTTGGCCAAATCGAGAGTAGTGAAATACATTGCACGACCAAGTTTGTCAAGGATTTCATCGATATTCGGGATTGGGTATTTGTCATCTATAGTAACGTTATTCAGTTTTCTATAGTCGATGACAATACGCCATTTTTGTTCCTTTGATGCATCGATCTTTTTTGGAACAATCCATAAAGGAGCCGAATAAGGTGAATCGCTGTGTCTTATTATTCCCTGGTTAAGCATTTCGTCGATTTGTTTGTCGACTTCTTTTTTATGCACTTCGGGATACCTATAAATCTTAGTATAGATTGGTATTTCGTCAGTTGTATTAATTGCATGTTTGATTTCGTGGGTGAAAGTTAAATCATCACCTTCATGAAAAAAGGCTTTGTTGAACTTTTATAATATTTTCAAAAGTTCATTTTTAATTGTATGATCTAAATGATCACATCTAATATTGTTTTCATCTACAAAAATTTCGTTTTGAAAGATATTTAACTCTTTCATTGGTACCGGGATGTTATATTCTTTTTCATCTTTTTCATTAAAATAAAGAGGAATGATATTGCCGGTGTTTATTTTTAAACAATTGTTTTCATAGTCGATTATAGATTGTAACGGTTTAAGAATGTTGTTACCTATTAAACCGTCAAATCTATCATGGAAGTTTATTTCCAAAAATTCGAATTTTCCTTTAGCGTCAAATTCGAGAAAAGGATCAATAATGATTTTCGTATCACATATAAACTTATTGCGTAATGTTTTAATATTAATTGGTTCAATTTTGGATTTGTAAATTGGATTGCAAATTCCACTATTCATTATGCTCATAGTAGCACCTGAGTCTATAATAAATTTTAATGGTCTTCCTTTTGATTGTATCTTTATATAAGGAAGTTCCTGTTTTGCTCCGAGGCTATTGAGTGAAAATTTTCAATTTCGCGATTTAAATTTCGTTGTTACCCTGAGTTTGTGTTTCAAGAGTATTAATTCTACGATTTATGGTAATTGGATCAACCTCCATAGTTTCGCAGTTCTTTGGTTATATCTAGAATGGTTCTGATATTGTTGGGAAGATTGCGAATTAAAATTTTGTTGGGTTCTACGAGAATGGTTACGACTATTATATGTGGGATTATTATAATTAGAATTACGCTGTTGGAAATCTGACCTAAAATTGTTATTATTACCGTGATTATTGTTTGTAAAATTATTATTACTTTTATTGTTATAATTATTATTCCTATAAGCTCCATTTTTATTTGTATTGAGATTTTTACTACGAATATCATTTTTATTTTGATATTTGGATGGATTGTATTCGGCGTAGTTACCTTCATACAAAATATCCATTGCATTTTCTAGGGATGTTGGATTTCTACTAAATAAAATGGAACGTACTGGTTCCGGAAGTTTATCTTTGAAAATTCGCAACGCGGTTAAAATATTAGATTCAATTAATAATGGAGAATTAGCGTCGTTTTTAATTTTATTATTTAGTTTTCTAAGAGTTTCTTTGATTTGGTTATATAGGTCGACGGGAGTAGAACGAAAGGTAACACTTTGTAATTCTTCAAATATTTCAAAAGCGGACTTTCTTTCGCCAAAATTATTTATTAAAATATTTTTAATTTCTGACCAAGTATTAACATGATTATTAATCTCAGTTATTTCCCTAGCTTTACCGATTAACTTAGCTTTAATTTTATTTAATAATATGGTTTGACTATCTGAATTATATCTTAAAACTAAAGGTATTATACATTCTACTAACTCTAAAAATTTAAATAATTCCTCACCTTTTCCACTAAATTCTGGGAGGTCACCGATGTACTTCAGCGGGTCCAACGTTAAACATAATTCTGCTGATGTTGTTGTAGTTGTAGACTGTTTATTATTGGATGCTGCTTGTTGTTGATTGTTTGATGCTGCTTGTTGTTGGCTATTCAGTGCAGTTTGCAACACGCTTGGAGAAATTATTCCATTGTTGGTTGCCATATTTTTTATTTGTTTTATTAATTTATTATTTTTTTTTATTAATTAATGTATTTTATTTCTTTTATTAATTAATTTATTTTATTTATTTTGTTAATTAATTAATTTAATTTATTTTATTAATTAATTTATTTTATTTATTTTAGTAATTTTATTAATTAAGTTTGTTATTGTTTTAATTTTATTATAACTGTAATCCCATCTTTTAACTGTTTTTCTAAGTTGTTTTTAAAGTTATTTATAAGATTTGTAAATAAAAGTTATTTTATTGTTTACTTAATTTAATTCATTTTATTAATTATATAACTTTTTATTTATTAAAATTATAAAAATTTTTTTGATTATTATTTCGCAAAAACAATATTTCTATTCAAAAGCACTTTTTTCTTTTCTTTTTAGAATTTTATTGTAAAATGTTTTTTGCTCTTTTTTTTTTTACAACACTAATGTCTTTGTTTTAAAAATCCTACCGACTGCGCCACTTACTTTTTCGACAAACGTGGGTATAAAATTTTATTCAAAAAAAAGGGAATAAAATAACAAATGATTTAAAAATTTATAAAAATACTTTCTTTATTGGTTTCTACTGTAATAATGATGAATGAATTCTTTTTACATTCTTCTTTTAACTAAAAATTATTCTAAAACTTATTTCTAAAATTTCTTATCAGCAAAACGATAAATTACAATAAGGTTATTTACTTTATCGATTTGTTGTTGTAATATTCACTTAAAAAAAAAACAACTTCCAAAAATCAACAAAAATTTTATTTCTACATTTATAATGTAAAAACTACAACAAATAAACAAAATTCAATTTTTTAAAAATTTCAAATATAAATATTAAAATTTTTACATAAATTTTTACATTGGGCACAACATAGGACTCTTCTTGCGCTTTGTATATTTTAATTTCATTGTAACAGAGCAGACATTTATATTATGGTTGCAAGGTAACAACAAAATTTATGTGGGTTTTTCACAGCACATAAAAGTGGATTATTATTGCAAAGGCTTGGGATATCAATCGAATCGTTATCACTGTTTTCACTATCGTCATTGATTGTTGGAATTACATTCTCATTTATCTTCTCAATGCCATCATGAATTTCACTTAGCAATTCTATGGTATTATTATGAAGAATTTTGTTAGTTGAGCATGTAGATCTATTTAAAACGTTGTGAAGAGACAAGATTCCATTTTCAAATTGATTTAAAACATCCTTTATAAAATCGTTGGGATATTTTCTTTTTTTTTTCGTGGTTTATAAATCAAGCCATCTCCGTCTACCAATTTTTTTAAACCTTTTGATTTTATGCTATCCTCATCCAAAATGATATCTAAAAATTTAAAAAAATTTCCATTTTTGGCAAATTTGAAAGACAATCGGCTGTGGTATCCTTCAACTGCATTGCAATGTTGAGTTGTTCTCCTACATTCATTGTAGACTGATAATAAAGCTGCTCCTTCCTGAAGATGAAATATTTTTTATTGAAACTGATAACTTAATTTAACTTATCTTTATATTTTGCACTTGCATATTTTGTATGAAACATTTGTATACTTTAACACTTACTTTTTTATCCATTGTCGCTCAAAGTATATAATAAATAGCTGAAAAACATTTTCCCCGTCTTTGACTTTTGCAAAGCTGGTAGTTTTCAAAACATTTTTTTTTTTAAATTTCATATGCGGGAACTAAGTCGCTCGGTTTAAAAAATGGTAGGAAAAAATTTTTCTGAAATGCCTATTAGCATTTTCATTACAATTTAGAAACTGTTTAAAATTTGGTATTGCTGAAGCTTTTCTTCGCAACACTTGCATGTAATGAAACCAGCATAATTTTATAGTTACCAGCGGATAAAGTTTTCTAACAGTATTTCTTAATGCTGACTCAAAATCACTTTGAAATAACGTTGGATTAAATTTAAACAAGTTCTATAAATTTGAAGGAATCTATATAACAGGCCTTAGATTTGGAAGATATCAAAATGTAAATGAACGGAAATATCTAAAAACAATACAATGCAATAATATAATTATACAGGCGGGGTAGAATAACGTCAATATTGAAACGATTACAATGCACTTTTCAATAAGCACCTATGCGTTTAAAATTTTTTAATTCAATTAACTAAAATAATCAACTATATTAATATTAAAACTATATTCTACATATATGCTCTACTATTAATTTTTTAAATATACTAATTCTAGTTTCGTTCTTTATATTATGGTGTAGTTCATTAAAAAGTTGCACTCCTTTGGGCATTAGTGAATTTTGTGAGCTCGATTTTTTGTATAGCGGTAGTCTAAAATCTTCTCCTTTTCCGTAAATAATAATAACCACCAACATATTCAATGTGTTTCTGCATATAACTGAGCATCAAATTATTTTTTAGTTTAAACATGAGGGTCAATATGTTGAACTTTAATTTGCTTTTCACATCCATCCATTTCAATGTATTTAACATATCTTTGATATGGATTCTAATACCGCATTTTAAAATGATTCTCATAGCTCGATTTTGCAAAACTTGCAATCTGTTTATTTGAGATTCGTTACTAAAAATAAATTTGAAGAACAATAGTTTAAATTTGGCAGTATAAGCGTATTACATATATTTATTGCACAGCTTCTGGAAATTTCCTTATTCTACCTAAAAAGCAATTTTTTTTACCATCTTTTTACATATATATTTACAGTGAATTTTGAAATTTAGCTTGTCATCTATAATTACTCCTAGATATTTTATTTCATCAGCATTTTAAATTTTTTCTCCATTTATTTCTATTTTTGGTTTTTGTAATGTTCCTATTGTTAAACATTTTGTTTTCATTATATTAAGTTTGAGTTTATTCATATTAAGCCATATATAAAGGTTTTTTAAATCTTCATTCATTTTTGTTTCACATTTAACTAAATCATCGCTAATGATGTAGATTAAGTATCGTCTGAAAATAGTGAAACTTTACAAAACTTTAATGTTGTGTTAACATCATTAATATATATGAGAAATAACAATACACCTAGAATAGAGCCTTGTGGAACACCTAAATCAACCAATCTAGCATTTGAAATAGTGTCATTTATTTTTGTACACTGCACCTGTCAAAAAACTTCTGAACCATTTCAGCTCCACATTTCTGATCCCGTATTTTTATACCCTACACCTATAGAATAGGTAAAGGGGTATATTAACTTTGGTATGGTGTTTGTAACCACCTAAAGGAAGGAGCTAGATATGGAAAAGTATATATATTTGTGATCCGACTGACCTCCTTAGTCGATATAGCCATGTCCGTCCGACCGTCCGTCCTTTCGCTCGTCCGTCCTTTCGCCCATCCGTCCGTAGGCACGATAACCCAAAAAATAATGGAGCTATCTTGATGAAATTTTAAGTTTAGGTTACTAGGACTGAAAGTACGGCGGGGATTGCAAATGGGCGAAATCGGCCCATGCGTTCGGATTCTGGACCTTTTAATCGGTCTAAGGGCTAACGAACATATATATAAAAAATATCGATAACTCAACAACTAATGACGCTATCTTCATAAAATTTGTGTTGTAGGGTACTGGTAATGAAACTACGGCGGTGAATATGTACGGTGGGTAATGTACAATGGGGTCGGAATTTAGAACTTTTTGATCGAATATAGGCCAAACGAGCATAATTTCGAAACCAATGAAAATAGAACCTCCAAATTTGGTATCAGGATGTCTGTTTCTTTTCCCTTAGTGTACTTGAAATTTGGGCCCAATTAGAGTAGTGGGTCGGGGACCAGCCACACATTTCTGAAGACCTTGAAGAATATCTTTAAAATTAATAAAGATAGCAGCTTGAAAAATGTAGAAGCTTTAAATTTGGCACAAGGGTGTTCTTTACTATTTCTTGTGTCCCCCTAATTTGCGATCGATTGGAGTGGTGGTTCAGTACCCCTCTTAGACCTCCCAAGGTTTAAAAGCTTATAAATGAAATTACTTAAAATAGTAACTTAAAATTAATATATAACGTTCCACTTGTGTACAAGGGTTAACTGGTATTTAAAGTACAGCGCGCACTGCATATGGGCGAAATCGGCCCATGGTTTCGGATTCTGGACCTTTTAATGGGTCTAAGGGCTATCGAACATATATAAAAAATTACGATAACTCAACAACTAATGACGCTATCTTCATAAAATTTGTGGTGTAGGGTACTAGTAATGAAACTACGGCGGTGATTGCATACGGTGGGTAATGTACAACGGGTTCGGAACTTACAACTTTTTGATCGAATTTAGGCCAAACGAGCATAATTCCGAAACCAATGAAGATAGAACCTCCAAACTTCGTATCAGGGTGTCTTTTTCTATTTCATTAGTGTGCTTGAAATATGGCACCAATTGGAGTAGTGGGTTGGGGACCAGCCACACAGTTCCAAAGACCTTAAAGCATATTTTCGAAATTAATAAAGATTTCAAACAAATTTAGAAGTTTCAAATTTGGTACATGGGTGCTCTTTAGTATTTCCTGCGCGTTCTCCTAATTTTGGATCAATCAGAGTGGTGGTTCAGTACCGCTCTTACATCCTCCAAGGTTTAAAAGCATCATCGAAATTAATAAAAATATTAACTTAAAATTAAGATAGAACGTTCCAATTGTGTACAAGGGCTAACTAGTATTGAAAGTATGACGGGGACTGCATATGGGCGAAATCGTACTATGGTTTCGGGTTCTGGAACCTTTAAAAGTTCAAAGGCCATATATATCTTTAATAAATGAACATATATCTTTAAAGCAGTATAACTCAAAAAATAATGCCGCTATTTTGAAGAAATTTAAACTGTAGGTTACTAGTAATGAAAATATCATGTGAATTGGTTCTGGTCGAGTTTGGTCAATGAGTTCGGATTATAGAAGCTTTTGATCGATTTGAAAAATTTGAATTATTAAATACATTATGCTTTGATTAGCTTTTTATCACAAAATTTAATAATTCAAATTTTTTAACTTTTGTAATTGAATCGAAATAAATATATTTTCATTTATTTGAAGTTTTTTTGTTTTTTAGTATTTTTAAATAGATAAATTAGTAAGAATTTGTAATATTTTTGAATAGATAAAGTAATTAGCAAATGTTTTTTAGTACTATAAAGTTAATTTGGTTAGCCATGGCTTAAGATCAAACTAATAAAATCTTTTATGGTTTTAAAATGACTTATTAACTTCCCATTAAATTTGAACCAAATAGGTGTAGGGTATTTCTAAGTTGGTTGCACCGACTGACTGTTTCTTTACTTGTTCTAATTTAGCTAAGAGTATATTCCTATCAAGCGTTTCGAATGCTCTTTTGAAATCTAGAAATGTTGCTACAATTTTTTCCCTTTATCTGTATGTCTTTTCCATTCCTGCAATATCGAATTTAGTGCCGTATATGTTGAATATCCTTTCCTAAAGCCAGATTGCATTTCATTTATAATATTATTTTTCATTAAATAGTCTTCTAGTTGTAAGCAAACCACTTTTTCACTAACATATTTATTGGCCTAAAATTTTCTGCTGATTTTGCATTTAGTATTTTTTCAACAGGTATTAGTTGAAAGATTTACTTCTAATAACAGTCTCCATTTCATTAAAGTTGACTAGCTTAAATTTGATATGCATTTTTATACTTATTTCTGACGGCTTTATAATCATTCCAATTATTAATTCTATATGGTAATAAGGAGTATACATTATACAATTCAATTTTGTTTGCTTTTAGCCTATGCAATTCCTCATTAAACCATTCAATTTTATTATTTTCAATATTAATAATTTTTCTTAATTTTTTTAACCCTAATTCAATTATTTCGCTAAATTTTCTACTCTTATCATCTAAATCGTTTAAGTTCACTAAATTGTCAAAATTATTTTCAACCAATTCTTTTATGCAAACAAATTCTTTATTAAATTTAATGAATGAAAACTTTTCTTTTGGTATTTCATTTTTGTTTGCACATATTTTGATATCTATGGTATCATGGTCGGATATTTTATAATTTTTATTAATATAAATTGTGGCATCAGTGAAATAATCAATTAGTACATAATCTATAATTGTTTTGGTATCTATTGTGACTCTAGTATATTCTTTTACAAATAGTTAAAATTCACATTTTATTATCAATTGAAAGACACTTAATCTGATTGGATTCAATTTTTTTATTGATATAAACTGTAACTCCTCCTGTGTGTCTTGAATTGGAATAAGTTTGATACATGCTATACCCGGTCAAGCTGATTTCACTGTTTTCTATTTCTTCTGTAATGTGCGTTTCAATTAATATAATAAAATTATATTTGTTTTTTGTAATTATTTCTTCTAATTCAGCAAAATGTCCTGTAAGACCTTGGATATTCATCATTTGACCTACTAATTCATTCTCCTTTTTTTTGTCATTTATAAAAAAATCTTCTGTTTTTCAATAAATATTTTTCTGTTTAATGTTAGACATTTTTTATCATTTACTCTATGATTTACATCAAGACCCAATTTATATTTATTATTTGCTCTCACACAATTTACACATTTCCAATCACTTGCTTTACAATCTTTTATTTTATGTTCACCTCCACATTTTAGGCAGCTTTCCGTTTCAGCCTTACAGTTTTGAGCCTTATGGTTGTATCCTAAGTACTTATTACATTTTCTAACATCATAACTCTCATATACTTTGCACATGTCTCATCTTATTTTTATCCTACCTTCTTTTAAAATTGTTTTATAGTCTTCACTCCTTATCACTGATACTATTCAGCACCACGTCCACTGTTTGAATATATTCGGCAAACTCATCACACATAAATCTAATTTGTTGATTTTTGGAAAGGATTTTAATAATAGATTCATCAAGCCCACAACATCTAATTTTGCTGCAATAAATCTTGCAAGACACTCCTTCACACATGATTCCGGGTTATCCTCTAATTATTTTTCTACATTGGTTGCATGATGCCATTACTTCCAATGTAAAATTTTGAGTTTAAATAATTAAATATATTTATTTTAATTTTTCTTTTTAGAGCGAGCATTTTTACTTGTTTACTTCTTAACTGTCAAATCAAATAGATAGTTCCGTGGTTGATCATTTGACATATTGTCTATAACACTAGATATTGTAGGTGGCATAAAAATGGTGTAGCATAATTTTTCTCTATAATAGTGTGCTTGTAAAATTTTTCTTTTTCGTCATATCTGTTCCTTTTTTTCGAAAATTTCCTTTACTTTTGTAAAATTTATTGGTTTTTTTTGGGAAAACGATGCTTTTAATTTTGTGAATATGTGTTCGCATTTGCCCAAAGCTTACTGATCGACAATTACCTCCAAATTGTTTATATGTTTCATCAAAAATGTCACGAACATTATTTCTTATCAATGAAACATTTTAACAGTTTCTTTTTATAGTATTTATCAATTTCAATTTTTTCAAGAGATCTTCATGCGAGTTATGATTATGGCATAAATTAGTTTTCATTTTTCTACAAAAATTCCAGTTGTTTAAATCAATTGCTATATTAACTGGACACTGCGAATTGTATCATACACAATATTTACTTAAATTTGCTTCATATTTATATTTATAACTATGGTTTTCGAAAGGTATGTACAAAAGTTAACTATTCTTCCGAAACCCTGCAATTAATTGATACTCCAGTAAATTTTGATTTTCGCTATCCATTACTTTTAAATAAATTCAAATTACTTAAATTTTATATTATTAATATTTGAGTAATTTTTAATTTAATTACTTTTATCAGAAGGAAGATCGATATAAACTAAAATAAATCAGAAATATATTAATCAATTTACTCGATTAAATAGAAAGACAGAGACAGAGATTAATAGTTTTCAAATCACAATTAATGAAATAAGAGAACAAATAATATAATAATGTTAACTGTAAAATTTTATAATATACAACAATTTTAACTCAATCATTCAATTTCAATTACTCAAAATTTTTAAAACACAATATGGCTTTATGATTCACTCGAATGTTTTTTAAAGCCATATTAAAGAATTTCGCGATTATGGCTTTTTCGCATATGGCGTTATATCACGGCACCTAAATTAACATACCAAAAAATTTAGCTTTGAACTCAACTGGAAGTTCATTATCTAACTTCAAGGTGTTATAAATAGGATTGTTGTTTTGTAGTTTCTGTGTTCTAAACAATAAAAAGTAAAAGTTGGATCTATTACATGTGTTATGATTATGAAAGTCGATTGCTCTATTTAATATGAGATTATGTTTGATCTCATTATTTACAATTTTAAAAGCTATTATATATAATTCTCTTCTACACAAATTTTGCAAACTCAAATATCGATTTGTGTTTATTATACTTGTAGGTGTGGGTGTAGGTGCATTATAATTCTGCATGATTTTTAAAGCTTTTTTGTGCAAAACACCTGGTTGATTAAATATGTACTGTGCAGTTTTACTTCAAATTGTATTTAAATATATTAAATTTGAAAGGACATATAAGGAGTAAGTAACATTATCAGTAAAAATTTTCTTAGGCGACGTAAAATAAATAAGTATAACGACATTTTTTTAGAGAAACTATCTACGTCATAATACCAATTTTGTTTATTGTCTTTTAGCTATAAGTAATTAAAATTTTTAACGATTTCAATTCTTTAAGGAATTATACAAAATATGACTATATTCAATGTTTTTATTTCCAATGTTTTTATTAATATCTTAGTTTTTTTAGCACATTTTCAAAAAATTTTGTAAAAATGTGCCTCTATAGTTTCACTCTGTCCGTCCGTCTGTCCGAATGTTTTCTTTTACATCGTTTGAAATAGAGGAAAGAAATTTTAACAACGGGTCGGCATTGCAAAAAAAATAATTTCATTGAAGATCTTTATTCTGCTACGGAGCTACAGCCCCCGAAAGTTGGAAAAACCCTATTTTTAAATTGTTATAACAGATATAGATATATTTATACCCGTGCATACATATATGAACATCGGGTAGTAGATAAGCTATGTCACTCCGAACACAAAATTCCCATGTATTATAAAGGGGGCAAAATTCAGATTTTTTCCAGTGTGGCCGTTGTAGCTAAACTTTGCGGTACATGCTAATGAACTAAACTGCAAAGCTTTTTCCATTATAAATTATACTACCATAAAATGAAAAAGCTTTTTTTAGAAAGATTACATATCCATACATACACTTTATCATAAGAGCAGTACAGAGAAAAAAATGCTAAAGACAAACCCCCATATAAACTAAATAACAACAAAAAGGAAAAAAAAAAAAAATTTTAAAATATAAATTAAACCTATGCAGATTTTTTTTACAGCTTTTTCTTGAACGATTTAATGTAAACTATTACATTTCGCATGTAGAGTAGATTTACTACATTAAAAACATTATTTATAGCTTAAAAATGAATTGAATTTTTACCAGAAATTATATATAAATCCTAGTTTTACTAATTAGGAACATTTATGAATTATGAAAAGAAAATTTATTGATGTATAATAATTGTATAGATATAGTAATATTATAAGTTTTTGATTTATGCTAATAAAGTTTTTGTGATAAGAAAATGTAATTATATTAGTTAAACAAAAAAAAACAAAAAAAAAAAAAAAATAAATAAATCTACTAAATCTACTCTAAATTTCTCTACGTATCATAAATAATATTATTGCGCTTTCAATTTGCCGCCGGCAAAACATAAATTTTATATTTGTTAAAAAGAAAAAAAATAATGATTATAATGGATCATGTAGCTTTTTCAATCTCAAATTTTTTGATTATTTTTGTTTTTGCTTTAAACTTTTATCACGGTAGATGTAATACAAAATGCAGAAAATGTAATAAAAATTATATAGATATTAAGGCATAAGTGATTGTTACCTAAAATTGAAACGCATATTAATTAGAAACGTAAATATAATCGTATTTGTGAGCCTCTTATAAAATTTTTCATGCAATATACTTAGCGCAATGGTTTAAGCACTTAAAAAATACAGAAATAATCATAATATAAAACAGAAAAAAAAAAATATGTATAAAAGGTTTAACAAATTAATTCCTGCTCTTACGCATGCGCATTATATTCATTCTTAATACAGGCAACTAATTATTTCAAAACCACCTTTAACAAAATCTCTCTTCTCTATTTTTGCGCATGCACATTGCATTGCACATTATTATTATTTTATATAATATGTACTTATAATGTACATACATATATTCTTATTTAGCTATTTTTTGTTGTTTTTTGTATTTACAAACAAGTTACTACTTTGTATGTCAGATTTTTTCGTAATAAATATAGAGAATGAACAAAAAAATCATAAAATGTGTCTCCCTAAGTAAATGAATTGAATATGATTGTTAAAATACAATTTATGATATACCTATGTGTGATATAAAGCTTTTGGTATCTGAAAAATGAGATACATAGTTGTTTTAAAAATTTACATAAAGAGCAAAACAAACGAGAAATAAAAATCCAAAATCAACTTTGTTATCGGTGCTGAGGTATCTATAATGATAAGCTGCAACTTTGTATTTAGTCAACCTTGTTTCTTCTATTTTAGATGCTCGAATATGTTCTGATTAAAACAAAAAAGAAAGGAAAGTAGAAATAAATATTGTACTAAATTTTGCTACTAAGTTTTCTGATCGGCACAAAATATATTATTGGAGAGCATTACAGAAAAATTGAAGTATGTAGATTTAATGATGGAGTAGATTTAAAAATAGTAGTAGAACGGAGTAGAATTTCAATAATTTTATAAAGACATTTTCTAGAGCTTTGAAAAAAAAACATATATAAATATATTGTTCCATCCTCACAGGATTGTCCCTCACCACCGGATCGCCCTGTAGCAATAAACACACGTATGCCTTTTCAATGATAATATTTATTCTTATTTTTTTTTCTTTTACCAACATCTTTTGTTATCATTAACATTTTTAATTTTTATCCTCAATTCCATTTCGAAACCACTTGAAATAAAAAATACCCAAAATTACCAAATCACAAGTATCATATAACATTTTGTTTCCCAATCAATAAATTATTAATTTTTTTCAACTAAAACAAAATGCTGAATTATTCCTTTTTATTTTACTAAAAACAAGTGCATTTGAATTAGCCTAAGTAAATTGTAATGTTTAAAAAACAAAAGTTTCAAATTACATTTTTTATAAAAAGAAATTTCGTAAAAAGAATTTGTTACCAAATCAATTTAAATTTTTATTGCTATAAAAAAATAAACTGTCAATTCAAAAGAAAAAATAATTAATAAATTAAATTTTATGTAACACTTTAAAAAAAATCCAAATTGCTGTAAAAAGTAAATTTTGGAAAATTGTAAAAAGATCAGTTCACTTTGAACAATCTAAAAAGAAGGATTAAAAAAAATATTTTTGTTAAAGGAAATTAAAATTAAAAATAAAAGAAATTTAAAAGTGAAAATTTTAATGCGTTTTATTTTTATTAAATTATAACTAACTAAGGTTCGAACTAAACATTTTTGGCGCAGTCGGCAACGGTTCTAAGTAAAAGAACCATAGTGATAAAGAACTTTAGTGCGGTGTAGTGAAATTTTTAATTTTCCTAACAAAAAAAAAGTGAATTCAAAACAATTTTTCCAAAGGAAAAAAAAAGGATAAGATAAAATTTATTTTTTTGCAAATCTTATCTGAAATAAAATATTTCTTTTTGAAGAGACAAAATTCATTAAGTTTTCAAAGAACCCTACCTTTCAAAAAGAAAACTGAAAAATTTTGAAATTATAAAGGTGATTATCACAGTGTTATCACAGTATTCAGTATAAATTCTTGGTTGCTTAAAACTAAAACAAGAATTGTAAAACTAAAACTTTATAATTTATACAAGCACTCTAACAAAAAAAAAATAACATAATAATAATAAAACAAAAATAAGTAAATTTCTTAAAAAATTAAAACTTTTTATTATGATATTTTTACAAAAATTTTTTGAAAAAAAAAATAAAAACAATAATAAATAAATAAAACAATAGTAGAATAAAACTATACAAAAAACAAAAAAAAAAGTGATACAAAAATTACAATGGCAGATCCAGTACCATCACCACCACCATTGCTACAACCAGCGAGACTTTTGATTCAACAAGAGGAACTGAGTTTAACAATCGACCCGTTAAGGTACATCGAGCGGCTACCAGAATATAATGGCAAAGGTAACGATTTATATTCCTTTATAGAATCTGTAGAAAATATAATTGTGTTAATATTAAGATATAATATGGAAAGTCAAAATATTTTGTTAAATAGAATTAAGAGTAAATTAGTTGGTAGGGCTAGGCAGGCAATTGAAATAAATAATAACGCTACAAACTGGTCTGAAATAAAAACTGTTTTAATTAATAATTTTGGAGAAAAAAAAACAGCAAATCAAATTTTTGATGAAATGAGATCAGTTTCCTTCACGTCCAATAGTGTCGAGCTTTACAATCAAATTAAAAGTATTCTAAGACGACTTAATAATAAAATAAAAGACGAAATTAACGCACAAGCTAGAATGTTAGAAAATATTGAGTCAAGTTTGCAAATTTTTAAAGATAAATTACCCGAACCAATGCGGTCGATCTTATTTAGCAGAAACCCTCAAACTCTCGAAGAAGCCCTAGATATTTTACATGAAGGGAATTATGCATATTACAATCCTAATAATAAAATAAATCGTAGCTCTACTAATAATACTAACAATAGAAATCTCAATTATAACAGAAATTATACATCTAATAATTATAATAGAAATAGTAACGGTAATAAAAATTTTTCAATTAACAACAGTAATAATTCTACTTACAATAACAACAATAGAAATTTAAATTATAACGGAAATAATAACAGTTATAATAACAATAATAATAAGAATTTAACTAACAATAACAGTACTAATTTTAATCAAAGTAATAGAACTAACCAAACTTCTAACCATAGAAAGTTCCAATCAAATAGACAAAATTCTCAGAGAAGAGAACAATCTAACACAAATTATCGTCGTACTCAAGACGAAGCAATGGAAGTCGATCCGTCGAGAAATTCACGAATCACAATGGAAGTTGATCCGTCGAGAAACTCGCGAATCAACACTTTGGAAATACAAAATCCAAGTGAAGAAAATTTTCTATTGGAAGCCTCGAGCAATCATCAGGTTCCCTACCTTATATAACAATACAATCACGAGGTAGACCCTTAAAATTTATTATTGATACAGGTGCTACAACAAGCATCATAAATACCAAAATTTGCAATTCCATATACGCCACTAAAATAAAACCCATTCCCATTAAAACTCTAACAAATATGATTTATTGTAATACTAAAGTTATTTTAGATCCATTCATAGAATTTAATTCCGATGATAAAATAGAATTTTTAGAACTTAACTTTCATAAAAAATTTGATGGATTAATAGGGAATAATATTTTAATACCCCTACAAGGTATAATTAATTATAAAGATAAAACCTTAAAATTAAAAATTGGGGTTGAACTCCCATTATTCTTCAATGAAAATGAAGAAAAACAATATTCTATTCCTTTTCCGCTTAAAGAACTTGAGATATTTCAAAATGAAATTTTTCTTGACGAAAAAGAATTTAGAACTAATCATTTAGATGTAGTGACAAGACAAGAACTTCTGAAAGAGGTTTGACAAAGCTTTCTATCACGAAGGTGATGACTTAACGTTCACGCATGCAATAAAACATAAGATCAATACAACTAACGATATTCCAATTTATATAAAACTCTATCGGTATCCAGAAATACACCGTTTAGAAGTTGAAGAGCAAATCAATGATATGCTAAAACAGGGAATAATAAGGCCCGGTGACTCCCCATTTTCGGCACCCATATGGGTGGTTCCAAAAAAATCAGATATGTCCGGGAAGAAAAAATGGCGCATTGTTATCGACTATCGAAAATTAAACAATGTGACTGTTGAAGATAAATATCATATACCGAACATAGATTACATACTGGACAAAATAGGTCGTGCTATGTACTTTACTACTCTCGATTTGGCCAAAGGTTTCCACCAAATCGAAATTGATAAAGATGATATAAAAAAAACAGCATTTAATACCAAAAATGGTCACTTTGAGTTTGTCAGGATGCCATTCGGTCTAAAGAATGCTCCTGCCACTTTCCAAAGATTAATGAATTCCGTATTAAAAGAATTTATCGGTAAAAATTGTTATGTCTACGTGGACGACATTATTATATTCAGCACTAGTAAAGAAGAACACTTTGGTTCGTTATCTAAAATATTAAAGAAACTTGAAGAAGCAAACCTAAAAATACAACTTGACAAAAGCGAATTCATGAAACAAGAAACGGAATTCTTGGGTCATATAATAACAACAAGTGGGATAAAACCAAATCCCAATAAAATTGAAGCTATAAATAAATTTCCCCTACCAAAAACTACGAAACAGATAAAAAGCTTCTTAGGATTAGTAGGATATTATAGAAAATTTATTCGGGATTTTGCAAAAGTTGAATACCTGAATACGTAGAAGCTTTTAACAAATTAAAACTTTTAATTACAACAGACCCAATACTGAAATACCCCGATTTTTCAAAAAGGTTTTGTCTGACCACAGATGCTAGTGGTTATGCTATAGGAGCTGTTCTTTCTCAGGAAAACCATCCTGTATGTTATGCTTCACGCACTCTCAACGAATATGAGATTAACTACTCAACAATTGAGAGAGAATTACTGGCGATTGTTTGGGCAACCAAATACTTCCGCCCTTATCTCTACGGTCGAAGTTTCACAATCAGAACCGACCACAAGCCCTTACAATGGCTCCATAATTTGAAAGAACCTAATTCAAAATTACAGAGATGGAAAATAAAGTTAGAAGAATTCAATTTCAATATAGAATATTTAATAGGTAGAGACAATAAAGTAGCTGATGCATTATCTCGAGTAGAAATCAACATAAATGAAGTGGAAGATTTTGAAATACGCTCGACAGATGCTACCATACATTCAGCTGACGAAGACAACACGGATACCAATTACTGAACTGCCCTTAAAATTCTATAAAACCCAAATCATTATAAAAATCGGACCTTTAGAAAATATAAAGACAGAAAAATATCATAATAGAACTAGAAAATTATTTACGCACCCAAATCCAAGTGAAAATTATTTTATTGAAATATTGAAAAACCATATTCCAAGTAAAGGAATAATTGGAATCATGATAGACGATATTAAAATTTATAGTCTCTTTCAAAATACTTACCTAAAACACTTTTCTAGAAATAAATTATTAAAAATTAATAAATGTTCTTTTGTACTTACGGACATCGCAAACCGACATGATCTTCAAGAACGAATACTAGAACAACATACAAACACCAACCATAGAGGTATTAATGATGTTTACTTGAACCTCAAAAATAAAATCTATTTTCCTAAACTTAAAGTAGAAATTCAAAAAGTCCTAAATAACTGCTATATTTGTAATACAGCTAAATATGACAGACATCCTATAAAATTACCATTCAAATTCACTGAAACTCCAAACAGACCTTTAGAAATTATACATATGGACATATGGTTTAAGAATAAAGTAAACCCTTACTTGACAATAATAGACAAAATTACAAAACTCGCGCAAATCATTTCATTAAAATCCAGAAACTGGAATGATTTGAAAAATGCATTAATGCAGTACATCGCTTCATTTGGGCGACCAAACCAAATTATAACGGATAGAGAAAAAGGCTTTAACAGCCTAAATTTTAAAAACTTTCTAGAAAACGAAGGAATAGATATTCACTTCACAACTCCCAATAATCATACTAGCAATGCAGACATAGAAAGATTTCATAGTACGTTAAATGAACATTTACGAATTCTAGGAGTCGTCGAAAAAGAACAAGGATCACCCTCAGAAGAAAATCCTATTATTAAAAGTTTGAAAATTTATAACGAATCTATCCATTCCTCCACAGGTAAAAGGCCAATTGATTTCCTGAACGGAAAAATTTCATCTGCATTATATCCATTAATAAAAGATACCTTAATAAAAAATAAAGAAAAAATAATAGAATCTTGCAACCGTAAAATAAATAATGCTCAAACTTGAAATTATTTAAAACTTAACAGAATTAATAAATCACAGCCCTATCATAAAAAAGTTGAAATCATAGAATCAGGAGAAAACCATTACAAAATTAACAACGAAACACTTCCTCGTTATAAAAATCAATTCAAAAGAAAATTTAAATTCGAAAATTAGAATAAACTCTTCTGTTTTAAAAATCCTATAATAATAATGCACAATGTTACAAAAAAAAAACGCTGACACACAAATTTTTATGACAAAATAATTATCGTTCTAGTTAAATTATTACTAACTAACCTACCTTAACATACATGCTTTTACTAACATAAATAATGACCTTAATATTAAATTGATAAAAATTTCTGAATAAACATTTTGTTTCCAAAGCTTATTAGAACAATAAAGTTTAGTACAAAAAAAAAATAATAATAATAAAAATAATAATAATATCTACTCATATTATTTCATTCATTATGTTTGAAAAAAAAAAAAGAAAAATTGAAGGGCACTGCGGAAAAACTCGATATGCCACATTTCCAAAAAAATTTACATATTGTAATATTTAAGTTCAGCTAGCTTTTCTCAACTTTTCGATATCAATACCTTTTTTAAATTCTAAGAGATGGCGGTAAAAACGTTAAATTTAGTTTTTCACTTTTATAAAAATTTGGGGATTTTCCCGGAAAAAAAAGATAAGCCACAACAAAAAAACGATATTTTTATATCATCAGTCGGTAATTGATTTTTTTAAAGAAATGTTGTGCCAAGCAGAGTCATCGGAATCGGAAACGGATTTCAGCGTTGGATCATGGAATGATCCTTCATACAAACCGCAAAGTGATATTGATGATTTTGTAAGGGTATATTTTAAAAAATGATTAATTTAATTTAACATGTGGCATATCGACTTATTCCTTAATTTTTTTAATTTTTTTTTTGGTCGAAAAAATAACATGGAATATACGGCTTAGCTTTAAATATATTGTGTCATACGTTATTTTGAATTTTTCAGCACTATAATGAACACTTTCTATTTTTGTTGTAATATATTAATACTTAATAGCACGATACGAATATCAATGATATTGATATTGATATTAATATTGATATACCAACATCAGAAGAAAAAACACCCTCACGTTGGAAGCAAAGAAAAATCCCAAGAAAAGAAAAACTGAAAATTAAAAGAAATTTAGGAAAGTCATACACGAGGAAAAATAAGAAAGTCGAAGCAAGAAGATTAGGTAATCCGTGTAACTGTAAACAAAAATGCAGAGAAAAACTAAGAGACAATGCAATAAACATATTTTCGGAATTTTGGAGTATGGGCGATTATAACACACAGAATGCTTACCTTTTTTCTTTACTACAAGTGAAGACTCCAAAGAGAAGATATCCTAAAAAACAAAAACGTTCTGATATTTCGCGAAGACATATTACAGTTGAGTATTATGTCAAACTTAATGGAGAAAATTTAAAGATATGTAAAAACGAATTTTTAGCTGTTCATGGGCTACAAAACAGTAAAGGCCGAATTGAACACATTACAAACCAAATAATTGATGGAGTATCGATTCCAAAATCTGATAAACGTGGTAAACATTCTAATAGGCCTAACAAATATTCCGAAGCAGCTATTAAATCTGTACATGATCATATTTGTTCAATACCTAAATATACAAGTCACTACAGCAGAACAGAAAATCCCGGAAGAGTATATCTAAATTCTGATTTATCTGTATCACGACTTTATACTGATTATTACATTCCATGGTGCGAAGAACGACATCTTTCACCAGGGTCATCTGACAAATACCAAAGGATTTTCGGATATGAATATAACATAGGATTCAAGTTGCCGCGCTCAGATACTTGCAAAATGTGCGACAATTTTCATATGTCTATCTCAAATTGTGACAATGATGAAGATGCCAGAAAAATGAGAATGGAATTAGAGCTTCATCAAAAACGCAGTAAAGCTGTACAAGATTTTATGAAAGAAAAAATTCAAGATGCAAAAAATGGTATTAGACAAGTAATAACATTTCATCTGCAGCAAGCGCTTCCTACGCCTATGTTAACAACAAGCATTGCGTTTTATTTAAGAAAAATGTGGACTTACAACTTTGGAATACATGAATGTGGAACAGGAAAAGGGTATATGAACGTCTGGTCAGAAAGAACGGCAGCAAGAGGAGCAGAAGATCATCACATCAAAAGAATTGATTATGTTTTCCGATAACTGCGGCGGACAAAATAAAAATTGGCTTATAATGAGTTTGTGGTCACAGATGGTTAAACAAAAATTATATGAAAGAATAGAACATTGGTTTTTAGTTCCAGGGCACACTTTTTTGCCATCTGATCGCGATTTTGCGGTTATTGAAAAGTGTAAAAGAAAAATTTCACATGTTTATACAACCGATGATTGGCTTCAGATAATAAAAATAGCTAAAAGACAAAATCCTTTTGATGTCAAAATTGTTAAAGAAGAAGATTTTTATACCTTCGAATCAGTTTCAGAGAATATTTCAAAAAAACTTATCACAGATGAAAAATCTAAAGTTGATTTTGCAAACGTTAGGTGCTTTATGTTTGATGCAAATCAACCAGAAAAAATTTTTATTAAACATTTTATGAATGAAGAGTTCAAATCTGTAACGGTAGCTAAACGAGGAAGATCATTAAAAAATGACAATTTGCTTTTAGATAACCTACCAAGAAAATATAATGGTCAACGAGCTATAGATAAAAAGAAATTAGCTGACATAAAAAAGATGATGCCCTATATACCATTGGTTGATCAACCATTTTACACAAGTCTAAAAGGTTTTTCCGAATTTGACGAGATGGCGGATTCTTCTGATTTGGAACCAGAAAATTTAGATTAAACACTATTTCATACTGATTTATCTAGAATTAAAGATAAAAGGGATTTTAATTTAATTTTATTATTTATTTTTAACTTTTTGTTATTTTTGTTTTGATGAAAAATGTTATTAGTTAAATGGTATTATTTTATGATTTTAGTTTAAAATAAAATGAAATGTTACAATGAAATTTACAAAATACTTACTCTTACTTATTTTTTGTTTCTCAGATTAAAAATTTTAAACTATAATTTTGAATCTTTCTTTTGAGTCAATAACTAGATAAGCCACATTTTTAGGATTTCTTGAGTGGGGAATAACAAGATAAGCCACATTTTTTTTAAATTAATGAGTATTCTTAAAGCCAATTTAATTATTGTCTTCCATAAAATATTTTTCCGGTTTTAACCCACAAATGGTGAAAAAATCATTAAGTTCTGGCTGAAACTGTGATTTATGGAGTTTTTTAAAAATTATAAACCACTTTTTCTCGAAACTAAAAAATTGTGGCATATCGAGTTTTTCCGCAGTGCCCTTCAATTAAAACCAACATTTTTTTTGAAGGTTAAGTATTAAATTACAAAAAAAAAAATAATATAAAAAATACCTGACCTATCTAACAAATAAAACTGACTAACCGCGATATATTTTTCAATATGACTTAACCACAACCTTATTTCAGAAATAATCTTCATCATAATTCTGTTAATATTTCCTTATTTCACCATGGGAAAATCACTAATAGAAGTAACCGAGATACAATCAGGTAATGGTTATATCTTGTTCCAGGAATCTGAACTGAAAATCATTAACGATAATAAAAAACTCTTGCATGTTATAAACTTAACTCAGTATGAATATAGTATTTATAAAAAAGAAACAAATGTTAATAATTTGCATGAAAAAACTAACATACCAAAAAGTTTATTGTACAATTTTAACCACCTCAAAGTAGATTTTGAAAGCTTAATTCCTCATCACGTAAGTAAAAGAGGTTTAATTAATTTAGCTGGTAACGCTCTCCGTTTTTTAACCGGAGTAATGGACAATGAGGACAGAAAGGAAATTGAAACTCATATAGAAACAATAGAAATAAATAATAGAAACATTTTAGAAAATTTAAATGAACAAATAGTATAAATAAACAAATGTCAGATCAAATAAAAAATATTACAGACCATGTTAATTTAATACAAAATCAAATGAGTATAACCAATTAATAAACTTGACAATCATATAAACAAAGTAGAAAACGATTTAGCTTTATTTACCATTAAAACAGAAATAAATGAAAATATTAAAATTCTGTTAAAACAAATTTCAGATATTAAAGAAATTATTTTAGCAAGTAAGTTAGAAGTTTTATCTAGGGATATTTTGTCAAAGGAAGAGATTAAAAATAATAACATTACAGTTGAAACACTTCCTTATATAAAAACTTGTGTACTTATTAAAGAAAACCTTATAATTATTGTAATATCTTTGCCAAGATTTGATAAAGAAATATGTTTTAAAACGATAATCGAAAAAATTCCTAATAAAAACAACTCTTTAGAAATAAATCTATATACTG
This sequence comes from Dolichopus griseipennis, assembly GCA_963082915.1. Lineage (NCBI taxonomy): Eukaryota > Metazoa > Arthropoda > Insecta > Diptera > Dolichopodidae > Dolichopus > Dolichopus griseipennis. The sequence goes on along the minus strand of OY720441.1, from coordinate 177,731,302 downwards.
ATAAAATTATTACATGTAAACAAAACACTTATAAAATTGTAAATAATATGTTTATTAAGAAAAAAGATTTAATTTTGTATAATGACACTTGTATTTCAAATTTATTAAATAATAATAAAATGGATTGTAAATATCATAAAAACCTTACAGAAGAAATTAAATTAATATCAGAAAACATTATAATAACGAAAAATTTAACAGAAACGTCTTTACTTAATAATTGCGGACAACAAGACATTATAGAAGTAAAAGGCAATAACATTATTAAATTCACGAATTGTAAAGTTTCTCTAGGAGCTTTTCGAACGAAAACTTCCGAAGAAGAATACTTCCATCAAATTCTACCATATGTAGAACGCGATATTAATATCAAAAAAATTACTAATCAATTTCAATTAGCAGACCTATATTTTACACATATTGGTAATACTAAACATTTAAAAGAATTTAAACTTGAACATAATTGGAAATGGTACACTAATATAACGACAGATATAACTATCATAATAGGGATACTTACTATTTGTATTTACTTATAAAAAAAATTCAAATTGAGATTACCCAAGCTAAATTTACAATTTAGAGATATTCGCCAGGAGTCGAATCTTAAGGAGGGAGGTGTTACATCCTCACAGGATTGCCCCTCACCACCGGATCGCCCTGTAGCAATAAACACACGTATGCCATTCCAATGATAATATTTATTCTTATTTTTTTTTTCTTTTACCAACATTTTTTGTTATCATTAACATTTTTAATTTTTATCCTCAATTCCATTTCGAAACCACTTGAAATAAAAAATACCCAAAATTACCAAATCACAAGTATCATATAACATTTTGTTTCCCAATCAATAAATTATTAATTTTTTTCAACTAAAACAAAATGCTGAATTATTCCTTTTTATTTTACTAAAAACAAGTGCATTTGAATTAGCCTAAGTAAATTGTAATGTTTAAAAAACAAAAGTTTCAAATTACATTTTTTATAAAAAGAAATTTCGTAAAAAGAATTTGTTACGAAATCAATTTAAATTTTTATTGCTATAAACTGTCAATTCTAAAGAAAAAATAATTAATAAATTAAATTTTATTTAACACTTTAAAAAAAATCCAAATTGCTGTAAAAAGTAAATTTTGGAAAATTGTAAAAAGATCAGTTCACTTTGAACAATCTAAAAAGAAGGATTAAAAAAAATATTTTTGTTAAAGGAAATTAAAATTAAAAATAAAAGAAATTTAAAAGTGAAAAATTTAATGCGTTTTATTTTTATTAAATTATAACTAACTAAGGTTCGAACTAAACCTTTTTATATATATGTATATATGTACATCTGTAAAAAAAAAAAAAAAATTTTGCGGTCATCTTTATATTTGTAGAATAAAAACAAAAGAGATTATAAAAATTGGTTTTGATTATAAAAAGAAAAAAAAATTATAGAGATATTTGATGGTAAAAAAGCTGTTTTTTTTTGTTATTGTAAGAAGTTTTTGATCAGTTTGCTGAAAATTTATTTTAAAAATCTAAACTTTGCAAAAAAAATAAACAATTGCAATTCTTTTATGCTGATACTATTTTCATAAAAAATTTACAGGAATAATATTAATTTACGTGTTTACGAGTATTTATTAAGAATTGTATTTTTAAAGTTAGGTTTTGAACTCTTTAAAGTTTTTCGTTTATGCTTTAGTTATTTTACCTGTATAAAAATTTGATGTAACCATTTAGTGGAATGCAGAAGCATCAAAAATATATATTACCATGTAATAATATAGCATAAAGTAAATTAGTTACATATGACCTAAAAGATAAAAAGTAAGATTAAGTTTTAAAGTGTAAGATGCAAGCATATTTCTTATTTTTTGGTTAATTCTACTTGTTAATGGAGTAATAAAAAATTATATTTTTCTGCATTCTAAAATTTTGTGGTTTAGAATAAATTTGTAGAGATAAAGGTGAAATAAAAATAGCATGAAATTAAAAATTATTTTAAATGAAAACAAAGTAATTCAATTTTAAAACTTTCAATGTTGAGCTTGAGACATGAAGATATAGTTATTAATCAATATTTGTTATATTTCGTTAATATAATATTATGTACCTGTATAACACCTATAGAAAAACATAAGAAAAGCTTTGATCGTTGCATCAAACATAATCACATTAAAATGTAATAATCGCATTGATACATGTAATTTCACAATTCTTGTTCTACTTTATGCTTTTATATTGATACTCTCATTTCTAATCAAGTCATGTTAAAAATAGAAAGTCATGCAAGTCATGTTAGTAATAAATAATGATATATAGTTCAAAATAGTAATATGCAATGGCAGCTGTTCGCAGAACATAAGTTTTTAATATTATAAACTTAACATTAATATATATAACAACTTTTATATATATTAACTAATTTTAATATTGTTTATTTCATAATTGTTTAACGTATATTTATTGCTTATGATGCACATTTCTTTGTAATATAATTTAATTGAACTTAACTTAATAAAATACCTTTAAAGTCATTGTACTGACCTACATTCATAATTTTAATGGTTTTAAAGTAAGTTAAATATTTGTTGTGTCAGCTAATTTCGTTGCATAATGTATAATTATTATGGAAATAAAAATTGTATTTAAAGAAGTAATTTTAAGTAAAATATAATCATTAATAAATTTGAATTCTAAACTTAAATAAGTTTTTGTTTATTTTTTGTGATTCAAACATTGGTCCTTCGAACCGGATTCAAGTGTCTTTAGAATTTGAATCAAAAAGAAAAAAAACTTTAGAACAAGTGTCTTAAGCTTTTTTCATGCAAATTTAATTGTAAAACTAGTGTTTACAATTATATCTATAGAACCAGTGTTTATAGAGATAAATTAATATTAAAAAAAAAAGGTAATCTTGTAGAACCAGTGTCTACAGGAAGTTTTTTCTAGGCATCTGTTAATAAGCAAACAGTCACAACTAAAGGCGTTTACTTCAAGACAGTAATACAACAAAAAGGCGTTCTCATCAACGAGTCAACGAATTTACATAAAAATCATTAAAGGCCGTATCATCAAAGCAATATGGACAAACTAATCAACGCTCAAAAGGAGCTATATACAAAAATTCTAAGAGTACAGACAAACTTCAAAAAGGATTCTGTAGAAAGAAAAACAAAGGAATATATAGAAGTACGTTTAAAAAATTTAAACGAGCACTGGCAAGCTATTATCAAAAACAACGAGGACATCGAACAATTAAAAGAAAATTACCCGGATCATTTATATTTCAAAAACAAGGACTTTGAAAGTATGGGGAATTTAGTAACCGAAATAACGAGTATTTTGGAAGCTGCTTTATCAAACGCTCCTGCCAGTAATATACCGACCAAAATATCTAAGGCACTCAATAAACAAATTGAGTTAATAAAGGCTGTAGAACGCATTTCAAACAAAGTAAGTGAAGTAATGAAGCAAGAACCGAATTTGGCTTTCATCAACCTTAACTTGAAAACTTTAGAAGAGTACTGGAACTTAATAATGAATAATCACTTGAGTCTGATAGAAAATGAGCCTATTAGTCATGATTATTTTGAGAATAATAAATTTGAATACATCGAGTATATTTACAAAGACACAGTAATTGAATTAAATACAAACCTAATGAATATATCTCCAGCTCCGGCTGCTCGAGCACATAACACCAGGCAGTTACAAGGTAAACAAGATGTTAATGTGAATTTACCAAAAATTGATATACCAAAGTTTTCTGGAAGCTACTCCGACTGGAAATCTTTTAGAGATTTATTCATGGAAGTTATTAACAATAACACAAACATAGGCAAAGCTCAAAAATTTTATTATTTAAAAGCTAACGTCGTTGGAGAACCTGCAGAGTTAATCAAACATTTTCCAGTTACAGCTGAAAATTATGACTCTGCTTGGAATATTTTAGATAAAAGGTATAATAATACAAGGATTCTTTTATCTACACAATTGAAAACTTTTCTGAATCAACCAATACTAACTAAAGAATCAGGCAGATCTATAAAAAAAACTGCATGACACCTCAAAGGAATGCTTATTGGCTATTCAGAATTTGGAGATTGATACCTCAAACTGGGATCCAATCTTAATATACTTATTGACTCAGAAATTGGACAAAGAAACTCATCGTTTATATGAACAATCATTAGTTGATTTTCGAGAAGTGCAAAATACAAAGCATTTCTTCCAATTTTTAGAAACCCGTTTTCAAAGTCTGGAAGCATTAGAAACGAATATTAACGAAACGAAAATCAAATCATACCATAGTTCAATTACTAATTTATGCGTGATATGTCAAGAATCACATAAAATTTATGGCTGTGAAAAGTTCAAACTACTGATTATACAGCAGAGGAATTGGAATAGCAACTAGCAGAAAATATAATTTATGTGGAAACTGTTTGCGACCTGGTCATTTTGCAAAGGACTGCACAAGCTTTTCAAAATGTAGAGTATGTAACAAAAAACATCATACCTTTTGTGCACATATTTCAAGAAAACACGAATAACAAAGTGTTATTCAATAAAAAATCACTAAACAATACAAAATTAATGGATATTAACGCTCACTGTGCAACTAATATTACAAAGATTAAGGTTATCTTACCCACAGCAATAATAAAGGTACAAAAATTAGATGGAACCTATACTGAAGTTAGAGCCCCTGTTGATCAGGGTTCTGAAGCCACTCTAATTTCAGAAAGTATGGTCCAATATTTGCAGCTGCCAAAACACAAGGTTCATGCAGTTGTATCTGGAATTGGAAATGCAAAATCTGGTATAGTGCAAAATTTTGCGGAACTTTTTTTAAAATCCAGATTAAATTCAACATTTTCTTGTGTGACCAAAGCATTAATTCTACCAAAATTAACTGGTTATTTGCCGACAGAAAATGTAACATCTTATAAAAATTGGGGACATATAAAAACCTTAGAACTAGCAGATCCAAACTTTTATAAACCAAGTAGTATCGACATAATCTTAGGAGCTGACGTTTTTAGTCAAATAATACAAAACAAGCTCATAAAAGGAAGACCAGGTACTCCAATAGCACAGAAAACCAAGTTTGGCTACATTTTATCAGGTGAAATAATAAACGAATTACCAGAAAATACTATTAATTGTTTTATTGGCTAAGTCGACCTAAGCCAGGAGCTAACCAAATTTTGGGAAACTGAAGAGCTTCTACCTGTAAGAACACAACAGCTGAAGAAATGGAATGCGAAGTTCATTTCAAATCTACCTGTCAACGCCAAAAAGATGGAAGATATGTTGTGCGATTACCGTTTCGCGAACATTTTAACTTGGACGAAATTCAGGGATCAAGAGAATTAGCACTTGCTAGATTGTTTCAACTTGAGAGAAAATTAAAGTCGAATAAATTATTGGAAACTATGTACAAAGATTTCATAACAGAGTATATTCAATTAGGTCATATGGTTCCAGCTCAAGAAACAGTGGAAGGTAAATACTACCTACCACATCATGCAGTTTTTAAGCACGATAGTTCAACCACAAAATTGTGAGTAGTTCTTGACGTCTCCGCAAAAAGAAATTCATCTAAAAGCCTAAACGACGTAACAGTGATTGGAGAAAACTTGCAGCAAAATATAACAGAAATACTAATACGATGGCGCAAATATAAGGTAGTATTTACAGCAGATATCGAGAAAATGTACCGTCAAATTCGAAAAGACAATCGCGATCAAGATTTCCAAAGAATACTTTGGAGAAAATCACATAACGAACCCATTAAAGAATACAAGCTGACGTGCGGCTTTCTTAGCAATAAGAACGTTACGTCAATTAGTTGCAGATGATGCACACTTATATCCTTTAGCTGCTAAAGCTATTTGTAAGGACACTTATATGGATGATGTGGTTTCGGGAGTATATACCTACGAAGAAGCAAATTTAAAATGCACCCAGTTAATAAATTTATTAAAAGCTGAAGGTTTAAATTTACGTAAATGGAATTGCAGTGATCGTCGCTTGTTGAAACAAATACCATCGGAATTAAGAGACTGACAAAACTTTTGATGACGGAGAAGCTGTAAAAGCATTGGGAATATATTGGGTTCCAAAAACTGACAAATTAAAATTCAACATAAATACTGAAATAAAACCGAAACTGTTTACAAAACGTTCTGTATCATCAGAGGCGGCCCGTATTTTTGATCCAATTGGATTGCTATCCCCAATAATAATAAAAATTAAATTATTATTTCAACAAAAATGGTTAGAACAGATTTTCTGATGCATGTGAAAAGGCCTACGGTGCGGTTGTATATCTCAGAACAATAACAACCGTAGGCAATATTACTGTCACACCCATCGCTTCAAAAACAAAGGTAGCACCGCTGAGATCTCAACTTTCATTACCACGTTTAGAATTAAGCGGAGCTTTATTATTAGCGAGACTAATGAAGGAAGTTAAGAATGCATTGGAATACAAAACATTGAAAATTTTGCCTGGACAGACTCAACTATTGTATTATCATGGTTGCAGGCAGCTCCACACCATTGGAAAACATTTGTTGGAAATCGCGTAGCGGAAATTCAAGCTATAATTGGTCCTGAAAATTGGTATCAAGTAATCCAGCTGATTTAGCGTCACGTGGAATTTATCCATCGAAATTAGAAAATAATAATCTTTGGTGGAAAGGTCCCACATGGTGAAAACAAAATGAATTCAAGGCGTCCAAAATCCCAATAAGCAATACTAATTTAGAGATGAAAACCAAATTTGCAGTTAACATTGATAAAACAGAAGTAGACAACTCTTTGATTGAAAATTTACTTCATAACTATTCATCCTTAACAAAATTAAAACGTGTCGTAGCTTATTGTATTCGTTTTTGTAAAAATTTAAGATGTAGTCCAAAAAACCCTAGGCCGGAACATTAACTGCTGATGAAGTAGAAAATTTATAACATTAATAAAGGTTACACAGTATCAATACTTTTATGAGGAAATTGAACAACTTTTAAAGGGTAAACCACTACATAAAACAAGCAGATTATTAAGTTTAAATCCGTTCTTAGATTCTAGTCATCTTCTCCGCTTAGCTGGAAGATTGTCTGAATCTGAACTTTCATATAAAAAAAAACATCCGCTTATACTTCCCTACAAGAGTGATTTAACAAATTTAATCATAAATCATGCACATTTGCATTCATTACATGGTGGCAACAATCAAACCCTAGAATACATTAGACAAAGATTTTGGATATTAAATGCATTAAAGGCAGTCAAGGGATGTATTCACAGATGTACGGTTTATCATCGATTTAAAGCAACTTCGGCATCTCAACTAATGGGAAATCTTCCTAAACCTCAGGTAACTATGTCCAGGCCATTCACAAATTGTGGTATTGATTACGCTGGACCCTTTACTTTAAAGTCATCAGTAGGTCGTGGAAATAAAACTTTTAAGGGTTACATAGCACTTTTTGTATGCTTAAGTACCAAGGCAATACACCTAGAAGTAGTTAGTAACTTAACATTAAGTGTCTTTCTTGCAGCATTTAAAAGATTTGTTAGCAGAAGAGGTGCGGTTGCCAATGTGTATAGTGATAATGCCACAAATTTTTGCGGAGCCAGGAAAATTTTGAGTGATTTGTTCAAACAATCCAAATATAAAAATGAAATTATAGACTCATTAAATAGAGAAGGAATCCAATGGCATTTCATACCACCCGCATCTCCTCACTTTGGAGGTCTTTGGGAAGCTGGTGTAAAATCAACAAAATATCATATGAAGAGAATAATAAAGGACACAACATTAACTTTTGAAGAACTTACAACTTTAACTGTAAAAATTGAAGCTTGTTTAAATTCTCGTCCTTTATGTCCGTTAAATAATGATCCAGAAAACTTGGAAGTTTTAACACCTGGTCACTTTTTAATAGGAGCACCATTATTAACAGTTCCTGAGGAAAATGTGGTAAATGAGAATCCTAATATATTAACTAGATGGCACATGTTACATCATTTACACCAGAAGTTTTGGAAAAGATGGTCTAAAGAATACTTGTCCAGATTACAGCAAAGACCAAAATGGACCCAACAACAACCAAATTTAAGGGTTGGAAACATAGTGCTAATAAAGGAGGATAACTGCCCACCAACCAGATGGGCTTTGGGAAGAATTATTGAGACAAGCTGTGATGATAATGGTCTTGTTAGAGTTGCTACTTTAAAAACAAAAACTTCAATATTAAAACGCCCTATAACTAAGCTATCGCTGTTGCCAATTATAGACAACGACGATAATTTCAGCTATGATGAAATCAAAAATAGAAATCCAGAAGCACTTAATTTTACTAATAATAGTATCCAAGAAATGCATGGCAATAAAGATGAAAAATCTCATTCATCCGTCAAAAGAAAGCATACGTATTCTAACAAAAAGAGCAACAATAAGAAAATAAATCATCTACCTAAAAATTAACATGTCATAGCATATTAACAATTATTTTAAGTTTTTTCTTTACAATGGCTCTAGCAAGCAATCAATCAGAATTCTATGGGAATACTCAATTTGGAAATGAACAAGGCATTTATTTTAAAAATATTGCAAAAACAAATATCTACAATAGTGAATGGAATTTAATTGTACATTTTAATTTATCTTTGTACAAGTATCAAAACGACATGTTAATAAAATCTATAACTTACTTAAAAGAATTATGTAACAAACTTGCAGTTGACGTTGATTTCGAAGATCATTGCAAGCTGATTATTGTGCAATTGCAGCATCATTTAAAAGAATTGGAAAACGGTAATATTTTAATTTATCATCAAAATGACAAGCCTCACAAAAGCAAAAGTGCTGCATTTGGAATAATTGGAAATGTGGCACATAGTCTTTTTGGAGTTTTAGATGAAGAATTTGCCGAGAAATATGAATCAGATGTCAACCAAATTAAGGAAAATGAGCGTCATATGGAAACATTATTTCAAAGACAAACTTCCATTTCTGATTCTACTCTTAACATTATTAAACGTGAACAGTTACACGGGCATCAGCAATATTTAAGCATGAAAAGACAACTATCTTCTTTACAAGATGATATAAACCGAACAAAGCAAGCGCAGAGATCATTCGAAATGTTCAATTCAGCTGCCTCACTAATAACATTGGATCTAAGTAGTATGAGACATATGCAGCAGTCAATACTTTCATTGATAACTGACACACGTCATGGACGAATTAACACGCTTTTACTAACTCCAGAACAATTAAAATCACAACTTAAAATTATACGAGAACATGTTCCAAGCAACTTAAAAATACCGGAAGATCAAAACCAACTTTTGACATTATATTCTTTGATGCAAGTAAAAACACGAGTTACTGAAAACAACGTAATTTTTGAAATGATGCTGAGTTTTATCAGATATATTAGCTTATTTCTATTCCTATAGTTATTCGTATAGTTAAATCCAATAAGCTTTTATATGTACAAACTTCTAGTAAATATCTATTAGTAAATGCACATCGAGATAGATATTCACCTATGGAGGAGATTGATATAAATTGATGTAAACCTTGGAAATCTGATCACTTTCTATGCAGATTTAATTCACCAATGTATGGTTTGAGATCTAATATCAGTCGCTGCGAAATGGAACTGTTATCATTAGAAACAAAATTATCTTCGTTCTGCAAGATAAAAGGTTCTTCAATAGACATAAGATGGATAAAAATGCATACAAGTAATCATTGGATTTACACGTTAGATAAGAAAAATATATTTGACTTAACATGTGGTAGTCATTCAGAAAAAGTAGCTTTAAATGGAAATGGGATTCTTTGGTTAAAACCGGGCTGTACACTTACACATTCAAGTATGTCATAGCATCTACTCAAAGATTTACAGGAAACATAACTTCATCTTTTTTGATAGTAGCAGAAATATCTCAAAACGTTTTAGTAAATTATTTCAATAGCACCAACAACAAGAATGGAAGTTCAAACAATTTGACAATTTTGGAAGAAGAAATAACTTCAGCTAATATTCAATCAATACATGTTAAAATAGAGGCACAAAGAGATGAAATAGCAGCAACAAGAAATATAAATACACATGATGTTCATCATTATGCAATGGCATACATAACTCTTTTATTAATAAGTGGAATCGCTATTTATGGTTTCTTTAGACGCTATAAACGAATTGTATTATCTACACCACAAATTTCAATTGATGGAAAAACCAATTCAAACCCTACAGTACCACCTACAGAAAGCAATACAGTGTCAACCGCTTGTGAACAACCAATTAATTATTAATTCATTTCGGGGGGAGAATGTTCGCAGAACATAAGTTTTTAACATTATAAACTTAACATTAATATATATAACAACTTTTATACATATTAACTAATTTTAATATTGTTTATTTCATAATTGTTTAACGTACATTTTTTGCTTATGATGCACATTTCTTTGTAATATAATTTAATTGAACTTAACTTAATAAAATACCTTTAAAGTATATAAATTGAACTTAACTTAATAAAATACCTTTATGAAAGTACTGACCTACATTCATAATTTTAATTGTTTTAAAGTAAGTTAAATATTTGTTGTGTCAAATTTCGTTGCATAATGTATAATTATTATGGAAATAAAAATTGTATTTAAAGACGTAATTTTAAATAAAATATAATCATTAATAAATTTGAATTCTAAACTTAAATAAGTTTTTGTTTATTTTTTGTGATTCAAACAGCAGCATTGAAAAATACATAATTAACACAAAAAATTGAGAATGTGTGAATGAGAGAAGAAACTGTTATTTATTTGTTAAACTAACGGAAAAAAATTCAGTTCCCTTAGAACCTTAGTCGTGTCGTGACAAGTGCTAAAAGCATAAAAAAAAAAAAAAAATTTAATTTGATTGTGAAAATTTGAAAAATTAATTATAATCTTGTAAAACAGGAAACTTAAAAAAGTAGTTCCATTAACCCTATTAACAAAAAAAAAAAAAAAAAATTATCCATAACAAATATTTTGCTTATACAAATAATTCTATATATTAAAACGAAAAACAAATCAAAACAATAATTAACATGGAAAACAGTAGTAGTGAAATTAATGTTAAAGATATGATTAAAGATGTTCAAAAAAATTTCGGAAAATATAAAGACGGTGCAACTTTAATCAAAAATGGCATCAAAAAATGTTCCAGATATCTTCGAGTTTTGTGTGCCAAACTAAAAATCGCAAAAACTGTAGCTAAAAAACAACATTTTGGGAATGCTATTCATGTTTTACAAAGCTACAGAACTAAAATGAAATTATTAAGGCTCAGGAGAGGAAGGCATAGCTCGTCAAATTTATCTAATAATTTTGTTAAATGGGAAAATGTACAATCATGCTTCAAGGGACGCATAAGAACGGGAATTATCATTAACCTTAAGCATAAAGAAGCAGAAAGTTTTTTAAATGATTGTAAAAAGTTGTATAAAACACGTATTAATAACGCACTCAAAAGAGATGACGCTATTAAAGTAAATGCAATTTTTTGTGCGGAGTTCATAAAAGCTAGTGGAAATGATGAAATATATGAAATAAAGTATTTATACACCAAGAATGTACCTGTGTATAAAAACACTGACATCAATGCATTATTTTTAGAACATATTAGAGAAAAACTGCTTAAAAAATTGGAAGAATTCCAAGAAAAAGATAGTGGCTGGGCATTATCGGTCGTTCTTCATTTGGTTGTTAATATTAACAAAATTTACACCTATATTGGGATCATCTTATATAGAACTTCCTTCAGAAATCAAGAAGAAAGAAGCTTGTATAAATGTAAAGAATAATGATAATGCTTGTTTTGCTTGGGCGATTACATCAGCGTTATATCCTGTAACTAAAAACCCGCAACGTGTAAGAAAATATCCAGACTACTCAACATTATTAAATTTTAGTGGAATTCAATTACCTGTAAAATTTTGCCATATTTATAAATTTGAAAAACAAAACGATGTAAATGTATTCGGTAAATTTCGGTAAATGTATATGGCCTCAAAAAATTGGGAAAAAATTATGTAGTTATTCCTAACTACTTAACTGAGAATAAAAAAACAAAGCATACTAATCTTTTAATGATACAAAACAAATATTATGATGAATATGATGAACAAGATAAATCCAATGAAGATGAGGGAATGTATGAACCCATTAAATATCATTATGTTTGGATTAAAAGTTTATCTCGATTACTATCATCATACTTACTTACTTAGGTGGCGCTACAGACCATGAAGGTCCTGGGCCTGACGTAGCGTTCCTCTCCACCTCGTTCGGTCCCGAGCAGATTCTCCCCAGTTGGAGATTTGGAGCCTTCTGATGTCTGTCGAAATCTCGCCTCTCCAACGAAGGTTTGGGCGACCTCTGCGACGTGTTCCCTCTGGCCTGGCTTCGAGTATCTTTTTAGCTGGAGCATTGTTGTCTATTCGCTCAACGTGACCTAGCCATTGCAGCCTTTTGATCTTAATTTTTTGAACTAGGTCTACGTCACCGTACAGCTGATAGATCTCGGCATTGTATCTTCTTCTCCAGGTCCCATCGTCGCAGTAAGGACCGAACACTCGACGAAGAATCTTTCGTTCGAAAGTTCCAAGTGCTTGCTCACTTGCTCTGGGCAATGTCCAGCATTCTGCTCCATATAGTAGCACCGGAAGTATGAGCGTTTTGTACAGTTGCACTTTGGAACTGCGCGAGAGGAGTTTTGAACCCAGTTGTTTTGACAAACCGAAGTAGCAGCGGTTTGCTAGGTTTATTCTTCGTCGGATCTCCACATTGATGTCATTTGCGGAATTTACATTTGTACCTAGGTAGACAAACTACCTCAAAGTTATATGTACCAACAGTGATGTTTGGACCTGCTCGATGTATTCTGGCCTCTTTATTTGTTGCTAACATATACTTCGTTTTGTTCTCGTTCACTAGAAGATCCATTTTCTTTGCTTCTTCTTCAATACGGACGAAGGCTTCGATGACGGCTCGTTGTGATGTTGTTATTATGTCGACGTCGTCCGCGAAGCCTAATAGCTGAACAGATTTTCTGAAGATTGTTCCTTCGGTGTTGACACCAGAGCGGCGTATAATCTGTTCGAGCACTAAATTGAAGAAGTCGCACGACAGTGGATCACCTTGGCGGAAGCCGGTGCATGTGCGAAAGAGCTCCGACATATTTCCTCCAATAGCAACTACACATTTAGTGTTCTCCAAAGTTACTTGGCAAAGTCGGATAAGCTTGGATGGTATGCTATATTCCGACATTGCAAGGTACAGTTCCCGGCGATATATACTGCCGTAGGCTGCCTTAAAATCGATAAAAAGATGGTGTGTATCGATTTGAAATTCATGGGTCTTCTCCAGGATTTGCCTCAATGCGAAGATTTGGTCGATGGTAGACTTACCAGGACGGAAACCACATTGGTAGTTGCCTATGATGTTATTGCAATGTGGTTTCAGTCGTTTGCATATTACGTTGGAAAGGATCTTGTACGCGACATTCAATAGAGATATTCCTCTATAGTTGGCACATGACATGGCATCGCCCTTTTTGTGGATGGGGCATATGGTGCTAATGATCCAGTCATCGCGCATGCATTCTTCCATCCAGACTCTGGTGATGATTTGGTGTATGCTCCTAACCAAATCTTCTCCTGTTACCTTAAATAACGCAGCTGGGATTCCATCTGAACCAGCAGCTTTGTTATTTTTCAGTTTCTGAATGGCTTGATCAACTTCCATTTAGCTCGGTGGTAGTGTTTCGTCATCGTAGATCATTGTGACTGGTGCATTATTCTGGTGTTCTGTATGCCCATCATTTAACAACTGTTCGAAATGTTGTTTCCATGTCTTCAATATCTCTCGCATATCGGTTATCAAATTTCCCATGCTGTCTTTAAGCGCGTGTGTACGTTGTTTGTAGCCAGCTGCCAACTGCTTGGCTTGTTTGTAGAACTTACGTACTTCGCCTCTGTCTCTGCATGTTTCAATGTCCACAAGACGAGATTTTTCATAAACCCTTTTTTTTCGCCTAATGGTGTACTTTTCATCTCGTCTTTTAGCTCTGTACTCCTCCTGCGCCGCTCTGGTTTTCCTCTGCAGGGTCTTGCGGTATGCTACATTTTTGAGTGCTGTTTTAATTGAGCATTCTTCATCATACCAAGGGTTTCTGGTTGGTGTTGGTTCGAAACCTATGGTATTTGAAGCTACCTCCTTGATAATGTTAGAACAATGTTGCCATTGTTCATCGATGGATGGATTATTCAAAGGAGGGGCCGATTGGAGTCTAGAGCTAATTTGTTGGCTGTATTCTCTGGCTATATCAGGCGATTCTAGGCTTCTAATGTCGAATTTTTGTGATCGTGTGTTCTGCAGCTTCCTCACATTAGATATTCGTGCTCTGAATTGTGCTGCTATTAGATAATGATCAGAGTCGATGTTAGCCCCTCTGAAGGTTCGTACATCTAGCACGGATGTTGAGTGTCGTGCGTCAATCAAAAGATGGTCAATCTGATTAGATGTACGACCATCAGGGGATAGCCAGGTTATTTTGTGGATGTTCTTATGTTTCTTATGGAAATTTGGTGCTACTTATAACCATGTTACGCGCAGCTGCAAAATTAACTAATCGGTAACCATTGCCTGTGGTGGTGTTGTGGAGACCATGATTAACAATTGTTTTTCCATGTATTGCTTCTCTACCGACTTTAGCATTAAAATCTCCGATTACAATATTGGCATCGTGTTCGGGGCAGGCTGCGTATGTTCGTTCAAGGGTATCGTAATATTCTTCCTTGTCTGCATCCTCTGCTTCGTCGGTAGGAGCATGCGCACATATTATGGAGATGCTGTAAAATCTGCCTTTGATGCGGATGGTTGCAAGTCGTTCATTGACAGGTGTAAAGTCAATGACCAACGACCTCAACCTTTCTCCCACTACAAAACCGCATCCTAATATGTGGTGCTTTTCATGGCAGCTGTAGTAAATGTCGCATTTTCGCTTTTTTAGTGTACCGGTTCCTTTCCAACGTATTTCCTGTATCGCAGTAATATCGGCTTTATACTGCGCGAGAACCTTTTCCAAATTGTTAGATGCTCCTGGGGTGTAAAGTGTTCTTACATTCCAGGTGCAAATTCTTAAATCTTTGTCCTTATAGTTGTTCCATGGTCGTTTTCCGTGTAATCTATTCGTTCTCATATCCGAGGTATTTTCGTCATTCATAACTATTTGTTGGTTTTTATGGGTAAGGTAGTTAGCCTTACGCCAACCCCCAGACTGGAGGGCCGTTGGGTTTGAAGAGTTGCTTCAGAATTTGCCATATAATGATTTGAAGTTCTCATAACTATGTTACGAGTTCAACTGCATTATATAGCGTTTTCCTACTTCCTGAGACGCCAATGTATGTGGCCATTCAAGTTGCAACTATTCTTCCTTCCTCCTTTCTCAACCGGGCTTGGGACCGGCTACGGCGGAGTTATAGTTAAAGTCATATATAGACTTAAATACTAAACAGCGCAAATCATCAAAAAATGTATTTGAGAAAAACTTATACAAATTGATGAATAATGCTGTGTTTGGAAAAACTATGGAGAATGTAAGAAAACATAGCATAGTCAAGCTAGTTACTAAATGGGGTGGTCGATATGGAGCAGAATCGTTAATTTCCAAACTTGAGTTTAAAGCTTCAATTATTTTTAAGAACTTATATATAATAGAATTAAACAAAACAGAGATTAATTTCAACAAACCAATATATGTTGGAATGTGTATTCTTGAACTAGCGAAAATAACTATTTATAATTTCCATTATGATTACATGCTTCAAAAATTTAATTCCAATTGTTCCATATTATATACTGATACAGATTCTTTAATTTATGAGATAGTGTGTCCAGATATATATGAAGTAATAAAAAATTATTGTCACATATATTATGATACAAGTGATTATCCAAAAGATAATATTTGGGGAATACCTCAAGTAAATATAAAAGTAGTTGGTTTAATGAAAGATGAATTGAATGGGAAAATAATGACTGAGTTTGTAGGTTTAAGATCTAAAATGTATGCTATTCGGGTAGAGAATAAAGATAACATTAAAAAGTCTAAAGGAATAAGAAAAGGTATAATTAAAAATAGAATAACTTTTGATGATTACGTCGAATGCTTGAATAAGAGCAATGAAATATCAATAAAACAAAATTTAATACAATCTCAAAAACACGAAGTTAGTAGTATAATTCAGTCTTCATTCAGTCTTCAAAGTTCAAAAACGTGTTTTATTTTACTTAGTTAAAAAAGTTTTAACAACAAAAATATTTTATTTTATATTAAATTCAATTTTTGTTAACGGTTGCAATTTTTTAATTTGTTTTAATTTAAAAAAAAAAAAAAATAATAATAAATTTCACAATTTATCATACTTAAGACTTAATAATATTTACAAAGAAAAAAATTTTACAAAATTCTGCTGATAATTAATTTATTGACCTGCCCCAATTAATTTTTAAAAATTCAATAAAAAAAAAACAATATACAATAAACCAAATCATGGAATTCAAATGCAATGCTAAAATTTGTTTAATCAATGATGCAAAAACTGAAACTGTTAACTGTAAAGGTGCTTGTCATTTAAAATTTCATGGCACATGTATAAATGCACCCAGAAATTGGTATAGCACATTTCTTGCTAAATATTTTGTTTGCGAGAATTGTTTGATACAAAATAACAGTTTTCAACAATTTTATAGTAAAATCTTTGATGTAATCAACGAAATTAAAAATGATCATCAAGGAACGGTAGCAAAACTAACTACCGTTATTAAGAACAATGCTGCTAATTTCCAGGAAATGGAAAAAAATTTTGAGTCATTAAACAATAATTTTAGCATTTTCCCCGGTGATATAAAAAAATATTTAAACGTACAATTAATGGAGTTAAAAAGTGAAATATTATCATTTAAGGGTATTGTTGAGCCGCTATCTGCACAAAAAAATTTCAAACAAGAAGAGTTTAAGAATTTGGTAGATAGTTTGAATGAGCAGTACTCATCTCTAAAACAAAGTATTGCAGTTCATGATATATCAATGAGTTTTAGGGATGTCTTAGCCGATTTAGATTTAGTGAAAACTAAACTTGAAATAATTCAGGACAACTTTAGAACTGACAATCTAACCGTGGTTCCTGAACCGGCTAATAGTGTATCATTATTGGAAGAATTAAGGATAGCTGACTGCTTAGATGAAACACTTGCAAAAAACAATACTCAGATATCAGACCCCATTATGGTTCCATTGTTAATACCCATCGTTGAAAAAAATGATCAAGCACCAGATGTAGTTCTTCAGCCGAATTTTAATTTGAGAATTTCAAATTTGAGCACTAATACTACAGAACAGCGTTTCGTTGATTTTATGAAGACAACATTCAATTGTGAAGATATTTGCTGTAAATCAATTACTCCACGAGGGTTAAAATTTCAGCCGAAATATTTTACGTATAAAATCAGCGTTCCATAATCAACGGTGAAGGCTATCAAAAAATCTAAGGCATGGAATTTAAATTTTGGAAACCAGGTACGATAGTGACGGATTTTAAGGATTCAAGAAAGAATATTGTAAGTAAAAATATACAAGTAGAACAAAGTAATTCAAATCTAAAAAATAAAAATAAAAAAAATGAAAAAAATAAAAATAAAAACAAAAATTAAAATTCTAAAAATGTAATAACAAACCAAAATAAAAATAAAAAAAAAAAAATTAGAAATAATAAAAATAAATTAAATAAAAATAAAAATACTAAAATTAGTCCTAATAAGAAACAGGTTAGTTTTAATAGCCACAATGAAACAAACACTCATACAGAATTATTTACAACTTCACAACAAAACAACACTAATTTGAATACTGCTATTCTATCTGATAACAATTTTACTTTCCGCACCTCACCACACTATGAAAAACACCGTTTACTACCTTCTTTCAACAAATCCACATTTTTTAGTACTAATTTAATGTTACCGATTAACAATAATATTAATAATGTTGTTAATGATAGTGTTGATACTATTAGTATAAATAATGATAATAGTATTATAAGTACTGATAATAGCAATACAGACAATAGTAATAATAATACTAGCTCTTTAAATACTTTAACTTATTCGACTTCGAATAATAATAGTTCTTTAACTTCAATAACTTATTCAACTTCTTCTATTGATAAAAATAAAAATATGTACTCTAATTTTGTACATGGTGGTATCCACAATAGTAAAATTGACAATGGTAATAATATTACCACCTATGCAAATGTAGCCATTAATTCGGTTTCACCTACAGATGTACTTGAAAAAAGTCATTCTAAAACTGTAAATGGCGGTACAATAAAAAAGTCGTTTGTTAAACCTCTTATGCCACCCATTACTAGAATGACTCATGAATCACTACTCGGAGAGGGCGCGTATGCTCTTTCAAGATTTAGGGAGGAACGAGTTTATAATAATGTTAGGTTATTTTTAGCTTACCTTCACAATGATTCGTATAATCGTGTCCTAGAAGGTAAAACTCGTACTAACCTTAAAGTTTTAATTAATAATGAAGGACTCCCAACTAAATATGAAGACCTATATAAGTTATATATTAAATTTCACAATTCTATAGATGTTTCGGAAAAAGATGTAAAAGATGATCTTAAATCTTATCGAAGTCACTGTGAGAGTAATTATTATAAACATTTAAACTCAGCTCGTGAAAGTTATAATAAGTTTTTTCTCCCCAGTGCCTCGAAATAATCTTCTCAAGGTATCTATCAACCGTAACTTAAATAAAGATAATATGTCTTTTTATTATCAAAATGTTAGAGGCTTGAGAACAAAGACTAGGGATGTTTTTCTAAATTCATCTATTTTAA
This sequence comes from Dolichopus griseipennis, assembly GCA_963082915.1. NCBI lineage: Eukaryota > Metazoa > Arthropoda > Insecta > Diptera > Dolichopodidae > Dolichopus > Dolichopus griseipennis. The sequence goes on along the minus strand of OY720441.1, from coordinate 177,712,318 downwards.
ATTTTGACGTATTTGCATTAACTGAAACGTGGTTAAATCCAACCATATTGGACTTAGAACTTTTTGATAATTGTTACACAGTTTTTAGGAAGGATAGATATTCTGATCCATCCGATTACCCAAATGGTGTAATTCCTAAAGGGGGTGGAGTTTTAATTGCGGTAAAAAAAAACTTTAATGCAAATCAAGTCAATGGCTCTGGATTAGAAGACCTTGAAGTTATTATTGTGAAAATTGAACTTCCTTCTAAAAATGTATACCTTGTTAACTGCTATATTCCTCCTTCGTCTGATTGTGATATTTATACTTCTGTAGGTAAAACGATAGATTTTATTTGCAATGACTTTAGTCCTAAAGATGAATTGATTTTATGTGGTGATTTTAATCTACCCAATCTTAAATGGGTAAAGCATGACGAGGAACATTTTATGATTCCGCAACATATTAGGACCGAATGTGAATACGTATTTGTTGATAAATTAAATACTAATTATTTGCAACAAGTCTCAGAAATTTGTAACTTTCAGGGTAAACAACTTGATTTAGTGTTTACTTCTGAATGGAACAATTTAATTTTCTGCGAAAATACCTTCCCTTTAATAGGTATTGATAAGTTTCATCCACCATTAAGTTTTACTCTTTGTGTTAATTCACCAATAAATTCTGATTATTCTAATTCTTATAGTTTTAATTTTAACAAAGCTAATTTTGCTGCTTTAAATGAATTCATTAGTTCCTTTGATTTTTATTCTGTATTTAATAATACAGATGTTAATATAATGACAAAAAGGTTTTATGAAGTTATTTTTGAAGGCTTTCGGCAATTTATACCTTTATTAAGTCCGCCATGGTTCAATTCGGATTTGAGAAAACTCAGAAATAAAAAGAATAAAGCTTGGCGTTGTTATCTTAAATCGAAGAATTCGCATGACTATAATAGATTTAAAATTCTTTTTGATGAATTTAAATTATTGTCTGAATTACTCTATAATGATTCTATTTCTAGTACATCTTCAAAATTAATATCAAATCCAAAATGCTTCTGGAAATTTGTTAATTCCAAGAGGAAAAGTGACGAGTTTCCCTCCCATATGAAGTATAATGGTGTTTCAAGTAATGATTCTAAAATAATATCTAATTTCTTTCGTGAATATTTTTGTTCTTCTTATAGTAATTCTATTTTTACACCAAATTATAATGATTTCTCTCATTTGGATACTTTTCCGAAAACTACTTGGTCTAATATAAATATTAATGAAGGTGTAATTAAAATGTATTTAGATAAACTTGGGAATAATACTCTTCCTGGACCTGATGGTATTCCGGAAGTTATACTCAAAAAGTGTTCAAGTGCTTTAGCTATTCCCCTTTTAATACTATTTAACTCTTCTTTAAATTCAGGAGTTTTCCCGTCTATCTGGAAACACTCATATGTTAGACCTATTCATAAGAAAAATGCCAAAAATGAAATTATTAATTATCGACCAATTGCGAAACTTTCTTCACTTCCAAAACTGTTCGAATTAATAATGTATGATTCTATTCATAGTCACTGTAAATCTTTTTTAGTTCATAATCAACATGGATATATGGATAAAAAATCAACAGTTACTAATCTTGTTGAGTCAGTTTCAACTTTTACAAAAAATATGGAAGAAGGTTTTCAAACCGATGTTATCTTTACAGATTATAGTAAAGCATTTGATGTTTTACCACATTCTATAATACTGATAAAGCTAAGAAAACTTGGTTTCCCAGATATTTTTGTGAAATGGGTTGACTCATATTTATCTGATAGGACCTACAGTGTTTTATTTAGAAACATTACTTCTAAACCTTTTAACGCCAATTCCGGAGTTCCACAAGGCAGTCACTTAGGTCCTCTTTTTTTTATAATCTCATTAAATGATGTTTCTTCAGTTATTGTTAATAGTGAGCTTCAAATATATGCGGATGACATGAAAATTTTTAAGAAAATTGAGTCACTAAATGATGCTTTACTCTTACAAAATGATTTAGATAATTTTTTTATTTGGTGTAAAAACAGTAATCTTCTTCTAAATGTAAATAAATGTGCACTTATGTGTTTCACACGTCGTCTTAATCCGATTTGTTTTAATTACTGCTTGAACGGAATTAGTATTCCTAAAACGAGTTCTATTAAAGATCTAGGCGTTTACTTCGATGATAAGCTTAACTTTAAACTTCATTTCTGCTATATTATAAATAAAGCTAATTCTATGCTTGGTTTTATAAAACGTTGGTCTAAAGAATTTAATGATCCTTATGTTCTTAAATCTTTATATTCTTGTCTTGTTAGACCTAATTTAGAATATGCTAGCCAAGTTTGGTCACCGTTTTACGAGGAACATATTAATAGGATAGAGGCGGTGCAAAGAAATTTTTTAAGATTTACTTTGAGAAATCTTCAATGGTCAAACCCGCTGATCCTACCTCCTTATGAAAATAGATTGAATTTAATTCACTTTGAATTGTGATGATAATGGGTAATAAACACAAGAACAACATCGATTTCACACTTTCAAAACAAACACAAAAACTTAAATTGTATAAATAGAAATATAAATTCTTTTTTTATACCCTACACCTATAGAATAGGTAAAGGGGTATATTAACTTTGGTATGGTGTTTGTAACCAACTAAACGAAGCGAGCTAGATATGGAAAAGTATATATATTTGTGATCAGCGTGACCGCCTTAGTCGATATAGCCATGTCCGTCCGTCCGTCCGTCCGTAGGCACGATAACTCAAAAAATAATGGAGCTATCTTGATGAAATTTTAACTGTAGGTTACTAGAACTTAAAGTACGGCGGGGATTGCATATGGGCGATTTCGCCCCTTGGGTTCGGATTCTGGACCTTTTAATCGATCGAAGGGCTAACGAACATATATAAAAAATCACAATAACTCAACAACTAATGACGCTATCTTTATCAAATTTGTGCCGTAGGTTACTAGTAATGAAACTACTTCGAGGACTGCGTAAGTTCGGGATTGGACCATGGGTTCGGAACCTAGAGCTTTTTGATCGAATTTAGGCCAAACGAGCATAATTCTGAAACCAATGAAGATAGAACCTCCAAATTTGGTACCAGGGTGTCCCTTCCTATTTCCTTAGTGTCCTTGAAATTTGGGCCCCATTGGAGTAGTGGGTCGGGGACCAGCCACACATTTCCGAAGACCTTGAATCATATCTTTAAAATTAATAAAGATAGCATTTTGAAAAAATTTAGAAGCTTCAAATTTGGTGTTCTTCACTATCTCTTGCGTGCCCCCTAATTTGCGATCAATTGGAGTGGTGGTTCAGTACCCCTTTTAGACTTCCAAAAGTTAAAAAGCTTATAATCGAAATTACTAAAAATAGTAACTTAAAATTAAGATAGAACGTTAAAATTTTGTACAAGGGTTAACTAGTACTTAAAGTACAGCGCGGACTGTATAAACAAAAGTAGAAGCTTCAAATTTGGCACATGGGTGTTCTTTACTATTTCCTGCGTGTCCCTCTAATTTTGGATCAATTGGAGTGGTGGTTCAGTACCTCTCTTAGACCCACCAATGTGTAAAAGCTTATCATCGAAATTAATAAAACTAGTAACTTAAAATTAAGATAACACGTTCCAATTGTGTACAAGAGTTAACTAGTATTGAAAGTATGACGGGGACTGCATATGGGCGAAATCGTACCATGGTTTCGAGTTCTGAAACCCTTGAAAAGATCAAGGGCTAACAAACATATATATTATGAATCAGGGACGCCGGCTTCATATATTGAACGGAATGAGTGCTTCCCTAGAAAAGTAAATTTTCTAAAATAAAATTCATGCATAATATGTACAGTGCTCACTTTCACTACACAGTACAATAATACAATAATACAATATACAACTTAATTCTCTTCAGTTATTTTGAAAAAAAAACATGAAAAAAATTCTTTCTTTCGGTTCATTTTTTTTTGTACCTATACAAAAAAAATGAACCATTCAAATTCATTATTTTTTACATGGAATTTGTTTTGACTTTCAACTTTATTGTCAACAGTTGAACTATTTTTATATGAGACAAATAATGATTTTGAATATCGCATTATTTTTGAATCAGTACAATACATTATACAATAAACATTAAACATATTCATATACAACTTATTGTATACAAACATATACTTAATTCTCTTCAGTAATTTAAACTTGACGACTGACGTATACATATTACAAATACTTATACCAAAGATCATATTAACTATATACAAATCCATAACAAAAATATAGTACCTATTTATTAGTAATTTTTGGTTTCTCTTTTAATCGTTGTTCGTCGTTCAAAATCAAATCAACTTGATTCAATAATAATGCGATATTCAAACTCATTATTTGTCTCATATAAAAATAGTTCAACTGTTGACAATAAAGTTGAAAGTCAAAACAAATCCCATGTAAAAAATAATGAATTTGAATGGTTCATTTTTTTTGGATAGGTACCTAAAGAAAGAATTTTTTTCATGTTTGTATGTATTTTAAAATATTGGTTTGCTTGGCTGTGCGTACATAACATAAATACACAAGTCACAAGTTTGATTTTTAAAATTTTATATGAAAAAAAGAAAATAATGAATTACATTTGAGCATTCTTTATTTCTTTATTGTTGTATAGAAACTAATTTGTGTTTGTATTTGGTTATGTTGCTGAATTTTAACGAAAATATTTGTGTATTTATAGTTGTTAGAAGTAAAAGCAATTGGGTCCATTTAGACGATGTTAACAGTTGTTGAACTCACATCGTTTTTGCTCTTTCCCACTTCCTCATTTTTTTTTGTTTTAAAATTTTTTTGTAGAAGTGGGAAAGAGAAAAAACGATGTGAATACAACAACTGTTAACATCGTCTATTTTTGTTGATTAGAACTAAAAAGTATGATTTTGATTTCAACCTGCTAGGTATGTGTATGAGAATAACGAAAAGAACGAAAAAAAAATAAAGAGTTAGATATAAGCATTCTTTATTATTCAATCATTCAAAATAAGTACTTAAATTTGAATTGTGTAATTGTTTCTGGTTATTAAGAACTTCTCCATATTATAATTCATATATTTGATTATTTTATACCTGCCTGAACAAGAGAATATTTATCCAAAAGTTTTGTTTTTAAAAGCAATTTTATTAAACTTTATATGGTTTTTTTCTTTTTGGTAAATAATTTTACTATTTAAATATTTAGTTTTATGATCTTTCTTTGGCACTTTTGACACCTGTTTAGGTCGTTAAAAATTGTATGAATCTTATACATATTGAAAAATTACATCAAAAACACTTTTATTTTTCAGAAATTTACATATGTATATTTTTATAATTCTAGAATACATATCAAAATGAATAACTGTTGCAACTGTATAATTGAAGATATTTTTCAAAGACCTTTTTCTTTAAGAGATTTCGAAGAAAAAAAAAATATTATAGATCGGGGTAGACCAACTCCCACATTGAAAATAGAAACCATTATTAAAAGATGTACAAGACATTTTTCTGTTGTCTTTTATGAAAATTTTTGCTGGCTAACAGGTTGCAATAAAACTAATAAATTATATTGTTGGCCTTGTCTCCTATTCGCGAACGAAAAAAATGTTTGGAATACTACTGGGTTTTGTGATATGAATAATTTAGGTAAGGCAGGAAAAAGGCATGGAAAAGAGTCGAGTTCACATTTACGTGCTATGATTTCCATTAGAATGTTTGGTCGAACTCGTATTGAGAATTTAATTGATTCTTCTCGTTCAGTCTCAATTATAAGTTTTAATGAAAAAGTTAAGAAAAACCGAGACATATTTAAATATTTTATTGATGTGACATGTTTTCTGGCATGCCAGGAATTAGCTTTTAGAGGTGATGACGAATCTCAAGATTCTCTAAATAGAGGTAATTATTTAGAAACCATTAATTTATTAGCGGCATATAATCCTCTTTTGAAAAATCATTTGGATAATTCTACTATTTTTTCTGGGTTGTCGAGCGATATACAAAATGATATTATTTCATCTATTGCTTTCGTTCTATTAGAAGAAATCAGTGCTGAATATCAAAATTCGGATTATGTAGGATTATTGTTGGATGAAACAAGCGATGTGTCTAATAAGTCACAGTTATCAGTAATGGTTCGATACGTTAAAAAAAACGGTTTTGTAGTGGAAAGATTTCTTTGTTTTGTTGATGTTTCTCTTGGCAGATCAGCTCAAGATTTATTTGATTTTATTATTCCATTTTTAAAAAAAGAAAAAATTTTTGATAAGTTAGTTTCTCAAAGTTATGACGGTGCCGCTGTCATGTCTGGAAATTCGAATGGTTTACAAATTAAAATTAAAGAAGTCATTCCTCACGCGCATTATATTCATTGTTTTGCTCATAAATTAAACCTTGTTCTTTCCCAATCTATATCAAAAATAAAAGAATGTGCTGGTTTTTTTAAAAGTTTACATAGTTTCATCAGTTTCTTCAGTCATACTTCTAAAAGATTGGCTGCATTGAATAAAATTGTACAAAAAAAAATTCCTTCTGCCGCTCCAACACGATGGGAATATAATGGACGAGTGGTTCAAACAATATTTGATTTAAAAAAAGATTTAATAATTTTATTTAATCACATAATTGACAATGAAAGCGACTGGGATAGTGAAGCTATTTTGCAATCTAAGGGATTATTATATAGTTTTAACGATAAAAAATTCATAGTTATGCTCTATTTTTTTAATGAATTTTTCCTGCATACTGATGTTTTATTCAAAGTTCTTCAAACAAAAGCATCTGATGTGCAGTTTTGTTTAAAAGCAATTAATAATTTTAAAAATAAAATAGAAGCAATAGCTGCAAGTTATGATATTTTTTGGATGAATGTTGACGAAAAGGAAAATTTACAAAATTTTAAAATAAAGCGCACAGATTCAAGTTTATCTAATAAAGAATATTTCAAAATTTTATTAAATACCATTATTAAACAAATTATTTCGGAATTAGACAATAGATTTAGTTCCTTATCAAATTTTGAATTTCTTAAGTTATCAGACACATCAAAATATGCAGAATTTTCAAATAATTTCCCAGAGTATCTATTAAATAATTTACAAAATTCCTATCCAGGATTTTTTGATATATCAGCTTTAAAAACTGAATTAAAAGTAGTATTTACGGACGATAATTTTAAATTAAAAAAAAAACATTCAAGAAATCGTGCAGTTTTTAATTGAAACAGAGTTGGAAAGCTGTTTCAGCGAATACTTTAAATTAAACAAACTAATGCTAACATTTCCAGTAACAACAGCATCAGTGGAAAGATCCTTTTCCTGTTTAAAAAGAATCAAAACATTTTTAAGAAACAGATGTTCGCAATCAAGATTATCTAATTTAGCCCTTATATCAATTGAAAAGCAATTACTTCAAGATCTTAAAAATAAAAACAGTTTTTATGATAAAGTAATAGAACATTTTGCTACCAAAGAACGAAGGATTGATTTAAAATATAAAAATTAAAACATTCAATTTAAAAATAATAAAATATAACAGCTTTTGTTGATATGATTATATTGTTTCATTTAATATGTATGTATATAAAAATTTGTTTTATATGTATCTAATCAAACTGTTAATAAGTGCTTCCGTTCTTAAAAAATCCACGCTTCGTCACTGTTATGAATATATTTCCTATGTGTCCCCGAAATTTTGACTTAATTGTAGTGGTTCAGCTATGTTCAAAGGTACTTGCTGCATTTATGTAAAATTTATTTTTATATTTAAATGAATTATATGAAAAGGTCTAAATTTGTATATGTATTTTAGAAATACATTTATTGCATATTTTGCGTTTATAAGCTTTTCTAATAGGTACATAAACAAGCCATTTAAAATAATTGCAATTTTGAAAAATTTTTATTATTAAATATATTAGCTTTTTATCACAAAATTTAATAATTGAAATTTTTTCATTTAGTAATTGAATTGGAATAAATATATTTTCATTTGTTTCAAGTTTTTTTGTTTTAATATTTTTAAATAGATAAATTAGTAAGAATTTGTAACATTTTTTTATAGATAATGTAGTTAGAAAATGTTTTAGTATTGTAAAGTTAATTTGGTTAGCTATGTCTTACGATCAAATTATTAACAGCTCTTATGGTGTTAAAACGACTTATGGATATGTCCTTAAATTTGAACCAAACAGGTGTAGGGTATTTCTAAGTCGGTTGCACCGACTGACTTTTTCTTTACTTGTTTTATATATATTTAGTTGTTTTTATTGTTCACTTAAATTTTAATTTAAGAAATATGAAATTGTAACTTAATTCATAAGCTATTTTTTTTTATATGGTGTATAATACTAATTGTTAAAATTTTTGTAAAGTTTGAGTTAAACTAATAAATAAATAAATAATACAAACTAAAATTCCACTTAATTCAAATGATGATAAAAGATACATTTCAACAACAATTATAAAACGCTAACTTGGGGTCGTTTTAATATTATGGAATTAGATTAATGAAATATGTATATTATTATTATGAAATATGTATAATAATATTGCTTTTTAAATTTAATTTATTAGCATAAAATTTTTTTAAATTTATCAATAATATTTCTAATAAACACTTTTGTTTTGGATTCGTTTTATTAACAGCTTTGTTTATTTTGTGAATCATAGATAAGTTTTTGATGCGATTTGATATTGTAGCAGCTTTCTTAAATTATTATACATATAATATATTAAATTTGTTTAATGATTATACAAACTAATTGTTATACCTATAGTATTAATTTAATAAAATATACTATAAATTATTTGTTTTCATTTTTCTTTTTGTTTTCAGGATTTTTTTTATTTCAGGTTTTCTGTTTTTTAGATTTTTGTTTGTTAAAGCAAGAGTGCTATAACTCCTATTTTCTTTCAGGTCATTAGATCATCGCAAAATTGTTAAAGCTGTTTCAGTTAAATAAAAATTATTTGAACATGTTAACTCATATGTTTTATTTTTATGTTTACTATAGGCAAAGATAATGAATATAATTAGATGTGCACTCTCATATAAAATTTTTTTTAAAAAATAAAACCCTAATATGAGTCTAATATCATCATACATTCATACACGTTTAAAAATTAAAAAATCTTTTTAGAGAGTTAAAAATAAAAATAACTCACGTGACGGTCGATTAACTATAGCAAAGAAGATCATTTGAGAGAGAATTTTTTATTTTAATTTTTTGGCATATGTGTGCGAATACGTATACATTATTATTATTATTATGCGAACACGTATACATTATTAAATATTATTTTTTGTTGAATGAATCTTAATAGATTTTATTTTTACTTTACCAAAAGGTTTTTTATGAATGATTGCGTATGGCTATTTTGTAATTTTAGAAAAGAAAATCTGAAAAAAAAATATCTTGTTGAATTATAATTAAAAATTATAGAAACGGTAACAATAAATGTTTTAATTCTTAACGTTTTTAAATTATATACATAGGTAAATATCTAATTCAAATTCACATGCACTTTGTTAAGTATTTCAGTTTTACTAAAATCCATTTACATTATTTTTTGGTTTTGAAAAAATCGAAATATATACGTGAATTTGAAAGATCATAATATATTATATGTACTCATTCGATGCCTCCAAACAATAACTATGTAAGTCAAGTTTGATATCACAATTAGAATAGGTATAAGTAAATTCATATCTCTTTTACTTGTTAATTTTTAAAATTCATATTTTTATAAATAACATTTTTTTGGTTTTAAGTATAGTTACAACGAAACAAAATTTAAAAAATCAACTTTTTCGTAGTTCTATGCTTAGTTACGTCATTTTAATTGTATATTTTTGTAATTCGAATGGTATAGAGTGAACATTTTCGGATAAGAACAATGTAAGCCTACTTACATTAGCATTTTTAAGAGAAATAAAAAATAATAACCCGTAAAGAACGTCATAAGTCTTGAAGATCACATAATAAAATTGTTTTAAATATTTTTGAAAGGTTTTTTAACTTCACATTTAAAATCGTGAATTTCTAATTGTATTCTTAATGTATTCTTAATAAAATTGTATTCTTAATTTATTCCTAATAAAATTGTATTCTTAATTTATTTAAAAATAACAAATTTATAATAAAATATATTTCAGACTTACATCATTATAGCTTGGAGCCGTCGATATATAATTCATAAACCGTATTTATTCATAGTTCAAAATTTTTATTAAAAAAATAAAGTCAACAAAGCTTTTATTTTGTTTTTATTTTTTTTTTCGTTGTCTGATTAAAATTTAATAATGAATAGAGTATAAAGCTTTAAGCTTTTTTTTCTTTTTATTTTATTTCTTTCTTTTAATTTTAAAGAGCTTGAATTTTAAGGTTTTTGTTTTATATAGACTGTGCGCATCTAGTTATATTCATTATCTTTGCTATAGGTACCAAAAACAATTAACCTGTTTTTATTTTTCATTCCTTACAGCAAGGTTATATATGTAGATCAAACATAGCAGTAAGTATATATTTTCAGAATCATTCTAAACTTTCAATTTCTTTATTTTCGTTTTTTTTTTTATTATAAAGCATTTTTAAATAACACAAAGATTCAACTATAGTCATAAAACAGGTAATGTTACTACATATTACATCATGATCATTGAACGTTTGTTTTCTTTCTTTATGCAAAGGTACACTAGACATCTTCTTTACCAAGAATTTTTTTTTTTTCTTGTTATCTATAATTCGTATATAACTATTTTTTTTTTTTTTTTTTTTTGTTTTTTAACACAGAAAACTGGTTTACTTTTAAGGAATAAAAATTATATATATAGTTACATCCACACCACCCTCTGTTGATAATTTTATACCTACTGTACCAAACAATATTGTACAAGAAAATGGAATTATCCTACAAGAACGGAAAATGCCATTTTCTCTAAATTAAATCGAATTTCAATTTTTCTTTTAATTTTACATTTTACGTTTTCTTTATTTTAAACTCACTTGAACCCAAGTGCTTTATTTCATAATCGACCAAACATTTTTTTTCATTAAACAAATAAATATTTTTTAAATAACTAATTAGCTGATCAAACATTTTTTTTGTTAAAACTTTTAAAATTAAATTAATTTAAATTTATTGAGAAATTATCGAAAAACGCTGATAATGTAAAATCAGCATTTTTCTTTTCTTTTTATAACACACTTAAAATGTGAAATGTAAAATATTACGTAAAATCTAAATTGTATTACGTAACTAAAATTTTATACTAAGTTAAATAAATTAGTTTAAGAAAATTTTCAGTTCTTTTTCTGACAACAAATAATAAAGTACTTGTTTTGAAAATTAAAGATTTTTTTTTTTGTTTTATTAACATTTTTCCAAATAAAAAATTTGAAAACATTAATGGCGCAGTCGGTAGGATCCCAAAAGTTAATATAAGGGATCAAGTGATAAAAAATTTTTTAAAGAAAAATAAAAATTTAATAATAAAAGAAAACTCTTAAAAAAAAAAAAAAAAAAAAACAAGTATAAAGGAAAAAAACTCAAAACACAAATAAAAGTTTTAAATTTCAAACCTTTGTAAAATACAGTTTAAAATTATTTCCATAAATTTATTAATAAAATTACTAAAATAAATTATCGTAAATATAAAAACAAAATTCTAAACTTATAACAATTACAACAAATAAAACAATCTAATATCTAAATAAATAAAATACAAACCATATAATAAAAATAAACCTATTTAAAAATAAAAAAGGAAAAACAAATAAATAATTTCCTACCAATAATACTTATAATCATAAACCATTATACTGGTACAAATAAAATAAACTTTTTGTGTAAATATAGGTGAACATCATTCAACAAAATTAATACAACGAGATCAACAAAGAGATTGGAGCAGAGATATACAATGTCATTAACACAGGACCAAACAGCAACAAGTCAGCCATTGGTTTTGCAGATCGATCCAATTAAATACATCGAAAACCTGCCAACATTTAATGGAAATGGTGAGAATTTGAATACATTTTTAGAATTAGTTGAAAGTGTAATACCTATAATTTTAAAATATGACTCTTCAAGTCAAGTTATATTGTTAAATAGATTAAAAAGTAAATTAGTTGATAAGGCTAAGGAAATTATAGAGATTAACAATCATGTAGAAAATTGGGTTGAGATAAAAAATGTGCTTTTAAATAATTTCGGAGAAAAAAAATCTAGTCAAGAATTATATGACAATTTACGAAACGTTAATTTCTCTACAAATAGTGTAGATTTGTATAATAGTATGAAAAATTGTTTACGTAGGTTAAATAACAAAATAAAAAATGAAGTAAATTCTCCATATACCGTGCAAAATAATGCTAATACGGCTTTAAGGGTTTTTATGGATAAAATTCCAGAACCAATGCGTTCTATACTTTATAGTAGGAACCCCGATACTCTTGAAAAGGCTATGGACATTCTTTATGAAGGTGGGTATGCTTATTTTAGTCCGTATAGGAATACTTTTCGAAATAACAGAAATCAAAATGCCCAAAAATTTAAAAATAATAATTATTCACAAAATTTTAGTAATTACCCTAGAAATAACAATTTTAGAAATATTATCACATATACTAACAAAAATCATAATAATATTAACAATAATAATAAAAATCACAGTAATAATAACGATCACAGATTTCAAAATACTTTTAATATTAATAATAGATACGATTCTAACAGTAGAAATAATACAAGTCAAAACAGAAGATCTTATCAAAATATTAATACCAATTTTGCAAATCGACAAATTCCTCAAAGTTCACAATCTAAACGTATGAACGTAGACCACACAATACAAGCCCATATGAATAACGTAACTGCAAACGAAGTACAAAATTTTTCAATTGATTGCCTTGGAACCACAGAACAACGACTTCCTTATATAAAGATCCAATCCAAAGGAAGACCACTTAAGTTTATTATAGACACTGGAGCGACAATGAGTGTTATCAATACAAAAATTTGTAATCCTATTTATAGTATAAAAATTAATCCAATTAGCGTAAAAACACTTACTAATACTACTATATGTAATACTAAAGAAAGAATTGATTGTTTTCTTGAATTTGGTTTTGACACTAAATTAGAATTCCTGGAATTACAATTTCATGACAAATTTGGTCTATTAGGTAATAATATTTTAATCCCCTTCATAACTGAAATTAATTACGAAAATCAAATAATCAAATTCAAATCAGGTAACGAAATTCCTTTTTTTTCAATGAAAATGAAGAAAAACAATATTTTATTCCTTTTCCTCTCAAAGAACTTGAGATATTTCAAAATGAAATTTTTCATGACCAAAATGAATTTAGAATAAACCATCTAGATGACGTGACAAAACAAGAACTTCTGAGTATAATAAAGAGGTTCGATAAAGCTTTCTATCATGAAGGTGATGATTTATCGTTCACTCACGCTATTAAACATAATATTAGAACTACTAACGAAATTCCAATTTACACAAAATTATATCGCTATCCTGAAATCCACCGCCAAGAAGTAAATAATCAAATTGAAGAAATACTTCAACAAGGTATCATTAGAAATAGTGATTCCCCTTATTCCGCACCTATATGGGTTGTCCCGAAAAAATTGGATGCATCACAAAAACAAAAGTGGCGCATCGTAATCGATTATCGGAAATTAAATAATATTACTGTTGACGACAAATATCCCATACCTAATATGGAAGATATTCTAGATAAATTAGGTCGGGCTATGTACTTCACTACGCTCGATCTTGCCAAAGGTTTTCATCAAATCGAAGTCGCACCAAAAGACATAAGGAAAACCGCATTCAGTACCTATAATGGACACTATGAATTTGTCAGGATGCCATTTGGTCTTAAAAATGCTCCTGCAACATTCCAACGTTTAATGAATTCGGTACTTAAAGAATACATAGGTAAATATTGCTATGTATATCTAGATGATATAATTATCTTTAGTACAAGTAAAGAGGAACATTTTGACAACTTGAAAAAAATTTTAAATAAATTGAATAACGCTAACCTCAAAATACAATTGGATAAAAGTGAATTTATGAAGCAAGAAACTGAATTTCTTGGTCATATCATCACGACTAAAGGTATTAAACCTAATCCAAATAAAATAGAGGCCATAACGAAATTTCCAATACCTAAAACACAGAAACAAATTAAAAGTTTTTTAGGGTTAGTTGGGTATTACCGAAAATTTATTAAAGATTTCGCAAAAATTTCAAAGCCTTTAACAAATTGCTTAAAAAAAGGAAAACATATTAATATCACAAATCCTGAATATAAAGAAGCATTTGAAAAATTAAAACTTTTGATCATTACTGATCCAATATTGGTCTATCCTGATTTTTCAAAAAAATTTGTAGTTACTACAGATACAAGTAATTTCGCGATCGGTGCTGTTCTATCGCAGAATAACCACTCAGTTTGTTACGCCTCACGTACACTCAACGAACATGAGTGTAAGTATTCCACAATCGAAAAGGAACTACTTGCGATTGTCTGGGCAACTAAATATTTTCGCCCATATATCTTTGGTCGCAAATTCACTATCAGAACAGACCATAGACCTTTACAATGGTTGCACAATTTGAAGGAACCTAATTCAAAATTGCAAAGATGGAAAATCAAACTAGAAGAATTTAATTTTGATATCGAATACCTTGCGGGAAAAGAAAACAAAATTGCTGACGCATTATCTAGAGTACAAATCAATGTTAATGAAATGGATATTGATGAAATACACTCTACAAATGCTGTTGCAAATTCTGTTGAAAATAGTGTTGACAATGAAATAGATATTGATGAAATTCGTTCAACCGATGCTAATATTCACTCAGCAAATGAAGATAACTCTGAATATATTCCAATTTCTGAATCACCAATAAATTTCTATAAAACCCAAATTATTATAAAAAAAGGTTCTCCACAAAACTTCAAATTAATAAATATCCATAAGAGAAAACGGAAAATTTTTACACATCCTGATCCAAATGAGGAATTCTTCTTAGAGATTTTTAAAAATCATATTCCTAATAAAGGTATAGTAGGAGTTATGGTTGAAGACATCAAAATTTATAGTGCTTTCCAAAATACATATTTGAAATATTTCTCGAAAAATAAGTTATTAAAATTAAATAAATGTTCACTCTTACTTGATGATATTTTATATCGTCTAGAATTACAAGAACTCATCCTCGACCAACATGTGAAAACAAACCACAGAGGTATCAATGTCGTTTATCTAAATTTAAAACACAAATATTATTTTCCTAAATTTAAAGAAGAAATTCAAAGAGTCATAAACAATTGTCACATTTGCAATTCTGCCAAATACGAACGTAATCCTCTAAAACTACCACTTAAAATTTCAGAAACTGCCAGTAAACCTTTAGAAATAGTTCACATGGACATTTGGTTCAAAAACAAAGGCAATCCATACCTTACTTTTATAGATAAATTTTCAAAACATGCGCAAGTTTATCCTATTAAGTCAAGGAACTGGTCTGACCTAAAAAATGGACTTATGAAATATCTTGCTTCTCTTGGTAAACCCAAAAGAATAGTTACAGATAGAGAAAAAGGTTTTAATAGTCTAAATTTTAAAAATTACTTGAGCAGTGAAGGAATTGAAATCCACTTTACTACTCCAAACAATCACAATAGTAATGCGGTTATAGAAAGATTCCACAATACGCTAAATGAACATCTTAGAATCTTACGAGTAGTTGAAAAAGAAGAAGGCTTACCATCTGACGAAGATCCTATTGTTAAAGTTGTTAAAATCTATAACGAAACGATCCACTCTGCAACTAACAGAAGACCAATTGATTTTGTAAACGGCACCATTTCATCCGCACAATATCCTTTTATCCAAGAAATCATTATTAAAATCTAGAACTAAAAACATAAAAAAACTTAATGAAAACAGAAAAAAACAAAATGCTTCGAAATATTTAAAACTTAACCGTGTCACAAAACTTCAACCATATTACACCAAAACTGAAA
The DNA here is from genome assembly GCA_963082915.1 of Dolichopus griseipennis. Lineage (NCBI taxonomy): Eukaryota > Metazoa > Arthropoda > Insecta > Diptera > Dolichopodidae > Dolichopus > Dolichopus griseipennis. The sequence goes on along the minus strand of OY720441.1, from coordinate 177,696,215 downwards.
TTAAAAATCAAACTGAGAATCACTTTCAAATTAATAATGAAAAATTACCTAGATACATTAGCTAATTTAAGAAAAAATTCAAATATGAAAACTAAAGTCAAAATAAAAATTAACTAAGTCAATATGACACCTGATGTATTTTAAGACAAGACTTTTGATTACTTTATCCATAATAAGTAAATAATCAGAATTACATTTTAATTTTTTTTACTAACAAATAATAATACTAACAATTGCAAATTACGAATAGCAAAATTGAAATAATTTACCTTATTATTACTTTAGGAATCATTTGTGTCAGCATGTTTTTACTCTGTATTATCAACATAATTGCATGCTCTCATATTGATATTCATGAGATACAAAATGGGAATGGGTATATTCTCGTACAGGATTCTAAAATAAATATCATCTATAACTATACAAAAATAATGCATATCATTAACTTGAAGTTGTATGAAGAGACTATAAATAAAATAGCACAAAATGTAGAACAATTACAAAATAAAAACACAACTTTCACTAACCTTTTGCATGACTTGAAACATTTGCAAGATGATTTTAGTAGCATTATCCCACATCATATACAAAAAAGGGGTTTAATTAACTTCGTAGGTAACGGTCTTCGCTTTTTAACGGGCACCATGGATAATAACGACAGGGATGAAATTCAACAACATTTAAAAATTATTGAAAAAAATAATAATGCATTAATAAATAACGCGAATCAACAAGTTTCTATAAATCAAAACTTATCCGACCACATCCAAAATATAACTAACCAAATTAATTCCTCTCAAAACAAAATATCAACTGAAATTAATAATTTACAAAACAATATAGAAAAAATTAACGAAGATATTACATTACTTAGAATAGAATTAGAAATAGAAAAAAACATAAAATTATTATCAAAACAAATATCTAATATTAAGGAAATAATACTATCCAGTAAATTAGAAATTTTATCAAAAAATATTTTGACAAACGAAGAAATTGACAATTTTAATATAACTTTAGAAAAATTACCGTTTATAAAAAACAATGTTGCACTTTATGAAAACAAAATTGTATTTATTATCTCAATACCCAATTTCTCTAGCGATGTATGTTATAAAACTAAAATTATAAAAATTCCAAACAAAAACAAGAACTTAGAATTAGATAATGGTATTGAAAAAATTTTTACATGTAAGCAAAAAATTTTTAAGTACTTTGAAAAAAATGTAATATTGTTCTCAGATTTAATGCCATTTGATGATAAATGCATATCAAATTTATTAAATACAGACGAAATGATTTGTACTTACCATAAGAATGATACTAGAGACATAGAATTAATTAACAATAATGTAGTAATAACAAAAAATTTGAATGAAACATTTTTATTTAATAATTGTAATTCACAAAATAAAATTAAAATTAGAGGTAAAAAACTAATAAAATTCTCAAACTGTAAAATTTCTATAAATGATTTTAAAGGAGATGATACTCAATTTGAATACTATGTAAATAAAGTTTTACCACATGTCGAACGTGAAATAAAGATAAAGAAAATAGTAAATGAATTTGATCTGGAAACATTGCACGCAAGCAATATAAAGAATACCAGACATATTGAAGAAATTAAACATGATCATACGTGAAAATGGTACACCAGTATAACCGCAGATTCATTAATTTTTATAATAATAATAACACTCGTTTTAACTATAATTCGCTTGAAATTTAGAAACTCGAAGTTTGTCGTACCAAATTTAAATTTTAAACTAAACTGTATCTGCCGTGAGTCAGGTTCTAATGAGGGAGGAGTTACATCCACACCACCCTCTGTTGATAATTTTATACCTACTGTACCAAACAATATTGTACAAGAAAATGGAATTATCCTACAAGAACGGAAAATGCCATTTTCTCTAAATTAAATCGAATTTCAATTTTTCTTTTAATTTTACATTTTACGTTTTCTTTATTTTAAACTCACTTGAACCCAAGTGCTTTATTTCATAATCGACCAAACATTTTTTTTCATTAAACAAATAAATATTTTTTAAATAACTAATTAGCTGATCAAACATTTTTTTTGTTAAAACTTTTAAAATTAAATTAATTTAAATTTATTGAGAAATTATCGAAAAACGCTGATAATGTAAAATCAGCATTTTTCTTTTCTTTTTATAACACACTTAAAATGTGAAATGTAAAATATTACGTAAAATCTAAATTGTATTACGTAACTAAAATTTTATACTAAGTTAAGTAAATTAGTTTAAGAAAATTTTCAGTTCTTTTTCTGACAACAAATAATAAAGTACTTGTTTTGAAAATTAAAGATTTTTTTTTTTTGTTTTATTAACATTTTTCCAAATAAAAAATTTTAAAACATTAATATATATATATATATATATATTTTACAACTTCATCTTTCATAATATTATTTAGATTGTTAAATTTCTATAAAATCAACGAAAATGTTTTTGTTGTCAATAATAAACGTTTACAAAGTGACCTTACATCAGTCTGTGGATAATATTGTTATATATTTTTAGGTGTGATGTATGATAAAACTTTAAATTATCTTAACTGGAATGATATATTTATTAACCCTCACCATCAGATAATAGAAAAAATTATATGAATTTATAGGAATCCTCTGATATCATTTCATACTTTTATTTTTGAGCTTTAAAAAACAATGTAAACAAGGTTAGTAATTTGTTTAATTCAAATAAATTTAAAATCTCTTGAAATCTAGACAATGTACATATATACATATATATATTTATATATGTTTTTTTTTTTCAAAGCTCTAGAAAATGTCTTTATAAAATTATTGAAATTCTACTCCGTTCTACTACTATTTTTAAATCTACTCCTATCATTAAATCTACATACTTCAATTTTTCAGTAATGCTCTCCAATAATTTATTTTGTGCCGATCAGAAAACTTAGTAGCAAAATTTAGTACAATAAATATTTCTACTTTCCTTTCTTTTTTGTTTTAATCAGAATATATTCGAGCATCTAAAATAGAAGAAACAAGGTAGACTAAATACATAAGTTGCAGCTTATCATTATAGATACCTCAGCACCGATAACAAAGTTGACTTTGGATTTTTATTTCTCATTTATTTTGCTCCTAATGTAAATTATTAAAACAACTATGTATCTCATTTTTCAGATACCAAAAGCTTTATATCACACATAGGTACATCACAAATTGTATTTTAACAATCATATTCAATTCATTTACTTAGGGAGACACGTTTCACATTTTATGATTTTTTTTTTCATTCTCTTTATTTATTACGAAAAAATCTGACATACAAAGTAGTAACTTGTTTGTAAATACAAAAAACAACAAAAAATAGCTAAATAAGAATATATGTATGTATATTATAAGTACATTATTATGTTTTTTTATTTTTTTTTTTTTTTCCTTATTACTCCTCTTGGGAGCATAGGATATCTACTAGGCATCTCCACCTGACTCTATTCGGAGCAGTTATCTTTGCTTCCTCCCATGTTTTCTCAATTGAAGCTAGCTCTTCCGAAATCGTTCGCCTCCAGGTGTTATTAGGGCGGCCTCGTCTTCGGGTTCCTTGTGGGTTCCATTCTAGTGCTTCCCTTGCTATGCTATCTTGCGGTTTTCTCAGTGTGTGCCCTATCCATTTCCACTTCTTTTTGATCTCTTGCCCAATTGGTTCTGCTTTGGCAAGTTTCCATAGGTCCTGGTTACTTATTATGTTCGGCCAGTATATTCTGCATATTATCCTTAGACATTTGTTGATGAAGACCTGTAGTTTCTGTGTGATGTTGTTTGTAACTAACCAGGTTTCACTTCCATATGTTAAGGTGGTCTTTACGCAGGTTCCAAATATCCTTAATTTTGTCCCCCTGGACATTTGTGCGCTTTTCCATACTGGCTGCAGGCGACCGAACATTGCCCTGGCCTTTTTGATCCTGCTTTCGATGTCGGCGTTTATGTTACCGCTGTTATTTATGATGCAGCCTAGGTAGTGGAAATTATCTACATAGTCGATTGGTGTGTTGTTTATCACCGGACGACGTGGGTTGTTGATGTTAATGGCCATCGCTTTCGTCTTTTCGATATTTATTTCCAGGCCCACACTTCGAGCTAATGTTGCTAGATGGTCTATTTTAGCTTGTATATTATTTATTGTGTGTGATAGCAGGCAGAAGTCATCGGCATAGTCCAGATCTTCTAATTGCCTGAAGAGATTCCATGTTAATCCAGTTCTTTTGGTACTAATCTCTTTCATTATGTCATCTAGCACTACTGTGAAGAGGATTGGTGACAGTGGACAACCCTGTTTTACTCCTATATTGGTGATGAATGGTTCGCTGGTATTACCATTGTGGAGTACTGAGAGTTGTGTCTCTTCATACATGTTCTGTATTATTTCTATTATTTTTTCCGGCACATTTCGGTTTCTAAGTGCTTTCCATATGGCTTTTCTGCTTATACAATCAAACGCTTTCTTGAAATCGATGAAAACCAGGTATAATGGGGCTCGCCATTCTATTGTCTGTTCAACGATGATTCTGAGCGTATTAACCTGGTCTATGCAACTTCTATGGGGACGAAAACCTGCTTGTTCATCTCTTATTTGGTTCTCAAGTTTCTCTTGCAGCCTTGTTTGTATTATTGTTGCCATAATTTTGTAGATTGTGTTTAGCACTGTTATGCCTCTCCAGTTGTCGCACTTGGTCAGATCACCTTTCTTTGGAAGTTTGATGATTATTCCATTTTTCCATATGACCGGTAGTCTGCCCTCATCCCATGCTGTTGTGATGTGAGGTTCTAAAAGCTCGGCTGATGTTTCTGGATCTATTTTTATAAATTCAGCTGGGAGTCCATCTTCGCCTGTTGCTTTGTTTATTTTTAGCTTTCTTATTGCCTCTTTGATCTCTGCTTTGGATGGTTTATTTATTCTGATGTTGTAATTGTTATTATTTGTGCGATTTTCTGGTCTGGTTTCTTCTATGTTGGGGTCGTTGTTATTACTGGTTTCTGCGAAGTGTTGTCTCCATATTCGGGTTTGTTCTTCGGGACATGCTATTAGTTCACCATTTTGATCCTTGATTGGGTGATTTTTGTTGTTTCTTCTGCCAGTGAGCTGGTTTACGATTTTATGTAGCTCTCTTGTGTTGTTGTGTATGGCAGCCGTTTCAGCCTTATTTGCGAGATCGTTAAAGTATGTTCTTTTATCTCTTCTTGCAGCACTTTTGACTTGTTTAGCTATATTATTGTATTGTTGTCTTATAGCGTTATTGGTATTCAATTGCTGTTTTAGGTTATTTCTTTGTGTTATTAGATTCCAGGTGTTATTGGAAATCCATATCTTTCTTTGCGGCTGAATTGTCCCTAGGTGTTCTTCTGCTGTGTTTTTGAGGGTCTCGACAATGTGGTCCCATGTGTGTGGTTGGTCTATTGGGAGGGTTTGGCCTATTGTTTCTACGATGTTATTTCTTATTTCAGTGTTACGGAGTTCTTGGAGGTTTATCTTTCTTCTTATGTTTCTTCTGGATCTTCTTTTGTATTTCTGCCATATTCTTAGATCTCCGGTTATTAATTCGTGGTCGCTTCCTATATCTGCACCTCTCTTGTTTCTGACATCTTGCAGTGTGTTTCTCCATTTTCTGCTGATACATATATGGTCAATTAGTTGGAATGTCATGTCTGGCATATGTCTATCAGTCTCTCTCCGTTATTGTTTCTAACTCCGCAGCCATGTGTCCCTATTGTATCTTCTATACCTTGATTGTCTGATCCTATTTTAGCATTGAAATCACCCATTAGTATCGTAATATCTCCTTTCCTTATGCTGTTTAACGCCGTTGTTAGTTGTTCATAGAAGTCGTCTTTAATCTCGTTTTCTGCTTCTTCTGTAGGAGCGTAGCATTGTATTATCGTTACACTTTTACTTTTTTGTCGCAAATCGTGCCATGAGTATTCGGTCTGATATTGGCTTCCAACTGCTTAGTGAGTTACGAAAATTCCTTGATATTATGATACCTACTCCGCTTTCACCACCCCTATCTTTTCCACTGTATATTAGTTTGTTCCCATTTGATGTTATTTCTTCTCCACTTTAGTTCCACCTCATTTCGCTAATTCCGAGGATATCTAATTTATATTTGCTCATTTGCTGTTCTACTTGCGCCAGTTTGGATGCTTCACGTAGCGTTCTGACATTCCACTGTCCTATTCTTGTCCTTTTGACTGCATTAAATGTTGTTACCGTGAATTCATTATTGTATCCGAGGCTCTGCCTTGGGTTTCGAATCGTTTTTCCTTTTTTCAATTAAGTAAATGATTAGTCTACTGTAATCTATCTACAAGATGTCGCTTCTTAATTTTTTCCCTAGTGTCATCTATCGGTCAAGTAGAGAAACCGTGTCATGTTTTTAGGTGCGTACTGCCATTGTCACATATGTCATCTCTGATCATATGCACATATAGGTTATTGTTTTATTCAGCATTAGTTATTAGATTATAGAGTATAGCTGGAAACACGATTATAGGTATATTTTTATATTATTTGTTACTAATTATTTATTATTATATTTTTAGATATAGAATTATTATATTATAATTTATTATATATTAATTTATTATAATTGATAATTTTATTGAATATGTTATCTCCCACCAGGATTCGAACCCGGGACTGCCATAGTGTTTAGATTGCGAGGTTGCGCTCTAACCACCTAGGCTAAGGAGGAGATATTATATACATTATTATGTATAATAATAATAATGTGCAATGCAATGTGCATGCGCAAAAATAGAGAAGAGAGATTTTGTTAAAGGTGGTTTTGAAATAATTAGTTGCCTGTATTAAGAATGAATATAATGCGCATGCGTAAGAGCAGGAATTAATTTGTTAAACCTTTTATACATATTTTTTTTTTTCTGTTTTATATTATGATTATTTCTGTATTTTTTAAGTGCTTAAACCATTGCGCTTAAGTATATTGTATGAAAAATTTTATAAAAGGCTCACAAATACGATTATATTTACGTTTCTAATTAATATGCGTTTCAATTTTAGGTAACAATCACTTATGCCTTAATATCTATTTAATTTTTATTACATTTTCTGCATTTTGTATTACATCTACCGTGATAAAAGTTTAAAGCAAAAACAAAAATAATCAAAAAATTTGAGATTGAAAAAGCTACATGATCCATTATAATCAATAGTTTTTTTCTTTTTAACAAATATAAAATTTATGTTTTGTCGGCGGCAAATTGAAAGCGCAATAATATTATTTATGATACGTAGAAAAATGTAGAGTAGATTTAGTACATTTATTTATTTTTTTTTTTTTGTTTTTTGTTTTTTTAACTAATATAATTACATTTTCTTATCACAAAAACTTTATTAGCATAAATCAAAAACTTATAATAGCACTATATTGAGTTAATATAACTATGTATGTATATCTATACAATTATTATACATCAATAAATTTTCTTTTCATAATTCATAAATGTTCCTAATTAGTAAAACTAGGATTTATATATAATTTCTGGTAAAACTCTAATTCATTTTTAAGCTGCAAATAATGTTTTTAATGTAGTAAATCTACTCTACATACGAAATGTAATAGTTTACATTAAATCGTTCAAGAAAAAGCTGTAAAAAAAATCTGCATAGGTTTAATTTATATTTTTAAATTTTTTTTTTTTTTTTTTCCTTTTTGTTGTTATTTAGTTTATATGGGGGTTTTTCTTTAGCATTTTTTTCTCTGTACTGCTCTTATGATAAAGTGTATGCATGGATATGTAATCTTTCTAGAAAAAGCTTTTTCATTTCATGGTTGTATAATTTACAATGAAAAAAGCTTTGCAGTTTAGTACATTAGCATGTACCGCAAAGTTTAGCTACAACGGCCACACTGGAAAATATCTGAATTTTGCACCCCATTAAAATACATGGGATTTTTGTGCTCGGAGTGACATAACTTATTTACTTCGGGTATATTAAAATTACTCCTCCGTTTGTAACGCATCAAAATAGACGAGCTAGATATAGTGTCAAGGGTGCGTATCGAATCAGCATCGAAAAGTGAATCGATCTAGCTATGTGTGTCCGTCCGTCAAATAACTCAAAAACTATAAGAGCTAGAGTTCCAAAAATTTCAAAAAGTAATTTTTAGACAATTTGTAGGTTCCCTATGTATTTGGTTTAAATCGGACAAAGGCTTCGAGGGACTGCCATACAAATTTTTTGGAATTATAAGAATTTTTTCAAAATTAATAACTAAATAGAAACCAAATATAAAAACAAACAAAATGTAGTTAAATTATTAATCGCTTCATGGTGTAGTGGTTAGAACATGCGACTTGTAGTCAAAATCTCTCGGTTCGAATCGAGACTGGGTCAAAATTTTTTTTTTTTTTAAATCAGTTTTTGTTATCTATTTTCTTTTTTCTTTTTAATCGAATCGAGACTGGGTCAAAATTTTTTTTTTTAAATTCATTTATTTTATCTGTTTTCTTTTTAATATGTATGAAAAATTTTATTTTATAGAAAATTTGACAGAAAACTCATTTATATTAAAAATTATTCATTTTTTTAAATATTTTTATAAAAAAAATCAAAACAGTTATTCAAAACAAACAATTTATACCATAGCAACTATAATTATTTAAAAAAAAAAAATTTAGATAAATAAAAACTCGTTGTGTAGGCAAATTTATAATCGATTAATGGTGTAGTGGTTATGGACATGCGAGTAGTAGTCAAAACGTCTCGGTTTGAATCCAGGTTGGGGTAAATTATTTTTTTTTTAAATTCATCTTTTTTTATCTATTCTCTTTTTAATTAAAACTAAATCTGTATTTATTTTATGTATGAAAAATTTTATTTTATAGAAAATTTGACAGAAAACTCTCATTTATATTATAAATTATTCATTTTTGTTAAATGTTTTTATGTTTATCTTAATTTTTAAAACAAAAAATTAAGATAAACAAACAAAAAATCGAAGACTTAGTGGTTAGGACGTCAGCCTTTTAATTGAAAAGTGTGGGTTCGAATCTAGTTCAGAGCATATTTTTTTTTTAAATTCATCTTTTCTTTTAATTCATTTTTTTTTTATTAATTTTTTTTGTTTTTAATTAAATATAAAAAAAGAAATATTTTGAATTTTTTGTCAAACAGTTCAATATGGGAAATTCTTATTAATTTAATAACTTAATCCTTTATGTAAAAAAATAAATTATTTACCAGACACTACGTCAGCACTTCCTGCTATTACCAAAACAAGTACAAATTCTTCAAATTCTATTCCCACAAAAATAGCAGACGCTAAATTTGCATTTCCTGTTATTCCTAAATAATAAATTTATTAATCGAATAATTCAAAAACAATATCATATAACAATCATGTTAAATCATCATTTTATCGTGGAATAATTAAAATAAAAGCTTTCCCACATTTAATTAACATTGCTCGAATTACACTAAAATTAAATAGAATTAAATTAAGCATTGCTGAGATTGCAATTTTTAGATGATATAAATAGTCATACAAATCAGAAAAAATCATTTTAAATCATTTGTTTAAACTTAAATTAAAAGTATTGTAAGTTATATTTTAAAATAACTGTTTAATAAAATTTCTTTAATAAAATTTAAAAAAAATAAAGTTTTTTTTTTGAAAATAACCAAAAGAAGTTATTTAATTTAAATATATATAAATAAATTTTTTTTTGTGAAACAAGACTTCTCTTGGATACCCTTAAGTGAGTCTGCTTAAGGCACAATGAATTTTATATATAAATAAATTATCCTGTGGTCGAATCTAAATATACGATAGTGGACAACGAAGGATTTCATATTATCCGCAGAAACTAACTTCGTATATAAAATTAGAATCTAAATAAATGATAGCGGACAACGAAGGATTTCATATTATCCGCAGAAACTAACTTCGTACATAAAATTAAAATCAAAAATATACGACAGTGGACAACGAAGGATATCTCATTATCCGCAGAAGCGAGCTCCGTGTATAAAACTAAAGTTTATGAACAAATTCGACAAAAACATGAATCACGAAAATCAAAATGATATGAACGAACAACTACAAGAACGTATCATTGCACAACAAATTCAAGCGATGATGGAAACCATAAATAACTTACAAGCACAAATACAAGCACAAAGACAAGCACCAGAACCAGCACCAGAACCAGCACCAGACCCAGCACACGCAAACGCAATATCAATGGAAGCAGTATACAGAAACATCAAGTTCATGTCAACTTTTACTGGTAAAGGAGACATAAGTGTTAACTCTATTATTAGTAATGTAGAATATCAGCTATCAACAACAAATGATGCAGATACTAAACAAGCAATGGTTCGAGAAATATTCTACGAAAAAATACAAGGTGAAGCGAAAAGCTGTGTTTTTTTTTTTTTTTTTTTTTTTTTTATTCTAAAACCACAAACTAGGAATATGATCCTATGTACTTAACGTAGTTGTGATTGAATGGAATAGGATAGGGATGGAAAAAATGAGGACAACGGGGAGTTAACTGGTAAATTCGTGAAGAATCCGTTAAGATTCTTCTTAAATTTGGGCAAATTATAAATATCAAAATTGCCAACTTTTGGAAATACAGAAGATGGTAATAGATTCCACATTTTTGCAGTTCTAACAACAAACGAATTACTATAACCAGTAGAGTACCACTTAGGAAGTTCCACATAGTAGGAATGCGCGTTTGCTGCCCCTCTGGTGGTACGTTGGAATTGTTTGAGAGGAGGCATCAGAGATTTTATTTCAACTGAACAAGTGTCATTACCTACAAGATATCTATAAAAAAGAGAAAGAGCTCCAATATTACGACGTATATCAAGTGCAGATATAGTATTACTCACATTGGGGTCATTAATTAGACGAATGGCGCGTTTTTGAACTCTATCGAGAAAGTTTAAGGAACTTAATGAGGCGCCAGCCCAAATGTGTGAGTTATATTCCATCTTAGGTCGTATATAAGCTTTATAGATTTTAGACAGGTCCCTTGAAGAGAAATACGACTTACACCTAAAGAGAAAACCCAAGCATTTGGCAGCATTTTTAGCTATATCAAAAATATGATCATTCCACATCATTTTTTGATTAAGCTGCATACCCAAAATGTTTAAGTTTTCTGATCGGTGCACGATTTCACCAAGAAACCTCAGACTAGGGTTATAATTGTTTCTTTTAAGCGTTATCTGACAGCATTGGGTTTTGGAAGAATTAAACTCCACTCTGTTTTTCGAACCCCAATTAGCGACTTTAACTAGATCGTCGTTAACCGAATTGGTCATAGACAGTCTAGCTGTGTCAACTGCAAAGGTTGTGGCATTTGACTTTCTCGGAAAATTGTAGGATGCCACCAGAGTGCTGTCATCGGCGAAACTGTGGATTGGATTGAGGGTAGAAGATAGAAGATCGTTGATAAAAATCAAAAAGAGTGTAGGTTCAAGGACGGATCCTTGTGGAACACCAGCATTTATTTGATATGTGTCAGACGTGTAGCCGTCGACCAAGACACGAATGCAACGATTCGAAAGATAGCCTTCAATCCATTTACATAGAGTTGAACCCAGACCTTGAGCTTGGCATTTTTTCAAAAGAGCCGCATGCCATACTCGATCGAAAGCTTTTGAAATATCCAGAGCAACAACAGTACACTCACCAGAGTAGTGGATACTGCAGTTAAGTTTACCGCTGAGGCATGTCATAAGATCGCCAGTAGATCGGTTGGATCTAAAACCGTATTGGCGATCATGTAAGATACCTCTTTCATCTAGATATTTCTTGAGCTTCCGGTTTATGATTGTTTCCATGACTTTAGAAATTATCGAAAGAATAGCAATAGGTCTATAGTTTGAGGGGTCGCTTTTGTCACCTTTTTTGGGAATTGGTGAAACATGAGCATCCTTCCACTGACTGGGATAGATGCCAATCGAAAACGATAGATAGAAAAGGTTGCGCAGAGGTTTCGAAATAGAGAAGGCAGTATTTTTTAGAACCATAGCGGGGATACCATCAGGACCAGTCGACTTTTTATCATTCAGATTCTTCAGAACTTTCACTACAGCTCGGGTCCTGAAGTAAATTTTTCCAAATCTACAGGATCTATCTACTTCAGGAATTATTGGTGGAAGTTGAGCTGTAGGAGGGAGTGTGGAATTTGCCGCAAAAAGTTTTGCAAACAGGTTAGCTTTACCAACCGAATCTGAAATGATATCGTCGTTTTTATCAATCAAAGGAGGGAATGAAGATTTACAAAAGTTCTGCTTAACGCTTTTTGCGAATGTCCAAAAAGAACGATTGCAGTTGGGTTGGTGGAGAATTTTATGCTTCAACCTCTGGTTATGCAGAAACTTTTGTTGACTGATAATTTTTTTACACTCATTTCGAGCCACTTTATAACTTCCACGTGATGCCTCCGAATCATTAGCCTTGTAAAGCTTGAACTTTTCCTCTTTGTTCTTGATGGCCCTTTTGCAAATGTCATTAAACCATGATTTGGAATTTGGTTTCACTGATTTATACGATCTAGGTATAAACAATTTCATACCTAGCATTATAGTTTTACAAATGACATCAGCAAAAAGGTCAACATTCCTATGGCGAAAGTACATGGACCAGTCGAAGCCTTTTAAAAAACAGTTCAGGCCATCCCAGTTAGCCCGGTTGTAATGCCAGACTACTCTTTTCGGGATTACGCTCGTACTAGCCGTTGTACCTGTAGGGAATGTAGCTTTAACAAGGCAATGATCGGAGTTGCCAAGTGGAGAGTTAACAGAAATTGTGTATTTTTCTGGATTTGTGGTTAGAAAGAGGTCCAAAAGATGTTGATTATGGAAATTCTGGTCAGGAATCCTCGTTGGGTTCTTAACAAGTTGAGAAAGTTGGAAGAGATTGGAAAATAGTTCAACTTGCCTGCCTTCTGGGGAATTGTGACTGGAGTAATGGAGCCAGTTCTTGTTGTGAACATTGAAGTCACCAGCGATAACAACCTCACCATCCGGGTGTTGTTCCAGGATTGAATTGATGTTATCGGATAGTTCCTCAATGACCATAGTTGATTCTGACTCACTTGCTTGGGGTGATCTGTATAAGAAACAGAAAAATATTGTAGACTTTTCAACACGGAGTTTGATCCATATGTAATGAAAAATATGGTTGGAGCCTTTTAGGTTGTGAAGAGTGTTGAAAGTTACATCAGAACGAATATATATAGCGACACCTCTATGGGGTATGAAATGTGAAACCAAAGAATAGCCGTTAATATTAAAATTAATATTATCGTCTTTAACTTGGGTTTCGCATAATGCTAACAGTGCTGGTTTTTGGGAGAATAAGTGGGCCTCTACGGCGCAAAAGTTTGATGCGAGACCTCGAATATTGCAAAAATTAATAGAAAAGTTGGCAATCATGATATTACATTACAATATTGCAAATAGATTATTGAAATATAAAAATAGAAAATTATTTAAAATTAAAATTGAAACGTAATTATTTAACTGAATTTATATATTTTATAAGAAAGAAATTATTTATTTGTTTAACAACAAAAAAAAAAAGAAAAAAAAATAAGTTATTAATTGTTGAAAAAAAAAAGAAAAATTAAAATTACTTATTTTAAAAATAGAAAAATGAAAGATAGAAAAATATTTAAAAAACAAAATAAAATTGAAACATAATTCGTTAAACGTCTTAGGTTAGAGTTGGATATAAGAAGAACACCAATTGTACATGACAGTTTATAATACCTTATCATACACAAGTAGTATTTAAATTATATCCACCACTAATAGCCGAGACAACAACCACAGTTAATAAGATAGTTCTTTAATAATTTTTTCTTTCATTTGAAGAATGAAAGAAAGCAATTTTAAATGGAGTAAAAAGATGAGAATTAACTTAATTAAAAAATAGTTTACGAGAAAGAGAAGGTTATAGTACAAAGGCAACATATTTGCATTGCGTTTTTCGATCAATAATGAAGTAAACAATAATAATATAATTTAAATTAAAATTAAGTAAATTGTGTTTTGAAGTTAATTTAAAGAAAAAACTTAAAAGTAAATAAAATTAAAGAGTGTATAAATTATTAAATTTAGTTGTTAAGATAAATATTAAATTAAAAATATATTAAGTGTTTGAATTTAAAAGCAAGCAAAGATTAGAAAAAATAAATCATATCTAGTCTAAAAAAAAATGAAAAATTTAAATGATATTTTAATGTGTAGATAATAGATTAATGTAATAATAGATTAGTGTGATTTTATAGATTATCTTTAAAGTTAATAGGTATTCTAAATAAATTAAGTGTTAAAATTTGAAAATTTTTTCTAAGCAAAGTAGGTTGAATTCCTGGTGTGTGTTGAAAGTTGATTTGAATGAAGAAAAGTTCAGCATACAATCCGGTGAAATTGAGGTTATGTTCTATATATACAAATTTTTAATGGAAATATGAATTTATGTATATTGTTTTTTAATTATAATTTATATATAGTGAATTTGTGCAATATATTTAGTCGTTTATGCTAAGATTATTCTATTGATCTTTGTTATCACACTTTTATATCACTTGCTGTTGGTTTTTATTATAAATACATATATTGATTTGATGTCTATTTTTAATTTTTTTTTTTTTTAATTTAAGTAATGATATTTTTTAAAAAAGTTAATTAAAATTATTGAAAAGTAAGTTGAATTTATTTGTAATTTTATTTAACTATATTTACACTCTGTTTATTTTCTTTCTTTTTGGTTTTCTTTAATTTTTTGATAAAATTAATTTTTAAGCTTTAAGTTGCTCGGTGTTTTTTACACGACGAACGAAATACGAATGTTATTAATATACCAGATTCATCCAATTGGGAAGCAATTAAAGTCATTTTAAAACAAAGGTACAGACCAGAGGTAGAGCCGTCCGAAATCTATAGGATGATCTCCAACTTGAAAGTTAACTCGGTAAGTGAATTAGCTACTATTATCTAAGATATTAAATATAAGGCAGATGAAATACAGGTTTATTATAGAGGTCAAAATCACATAGATTTAAGTAATGTAGATAGTCTCTTAGTTAATACAGTCAAAGGAGTGACACAAGGAATTTAAAATTTATTATGAAAAAGAGTTAGGTAAAATTGTTGCTACCATGAGAGAAAGAAGATTTGAACATTCATGTATTGGAAAAGAATTTAATAAAAATATAACTAATCAAAAAAATTTTAATGTTAACCAAAATAAAAATGTAAAATACAATAGAAATGCAGCCTTTAATCATGATCTTCCTAACCAAAGGTTTCAAAATAGATCAAATAATAATAATAACGGGCAATTTCAATTATCATTTAACCTGTATGGTCTTGAATTGTTTTTATTAAAATTATTATTTTGTTGAAATTGCCCGTTATTATTATTATTTGATCTATTTTGAAACCTTTGGTTAGGAAGATCATGATTAAAGGCTGCATTTCTATTGTATTTTACATTTTTATTTTGGTTAACATTAAAATTTTTTTTTTCGACAACTTCCGACATAATCAACGGGCCAATATCGCCATCAACTGAACTTTCCTAAACAAAGACCAGCTGATCCAAATGCAATGGAAGTAGAGAATATTCAAATTAAAGAATATAAAACGAGTAGAAATGAAAATAATAATTTAGAAAGTAATACGAGAAATGAAACAAACGTTATAGACTGTAGTTCAAACAAATATATTACGCAAAATAAAAACAAATTCCTTCCAAGGATAACAAAAAACCCAAGAAAAAAGAAAATATTACCTATCAGTTCAGTTTGGTCAAAAACTGAAACAATACAAAAACTACAAAAAAAAGAAAATTCGCTCATATAAAACCACGGGAAAAAGTAAATGAGGGAAAAGATGATAAAGAATCAAAATGTTGAAGAAGACGTCACAATGGCAACAGTACATTCTGCAGAGGAAGAATTCCTAGACCATATCGGCATTAAAGAGGGAATAGTTAATATGTATAAAACACAAATTATTCTCACAAATAACAACATTTTGGAAATGGAAAATATTTTAGGTAGAAGAATAATGTATATAGCTGAAAACGATTTCAATAATTTAAATGTTATTTTAAGAAGAAAAAAGGTATAACTGGAATATATTCAGAACTACCAGACCATAAATATAATATTGTAGAAAATAAACTTATAGACCTATTTTCAAGTGATAGAAATATAAAAGTTAATTAATGTTCGTTTAGAGCACAAGAAATGAAAACTGAAGTAGAAGCAGTGAAACAAATTTAATTCTATCATGTTAAAGAAAGCTCTCATTCGGGCATACAAGAAACATATAATCAGTTAAAAAATATAATATACTACCCAAAATTGTTAGAAACAATTCAAATAGTTATAAATCAATGTGATATCTGTAAGCTCTCCTTAGTGGAAAAATTTTAGAATTTTAAAACAAACCAAAAATAACTATCGTGCAAACAAATAATTCAAAGAGCTGTTAGATCTTACAACGAACGATTCCATTCAAGCATAAGGGAGACACCATTAAACGGACAAAGTAAAGTTTCAGGTTTTGAAAAAATTTGAAATACTATAGCCAAGAATAAGATAGATAAAATAAACAAACTTAATAAAAATAGGGAAAATTATAACGAAGCAATTAGGTATAAGGAACAACCTAAATACAAAAAGTTAAAATAATAACGTACATTTGACAAATATTAAAAGACCATTAAAATTTTCAGACACTCATTATAGTGACGATACTGATAATAATAATCCAAACCGTGAACGCTAATCTATTAGAAATAAGCAGTATAAACTCAAATACGGGATTTGTAAAGATCCATTTACGTAAAGAAGATTTAGTTATTCAGACAGATTTTGTCATACATATTATTCACCCAGTCGAAATTTTGGACTTACTTGACAACATTTCAAATAAAACCAACATATTAGAATCCAAGCAAAGGGAAATACTACAAACTGAAATTTCAGAAATTACAAATAAACTAAAAACTATTATACCTATGAGAAGATTAAAACGTGGTTTAATAAACGGCATCAGTATTATGTCTAATTGGTTATTTGGAACAATGGACGAACAAGACCGGAAAAACATCGAAAAATACTTACAAATAACAGATCAAAACAACCATTTATTAATCAGAAATTATAATGATCAAATTAAAATTAATAACCAATTTCATAGAACAATAAACCAAATTAAAACAATTATAGAAAATGATAGAAAAATAGTTTTCAAATCAAATAAATATTTTGGAAGACTCTCTTAGTTAACAAAATCTTTACCTAGACTTACTTTTCAAAATTCAATTTATTAAAGAAACAAGTAATGAAAAAAAACCAAGGGGTTTTAAAAAAAGAAACAATTATAGTCGGTACTCCATGTACACAAATTTCAAATTTTAACTGCATTACAACTTCATGTAATAATACGCCAATAGCACCTCCTATAGTTAGATTAACGAAAAACGCGTTAGCGAAAGAAGATCATACGTATGCTCTGTCGCGTTTTAGAGATCAAAAAATTTACGAAAATGTAAGACTCTATTTAGCCTATTTGCATAAGGAAGATGATGACCTTTGTGTTGACGGTAAAACCAAACTCAATATTAAAATTTTTATTGATCAAGAAGGTTTACCGTCTAACCCAAAGGAATTAATGAAATTATTTGTTAAATATCATGAAGGTTTCGGGGCCTCTTCTTAATCGGTCGAAAAAGATCTACAAGCCTATTGCAGTCACCTTAAAAGCAAAAGAATCGATTATTTACAAAGAATTAGAAAAAGTAGCAGTGACTTTTTTCGTCCCCTTAGTGGGAAAAAATAGCATTAATACTAACCTAGTTTCAGTTCATACATCATCTAGCTTTAAGATACATAAAAATAAATATAATAATAAACTTAAAATTTTCTATCACAATTGTAGTGGTATGAGAGGTAAGCTAAAAAAACTATACGTTGATGCTAAGTCCTGTGAATTCAACGTGTTAGCTTTTACCGAAACCTGGCTAAATGATTCCTTCATAAATCAAGAAATACTGGACAGTAATTGGTCAATTTACAGGAAAGACAGGGATTACAATTCTACAAACTGTTCCCGTGGAGGCGGTGTTCTTCTTGCAGTTAATAACGAGTTGTCTAGTACTCCATTACATACTAGGACATCTATTTTATTCGATCATAAATTTATAAAAGTGAACTTAGGTAAAAATTTCTTATACCTTGGAATCGTTTACTTTCCGCCCAATACTGACAATTCCTCATATTCTGATTTCTTTGATATATATCATGGTATTATATCAAAATTGAATGAGGATGATTCAATATTCATTTTTGGGGATTTCAATCGTCCTTCACTATCGTTTATAGTAGACGATTTTGATAACTTGCTACTACCAATTAATTTTAATGACGAAACTGATTTTGATATTATCAGTGAGTTTTATGGTAACGACTTACAGCAAATTATCAGATTTCCTAACAAAAATAATAAGTGGTTAGATCTTGCATTTTCTAATGCATATGATAAAGTGGAAGTTAAACTCGCTGATGATACAGCTAATTTATTCTCCAACTCACTTCATCATAACGCAGTCATCTTTGAATTTTCTTCCATCACGCCACTTTTTGCTAAATCTTACAATAATAATATTGTATTTGATTTTCTTAATGCCGATTATCAAAGCATTAATAATGCTTTATCGGTTGTTAATTGGGACGAACTGTTAAGACAACAGAACATTGACTCAACAGTATCTATTTTCTATATGAAATTATTTCATATAGTCAACTCCTATGTACCTAAAATACGTAAAAAGGATAAGACCACAGAACCGTGGCTTAACCGAGAACTTAGGACTTTGCGCAATCAGCGCAACAAACTTTATAAAAAAATTAAATTTACAAAGGAGCCTGATACTAATTTATTAAATATGTATAAGGATCTCGCTTTAGAATATAAACAGAAATCAAATCTAGCATACGATAATTATGTCAATGAAATTGGTAATAAATTAATTACAGATCCAAAAAAGTTTTTTGACTTCATTAATACAACAAATTACAAATTTTTTGACTTCAGTTTACAAAGCGAAAAACATATGGATATCCAAGTTCTATGTCTAAAGATAATGTTTTTTCTTCTTGCCCTAATGTAATCTGTAATTTCTTTGCAGATTGTTTTCAAAAAGTTTATAGGCCACTAGATTCGCGTATCAATTTTGCTTTTCCTATCTCACTTAATAGATCTAATTCAATTATTACAGATCTATATCTTTCTGAAAACGAAATATTTGAAGCAATTACTAACCTTGATACAAAAAAAGGTGTAGGACCCGACTTTATCCCACCTTTTTTTTTATATAATTGTGCCAATTATTTGACGCAACCGCTTCATTTTATTTTTAATCTATCGCTTTCGACAGGCATTTTTCCGTATGCGTGGAAATCTTCTTTTTTGACCCCCATTTATAAAAAGGGTGGCAAAGCTTCCGTCGAAAACTACCGTGGTATAGCTATCTTATCCACTATTCCAAAATTGTTCGAAAAAATTGTAGTTAGTAAAATTACACCCGTCATAAATACAAAATTAAACGAACAACAACATGGATTTAGAAAAGGTCGTTCTACTACAACTAATCTTACGGTTTACACATCGGAAATACTAAATGAGATGGAAAATGGTTATCAAGTTGATGCTATCTACACGGATTTTAGCAAAGCTTTCGATCGTGTGGATCACAATATTTTGCTTAAAAAGCTTGAAACTTTAGGCATTTCAGGTTCTTTCCTCGCTTGGCTTTGCTCTTATCTTACTGAAAGAACTCAAAATATTAAATTTCAAGGTTATTTATCAAACACAATTAATGTCACCTCAGGAGTGCCGCAAGGTAGCCATTTAGGCCCACTTCTATTTAATATTTTTATTTCAGACCTTTCTAGAAAATTAGAGGGTGTATCACATATTGCATTTGCTGACGATCTTAAAATTTACCACGTTATCAAAAACAGTTCTGATTTGGCATTACTTCAATCAAATTTACATTCTTTACAAGAATGGTGTTTCTACAATAAATTAGAACTTAACATAGCGAAATGCAAGGTCATAAGCTTCACACGTAAAAGAGCTACAATCTTTTTCGACTATGCAATAGATAACATAGTTCTTGAAAGGGTGTCCAGTATAACCGATCTTGGCATTCTTCTGGACTATAAGCTTAACTTCCATCTTCACTATGATCATATGATTTCCAAAGCAAGCAAAATGTTAGGTTTTATTAAGAGAAGAGCTAAAGAATTTAATAACCCAGCAGTAACAAAAGCTCTCTATTGCTCGTTAGTTCGATCTATTCTAGAATACGGTAACATCGTATGGGATCCAGCGTTTCAATTGCATTCCAATAGAATAGAATCCGTTCAGAAACAATTCCTTTTGTTTGCCTTGAGAAACCAATATAATCCTACTGATTATTCTACTCTTCCAAGCTATGCTGTAAGACTTAATTCATTGAATATGTTAACCTTATCTTCACGTAGGCAAATGCTTTCATCTTGCTTTACCTTTGGCGTCATAAAAAAAAGCATTGACGTTCAATTCTTAGTAAATAAGATTAGACTAAACAATGTAGTCAGAAATACAAGAAACACTAAATTTTTATTAGAAAATACACACAGAACAGAATACGGAAGAAATGAGCCAATAAACAGATGTTGCACTATATTCAACAAACACAGTCATCTTTTTTCATCAGACATATCAAGAAACTCTTTTAAACATAAATTAAAACAGAAATTCCTAAATGACCTAAATACTTAAATTACCTAATTACTTTGTAAACATTTAAAATTATTTCAAGTTCAAGTTCATATACATATCACATACATTCCAATTATTTATATCTCATACTGTGTTTTTGTCCTGTAAGCATTTTTGTTTTTTGTTCTAAAATTTAGTATATAGTACAACTTTTTAATTTTTCATTGTAAATTTTTAACTTAGTAATCAAATTTGAATTTTTTTTTTTTTTGTGCATTTTGTTAGCTTTAATATTTTTTTGTTTTTTTCAATAGCTGTAAGATATTTTTTGTAAAAACCTTGTTTTGGTTAAATAAATAAAATAAAAAATAAAATAAAACGAGGAAGATTATAGTTGCCCTTGTCAACTTTTAGATACCCGTGCTTACCCACTAACCGTTATTTATTTATAATATATAACGGGTAAGTTAATTTTTAAATATCATAAATGCTATTAGGTATAAAAAAAATATAAAAAAGTAAAATAGTTAAAAAAAAAATTAACTTATTATCCCATAATTTTTGCTTAAAAAAAAATTAAATTTTTAATTCATTATAGGTACCATAATTTTTGGTTAAAAACAAAAAAAAAAAAAAAAAACAAAAAAAAATAGCCCACCCCAAAAGTTGGTCCGAGCGATGTCCGACTTTGCCAACTAACTTGCCCTATTACTTTACCTGCCCAGTTTTAATTTTAACCTCGTAGCTTCATTAGATTCACAGTTATCGAATTGACAACTTTGTATGGGAGCTGCCCGAATATGGGGTCGTAACATTTTGAAACTCCGAATTAGTGCTCGATTCTTTATATAACTAACAGTGTGTAATTTTCATCCTCGTAGTATACTCAGTTTCCAAGAAATTCATATTGGTGCAAAGAAGTTGTATGGCAACCCCCCGCAAATGAAGCCGTAAAATTTTGAAACTTCATATAAGTGCTTGATTCATTATAAAACTAACCGTGTGTAATTTTCGTCTTTCTAGAATATTTACTTTTGAATAAATTTATATTGGTTTAAATAAGTTGTGTGGCAGCTCCCCGAAACCTTGGTCTGGTCTTAACCAAAAAGAATAGGGAACCTTAAAAATGTCCAAAAAATGTTTTGTGTGAATTTCAAAACTCTAGCTCTAATTTTTCAATTCTATCTCTTGTAATTAATTTTTAATTCACGAATATATTTAACCTAAGCAAAGTAAGCATCATATAATCATATTGATAAAATGATTCATTCAAAATATTACACATATACATATTATATGAATATACATATATAAATTATTTATGGAGCCATTTACTTAAAAAAAATCTTTGTGTTCTTTTTTGCTTATCTTAAAAAAACTACGCATCATTTAAATAATATGAAATTCTAACTCGTTATCTATTCAAAAAAAAAAAAAGTAAACAAAAAAACAAAAACAAACAAAATTCATATAATTTCATATTAAATACACGGTGCATAGCAAATTTTCAAATTTTTATATGAAAATGTTGGAGTTAAAAAAGTTAGCTGTTCGAGAGCTACCCGAAGTTTTGGTCCGATCTTAACCAAAAACGAGGAAGATTATAGTTGCCCTTGTCAACTTTTAGATACCCGTGCTTACCCACTAACCGTTATTTATTTATAATATATAACGGGTAAGTTAATTTTTAAATATCATAAATGCTATTAGGTATAAAAAAAATATAAAAAAGTAAAATAGTTAAAAAAAAAATTAACTTATTATCCCATAATTTTTGCTTAAAAAAAAATTAAATTTTTAATTCATTATAGGTACCATAATTTTTGGTTAAAAACAAAAAAAAAAAAAAAAAACAAAAAAAAATAGCCCACCCCAAAAGTTGGTCCGAGCGATGTCCGACTTTGCCAACTAACTTGCCCTATTACTTTACCTGCCCAGTTTTAATTTTAACCTCGTAGCTTCATTAGATTCACAGTTATCGAATTGACAACTTTGTATGGGAGCTGCCCGAATATGGGGTCGTAACATTTTGAAACTCCGAATTAGTGCTCGATTCTTTATATAACTAACAGTGTGTAATTTTCATCCTCGTAGTATACTCAGTTTCCAAGAAATTCATATTGGTGCAAAGAAGTTGTATGGCAACCCCCCGCAAATGAAGCCGTAAAATTTTGAAACTTCATATAAGTGCTTGATTCATTATAAAACTAACCGTGTGTAATTTTCGTCTTTCTAGAATATTTACTTTTAAATAAATTTATATTGGTTTAAATAAGTTGTGTGGCAGCTCCCCGAAACCTTGGTCTGGTCTTAACCAAAAAGAATAGGGAACCTTAAAAATGTCCAAAAAATGTTTTGTGTGAATTTCAAAACTCTAGCTCTAATTTTTCAATTCTATCTCTTGTAATTAATTTTTAATTCACGAATATATTTAACCTAAGCAAAGTAAGCATCATATAATCATATTGATAAAATGATTCATTCAAAATATTACACATATACATATTATATGAATATACATATATAAATTATTTATGGAGCCATTTACTTAAAAAAAATCTTTGTGTTCTTTTTTGCTTATCTTAAAAAAACTACGCATCATTTAAATAATATGAAATTCTAACTCGTTATCTATTCAAAAAAAAAAAAAGTAAACAAAAAAACAAAAACAAACAAAATTCATATAATTTCATATTAAATACACGGTGCATAGCAAATTTTCAAATTTTTATATGAAAATGTTGGAGTTAAAAAAGTTAGCTGTTCGAGAGCTACCCGAAGTTTTGGTCCGATCTTAACCAAAAAAAATAGGGAACCTAGAAATTGATTGAAAAATATTTTGTGAAAATTTCAAAACTGTAGCTCTTTTAGTTTTTGAGTTATCGTGCTGACACACAGACGGACGGACGGACGGACGGACGGACGGACGGACGGACGGACGGACGGACGGACGGACAGACACACATAGCTAGATCGACTCATTTTTCGATTCTGAGCCGATACGTACCCTTGACACTATATCTAGCTCGTCTAGATCGATGCGTTACAAACGGAGGAGCAAATCTAATATACCCGATGTCATATATGTATGCACGGGTATAAAAATAGGGAACCTAGAAATTGATTGAAAAATATTTTGTGAAAATTTCAAAACTGTAGCTCTTTTAGTTTTTGAGTTATCGTGCTGACACACAGACGGACGGACGGACGGACGGACGGACGGACAGACACACATAGCTAGATCGACTCATTTTTCGATTCTGAGCCGATACGTACCCTTGACACTATATCTAGCTCGTCTAGATCGATGCGTTACAAACGGAGGAGCAAATCTAATATACCCGATGTCATATATGTATGCACGGGTATAATAAAAAATAAAATAAAAGCACATTTTCAAAATAATATAGTGTTTCATACTAAGTATTTTATCGGAATATAATGTTGAAGCTTCAATATTAACGTTTAATTTAGGAAATATATACGTTGGTGACTTGACAAAGTTACTGCTTACCTATAAAAACAGTAAATTTTTTAGACCTAGTAGCCCCTCTATGGGGAAGGTTGCCAAATTTCTCAAGGATATAATGCTCACTACTCCTCTTCCCCAAAACTTTTTTAGGTTCTAGGAATTAAATTGTGAATTCCACCAAAATTTGGAATTTTTCTTAGAATTTTACTTTTTAGGCAAAAATGGAGACACTTTCTTCAATAAAAGAACCCCTTTTAAAATTAAGAAAAACCTTTAACATATGTTAAAATATAATGTTGGACCTTTAAATTTTGTATATTAAGGAAAAAATATTTAAACAGGTATTCAAGTTACAGGTGTTTAAAAATAGCAAAATTTCAATTTTCGAGCCCTTATAGCTCCTGAACATGGGGCTTGACAAAAAAATTTTGTTAACCGACTTCTACTTATTTCAGAGGATCTAACTACTCCCAAAATTTCAAAACCCTAGCTTGGCCCGTTTAGAAGATATGTGTGGCCAAAAATTTTGCAAAAAATGAGTTTTGCATAATGCTAAATTTTAGTACCGTATATTTTTAAAAATTTATAAAGTTTATAAAACCAGCTATCTTTTGCCGTTTTCAGATTGAAAATATATCTAACAGAACTCTTGTTATAACAATTTGAATATAGGGAGTTTCCCAACTTTGGGGGGTTGCAGCTCCCTAACAGGTGGGGCTACAGAAAAAAATTCTTCTACGAAATTATTTTGTTTATAGTACCTACTTGTGGTTAAAATTTCTTTTCTATATTTCAAACGATGTAAAAGTTTTTGTTAACA
This sequence comes from Dolichopus griseipennis, assembly GCA_963082915.1. Taxonomy (NCBI): domain Eukaryota; kingdom Metazoa; phylum Arthropoda; class Insecta; order Diptera; family Dolichopodidae; genus Dolichopus; species Dolichopus griseipennis. The sequence continues at coordinate 177,671,089 of OY720441.1, read as the reverse complement.
TTCGGACAGACAGACAGACGGACAGACAGACAGACGGACAGAGTGAAACTATATAGGCACATTTTAACAAAATTTTTTGAAAATGTGCTAAAAATTAATACAATACAAGATAATTTAGCTTCTATTAGGCACGGAATTAAACATCCAAATATATTAACAGAAGAAGAAGTAGAAAATTATCAGATAGACTTTTACAAATTGCAATACCTTAAATTAGGTCTCGCTCAATTTAAAGAAAGTTCATTGTTATTGACAATTAAAATCCCATGAAAAGTTAAGTCAGTACAATTAGAAGTTATAATTCCTATACCCAATAAAGAAAATAAAGAAATAGATTCTACTAATGAAATCATATTTACATATAATAATAAAACTTATACATATGAAAAATTAAAAACTTTAAATGAATTAACTTTAATTAAGCAAACATTGTATATTTAAAAATAATTGTCAATTAATAAATAATAAATTAATAGAAATTGTAAAAATTGATAAAGAAACAATTTTAATCAAAAATGCTAATAATTTACATATAAAACAATCATGTGATAATAGAAACATAATTGTATAAAATCATGTTCTTATTCATTTTAACTATTGTTCATTAAATATAATGGATCTTTATTTTTCAAATTTAAAACTATGTTTCAAGAAAGATTCCATTAAATATCCATTAAATATCCATTAAATCAAACTTAAATATAACTTATTGATTCGTATTCAACCTTCGTCGTGATAACACCGGTTTCGGTGAAATTTAATCTTTTTAAAAATTTTTTCAAAATTATATTGTTAACTTTTGTTTCTTTCTTTTAAACTTAAATTAATTTCTTAAAATTTTCTTTAATTTTTTTAACTTATCTAAATTTAAATTTATTTGTGGTGGTTCTAATAATTAGTTTTTTTTTTTTTTTTTTTGTTTTGTGTGAATTTGTTTGGACCACATTGCCGCATTTTCAATGGCGGCATTTCATAGATAAGTATTATTCTTTTAAATTTATTTGATTTATTAATTTTTAACTATAGAACAATTTTACATTCACTAAATTCTTTTTTCTTTTTTTTGTTTTTTTTACTTTTATTATTATAATTTTTTTTTTTTATAAATTTTAAATTTTTCTTTCTTTTATTAATTAATTAATAATAAATTCTTTTTTATATAAAAATATTCAAATATTTATAAAATTCACGTCACGCGCCGGTTTGTTTTGTTTACATTAAACTAAATTAAAATAATTATTTTTTTTTTTGGAAGTAATACTTCTTTTAATCTTCCCCTAGTGGTAAACAAAACAATATTTCCATCTCTCTCCTTCCCGTTGATAGATGTTAATGTTTCTAATAACTATAATAACTCTCTCCACTCTCAATATACCATCATAAAAACACCGTAACTTAATTAATAAATTTTTATGGTATATGTCTAATAATTTTTTAAATTTCTATTTTGTTTTTGTATTTTATTTTTAAATATTACCACAATTACAAAGGTTTATTTTTAATTAGATGTAATTGTGTATTTGTTTTATTTTGTTTGAGTTTTTGGTTGTACCTACTACAATAAGGGCACATATAGTTTCTATATAGATTCTATATCGTGCAAGTTAAAAACTGTTGGACGTAGTTATAAACCATTTTCTCACTCGAAATAAGACTTTTAAATTTTAAACTTTAAGTTTTTTTGTAAATTTTATTTTCTTTTTTTTTTCAAAAGGTGTTGTCGATAGGTTGATAAAATCGTACATAAATAAGCATTTTTGTTTTTTTTGTTTTTTTTGTTTTTTTTTTTTTTTTTTTTTTTTTTCTCTCTCTAATGTCTAGCAAAATTGTCAACTTTAACCTCAATTTTTGTAATATTCGCGGTTTGCAAACGAACTTCCATGCCGTTGAAGGTCATCTTAATTTAACTAAACCAGCAATCCTTGCTCTATGTGAAACGCAAGTTAGTAGCCACAATGTTAACTTCGATATTAACGGCTACTTACTCATTTCACACTTCGTTCCCAAAAGAGGCATCGCCATCTACATAAAAAAAGACATTGCTTTTAACACTCTTGACAAATATAAATCTTCAAGCCCAACTTTCAATTACGTTTGGGTCAAAATCCATGTTGAAAAGCATGTTATACATTTCTGTTTTCTATACAGATCACCCAATTCAAGTGAACAAGAAACTGTTATGGAAATTGAAAACCTTTCAAACCAGATCAACGAAATTCTCGATTGTTTTCCTGAGACCGAAATTGTTCTGGCGGGGGATTTTAATGTTCATAACAAAGACTGGCTTCACTTTTCCAGTACCTCTTCTCCGAGTCAAAACTCGATTGGGAAACAAGTTGAATTATTTTCTACTCTATTCCACCTTTCTCAACTTGTCAAAAATCCCACTAGAATCCCTGACCGTGCTGATCAAGAAGGTCACCTCTTGGATCTGTTTCTAACCACACACCCTGAAAAGTATGTGGTTTCAGTTGGTTGCCCCCTGGGGGGCTCTGATCACTGTTTGGTCAATACAAGCTTCCGGGCAGGCTCAGTGTCCAATCAAAGGTCCCTTCCCAAAAAACTGGTATGGCGTTATAACCATGCCAACTGGGAAGGTCTGAACAATTTTTACAAAACCTTTGATTGGTCACTGTGCTTCCGTGGTAGGAATGTTGACTTTGCTGCAAATGCGATTAGTGAAACTATTCTACTTGGAATGAGATTATTTATACCTCACTCCATGAAATCTATCAAACGGAAACCCAAAACTTGGTTTAATCGCATTTGTAAAGAAGCCATTCTAAAAAAAGAGGAGGCCTTCAAAAAGTACCGGGACAGTGGTTTAGAGGCTCACAGGACCAACTATATAGTGGTTCGGAACAGATGTAAGAGAGTTATCAACAAGCAAAAATTCTTGTTCAACCAAAAGTTGAAACGAAAACTCATACACATGCCAAAGAATAGCAAGTCCTTTTGGACTTTTGCAAAAAATCTAAAAGAGGACAATAGCGGGTCTTCTTTTCCTCCACTTGTTGATATAAACAACCACATCATATCAGATTCAAAAGAAAAAGCGAATTTGTTTGGCAAACAGTTCGCTTCTAACACATCACTGCCTCAGTCAACTCAAAGACCTCCATCTATTCCAGAAGTTGGCTGCTCCTTTGGTAGAATATACTTTAGAACGCGAGCAGTGATGAAAATCTTGAAGAATCTTGATACAAGAAAATCAGCCGGTCCGGACGGTATTACAACTACCGTCCTCAAAAACACATATACTTCCATTTCAAAACCTCTGCGCAACCTTTTCCATCTTTCCTTCACTTCGGGTATTCATCCTACCCAATGGAAGGTTGCTCATATTTTTCCAATTCCTAAAAAAGGCGATAAAAGCGATCCCTCTAACTACCGACCTATTGCTATTACTTCGGTCCTATCCAAAGTAATGGAAAAAGTTATAAATTATAAGCTTTTGAAATATCTAGATCGTAAAGGTTTGCTTCATGATCGACAATACGGGTTCAGAGCCCGTCGTTCAACTGGTGATCTCATGACTTACCTGTGCGAAAAGCTCAATATCAGTCTTCACCATTCTGGTGAGTCTGATGTTGTGGCTTTGGATATTTCTAAAGCTTTCGATCGAGTTTGGCATGATGCTTTATTGGCAAAATGCAAGGCTTTAGGTCTAGGTAGGGTTTTCGTTAAATGGATTGGAGATTTCCTTTCGAATCGCACGATTCGTGTTCTTATCGATGGATACTCATCCAAAGATTTTAAAATAAATGCTGGTGTCCCTCAGGGATCTGTTTTATCCCCCAGCCTTTTTCTAATATTTATAAATGACCTACTATCAATAACCTCCAATCCAATCCATAGCTTCGCAGACGACAGTACCCTTGTTGCTTCCTACGAATTTCATAGCCGCTGTAACATTAATCATCAGATTAACTCAACAGCAAAAAATTTCACTATAAGTGAATTAAACAAAGATTTAATTAAAATCCAAAAATGGGGTGAAATCAACAGAGTTGACTTCAACACCAAAAAAACCCAATGCTGTCTAGTCTCGCGAAAAATAGCAACAACTATTCCAAACCTTTCTTTTCAAGGAGAGGCTTTGCAGTATACGGAAGACCTAAACATTTTGGGGATTGAGCTAAACCAAAAATTGACTTGGTCAAATCATATTTTTGGAGTAGCTAAGGACGCTGCTAAATGTTTGGGTTTCTTGTATCGATGCAAAACTTACTTCTCATCCTCTGATCTCCTCAATATCTATAAAACTTATATTAGGCCGAAAATGGAGTATAATGCACATATTTGGGCTGGTGCTCCCATTACGGCGCTGGGATATCTCGATAAAGTGCAAAACAGAGCTATTCGTCTTATAAATGATCCCAGTGTTACCTCAACGCTCACTCCACTCAGCCATCGTCGCACTGTTGGGTCACTGACCTTGTTTTATAGATATCTTGTAGGGACTAACACCTGTTTTAAAGAAATCAAACAACTTATGCCTCCATTCAAGATTTTCCAAAGGGAAACAAGGAGGTCAACAGATGCTCATCCCTACACAGTTGAACTAGCTAGATGGCGTAACACGGCTTATGGAAATTCGTTTGTCATGCGCTCTTCTCGTTTATGGAACCATATTCCATCAAATGTGTTCCCCAAAGTTGATAATGTATATATGTACGATTTGAACAAATTTAAGAAGAACATTAACATCTTTCTTCTAAATATCCCATCCAATTTTCCCCATCCCCCATAATCCAAATATTCCAAATAACTTCCACCATAATCCTAAATCCTTCCATATCCTCATCCCTGTAACCAAACTGTACATTTGTATTACAGGTTCCCTCCTAAAGTTTGGTTCAAAAAGGGTGTGGTTTTGGTGTGTTAAAATCATACACTACCCAAAGAAACACCGCATAGTTTCAATGGGTGGCTTTCGAGCGTTCCATTCCCTCGTAAAAAAAAAAAAAAAAAAAAAAAAAAAAAAAATTTTAAGAATAAAATAACATTTGATGAAATTGTATTAGAAAATGAAAATAATGTAAATGTAATCAAAGAATTAAAATTTCATAAACATGTCTCTTATGTACTCGACATAATAATATTTGTAATTGGAATAATTGGAGCAATTGTCCTATTTAAAAAATTTGGATATTTTAAAATTAATAAAAGAATACAGGAGAATTCTAATTTAAAGTAGGGAGAAGTTACGTACTCACCAAACCCTTTATGTAGTAAAATAAATTATTTACCAGACACTACGTCAGCACTTCCTGTTATTACCAAAACAAGTACAAAATCTGCAAATTCTATTCCCACAAAAATAACAGTCGCTAAATTAGCATTTCCTGTTATTCCTAAATAATAAATTTATTAATCGAATAATTCAAAAAAAATATCATATTTCAATCATGTTTTTTTTTTTTTTTTTTATTAATAAAATATCTAAGATCCACAACTCTATTAAGACTTAGAAATACCCTACACCTATTTGGTTCAAATTTAATGACATATCCATAAGTCATTTTAACGCCATAAAAACTGTTATTAATTTGATTGTAAGACATAGCTAACCAAATTAACTTTATAATACTAAAAACATTTTCTAATTACACTATCTCTTAAAAAATATTACAAATTCTTACTATTTTATTTAATTAAAAATATTAAAAAATAAAAAAACTTGTTATAAATGAAAATATATTTATTCCAATTCAATTACAAAATGAAAAAATTCTAGTTATTAAATTTTGTGATAAAAAGCTAATCAAAGCATAATATATTTAATAATCCAAATTTTTCAAAATTGTAATTATTTTAAATGGTTAGTTTATATACCTAATAGAAAAGCTTATAAACACAAAAAATGTGCAATAAATGTATTTCTAAAATACAATTACAAATTTACAACTTTTTCCTATAATTCATTTAAATATAAAAATACATTTTACATAAATGCAGTAAGTACCTTTGAACATAGCTGAACAACTACAGTTAAGTCTAAATTCCGGGGACATATAGAAAATAGGAAATATATTCTTTGGCTTCGAAATTATACTCGTTCGGCATCAAATCGATCAAAAGCTTCTAGAATCCGAACTCATTAACCAAATTCGACCAGAACCAATTCCAATGGTACTTTCATTACTAGTAACCTAGAGTTTAAATTTCATCAAAATAGCGGCATTAGTTTTTGAGTTATGGTGTCTTTAAGATATATGTTTGTTAGCCCTTGACCTTTTCAAGGGTTCCAGAACCCGAAATTATGGTACGATTTCGCCCATATGCAGTTCCCGTCATACTTTCAATACAATTAACCCTTGTACACAATTGGAACGTTCTATCTTAATTTTAAGTTACTAGTTTTATTAATTTTGATGATAAACTTTTACACATTGGAGGGTCTAAGAAAGGTACAAAATTAGAGGGACACGCAGGAAATAGTAAAGAACACCCATGTGCCAAATTTGAAGCTTCTACATTTGTTTCAAGTTACTATTATTATTAATTTCGAAAATATGCTTTAAGGTTCTTGGAACTGAGTGGCTGGTCCACACCCACTACTCCAATTGGGCTCAAATTTCAAGGACACCAAGGAAATCGAAAGCGACACCCTGAAACAAAATTTGGAGGTATAATCTTCATTGGTTTCGGAGTTATGCTAGTTTGGCCTGAATTCGATCAAAAAGTTCTAAGTTCCGAACCCATTGTCAATCTTCACCGTACGCAATCGCCGCCGTAGTTTCATTACCAATAACTTACAACACAAATTTCATGAAGATAGCGTCATTAGTTGTTGAGTTATCGTGATTATTTATATATGTTTGTTAGCCCTGAAACCTATTAAAAGGTCCAGAATTCGAACCCTTTTGCTGATTTCGCCCTTATGCAGTCTACGCTTAACTTTAAGCACTAGTTAACCCTTGTACACAATTTGAACGTTCTATCTTAATTTTAAGTTACTATTTTTAATAATTTCGATTATAAGCTTTTAAAACTTAAGAGATCTAAGAGGGATACTGAACCATCACTCCAATTGATCCCAAATTAGGGGGACACGCAAGGGATAGTAAAGAACACCCTTGTGCCAAATTTGAAGCTTCTACATTTTTTTAAGTTGTTATCTTTATTAATTTTAAAGATATGATTTAAGGTCTTCGGAAATGTATGGCTGGTCCCCGACCCACTACTCCAATGGGGCCCAAATTCCAAAGACATTAAGGAAATAAGAAGGGACACCCTGATACCAAATTTGTAGGTTCTATCTTCTTTGGTTTCGGAATTATGCTCGTTTGGCCTAAATTCGATCAAAAAGTTCTAGGTTCCGAACCCACGGTCCAATCCCGAACTTACGCAATCCCCGAAGTAGTTTATTTACTAGTAACCTACAGCACAAATTTTATGAAGAAAGCGTCAGTAGTTGTTGAGTTATTGTGATTTTTTATATATGATCGTTAGCCCTTCGATCGATTAAAAGGTCCAGAATCCGAACCAATTGGCCGATTCCGCCCATATGCAATCCCCGCTGTACTTTCAGTTCTAGTAACCTACAGTTAAAATTTCATCAAGATAGCTCTATTATTTTTTGAGTTATCGTGCCTACGGACGGACGGACGGACGGACATGGCTATATCGACTTAGGAGGTCACGCTGATCACAAATATATATACTTTTCCATATCTAGCTCGCTTCCTTTAGGTGGTTACAAACACCATACCAAAGTAAATATACCCCTTTACCTATTCTATAGGTGTAGGGTATAAAAATATATTTCAATCATCAAATTTTAAGGTAACTGCCTTTTTACGGTTACGATGAAATATGCATGAAGCTTCAAACTTCTCACAGTCAAATCCAACAGAAATTTTTAATGTATGACATTTATTGAGGAAATATGTGTAACTCAACAATGAATTTGTGTTCTGACCTGATTCCTCCATTGTTACAATGTTATTAAAATTGTTTATGTAGTTCTTTTATTTATATGTTTTAGGAACACAGGTTTGTAACGAATTGTATTTTCCAAAAAGCTTTTGAAAGGTATTTAGAACCAGTTTGTCGTTTTCTTCATGATTATCTACATCAAATTTTTTTTAAAAGTATTCATCCTATAACTGGTACATCTATACCATGAATAAACACAACAATACTGTCCAGAGACATCTGAATAGTTGCTTTGTAATTGTTTTTCATTAAAAACTATACATTGGTTTTTTAAGTAACTAAAAATTTTTAATTTATCAGGTTTTTTGCCAAAAGAATCAAAATATTCGATACAACCATGTTTAGGAATATAAATAGCCAACCACTGTGTTCCTGGGTCTTTTGCTTTATCTGTGTTTACAATTAAAAAAGTTTGTGTTTTAATTGTTTTGGCGAGTTGATCTAAAGCAAAAACTCCTTTAAAAATTTTACTAGTTTGTATGTTACATCTTAATACATGGCTTATTTCTAGTGTGTTCATTAATCAAATTGACTCAAATCATATACCTTGGTTGCTTCTTTAATGTAGTTCTATAAAAACTCTTTTTTGAATTTTTTATTTGTTATAATAACATCAAATTTTTCTAGAATCTGACATAGCTCTTTATTTATTTTATCGTTATACACAGTTCCAAAAGAATAATTTTCCAAATTATCATTTATAAATTCTCTAGAAGAAAATTTATACTTGAGCTCTTTCACAAACTTTTTACAAGGTTCTTTGATACCAATTATACAAATATCTTTTACAAATAAAGTATTATTATCATCATAACAAAACGTTAAATCCAGTAGTGCACAAGACAGCGACATTTTGTTAAATATTTAAATTCATTTTTATGTGTAGTATTTATAGATTTGTAAATATATTTCGGTTTTTATCAATTTGTAAGCTTGCATCAAATTCTCCATAAACAATACCAGTCAGGGTAGATGTAAGTGGTTTTGATAGCCTTGCCTCAATTCTAACTGTACCCTGATTTAATAAACCTTGACACACTTAATTTCCTGATGCATCTGGAGCTAACATCAAAAGCTATCAAGATGCATCAAAAGCTAACATGAAAAATTCATTACCAAACATAGACTTTGTTATCTGATGACCTTTATCATTGCGGTAAATTCCAGTACCTGAAAAAAGTGTACTATATCCTCTTGTGTAGCAATTATTTTCATCCGAAAAACTGGTTTCAATTACTGAATTAGGTATTTGATCCCCATTTACGTTTAACACAAATTGTGAAATACCAAAATGTTTAAAATTGTATGGGTTTTTTTATCTTTTTCCAGAATAACTATTCTGTGGAACGGTAAAACTTTTTACCTCTACACGTTTATAATTGTATTTGGCATTAGTTTTTTCCAATACAGTATTATGTGCTAATAGTACACTAGGATTAATAATTACATGTCTCATAAATAAAATCGCTTCTAAAAATTTTAGTTGTGATTCGTCAGAATCATCTGCAAAAAAGTAAAAGTCTGATTTTTCAAGTGTTAAAAGAATTCGAATATCAACATTGTTTATGAGGAGTGTTGGTTGACTAAATGGTGGATTGAATAGGTTCTGTTCTAAAAATATCCAACTCAGACTTCATACATTCAATCATAATTAACCACAAATATCTTTTTGTTTCTTTTTGTTACTCACTTTGCGTCGCTTTGACGTAAAATAATTTAAATTGTTAATGAGTGGTCTTTTTATTGATTTTCTTCTTTTAATTTTCCCTTGTCCATACATTTCATTTAGTTTTTGAATTGCACCTCGTCTTACATTTTTAATTATCTCTTTACCTTGATCTTGTACCACTTCTTTTATATTTGCACCTGTTGCAATATCAGACAATGCATTAATACCAGAGTTAATAACCTCCTTTTTTAGTATATTAGCTCCAAACGTAAATATTGTATTTAAATATCTGAAAAGTCCACCGAAAAAGCTTTCTAACCCTCGCCCCCTTTGGAAACGTACAACTGAATGTAACAAGGGACCAATATCGTCAAGTCCTTTTCCTGATTGAACTAAATAATATTTATAGTATGCTCTCTCCATAATGTTTAAATAATATAATTATATAATGTTTTTAAATTCCTTTTATTTATAGTTTTTTGAAATGCAATACAACTTTTGTGGGAAAACTACTTCCGGAAAAATTTATTTTATAACCATATTTATCACATAATAATACCGAAATACTATCAAATGATTTTTCCACATTGTAATATTGAATATTGTTATATTCCTTCACTATGTCTGTAAAAGTGTTCTCTATGTTGATAGTTCTTAAACATCTTATATCTTTTCCACCTAAATTCTGTGATTTAATAATATCAGTATATATAAAAAACATATCAGCTTTTCCTACAGGAAATAAACCTAAACTATTAATTAAAAGTTTGTAAGCTTCAAATACTCGAGGTTTATGTTGTTTAAGCTCCTTAACCTTAGGTAATACTTGTTGGAAACATGTTTTTAAAAGTCCCTCTAAAGTATATGCGAATTTTGTTCTGACCTTGATATCTACCTTTGGTTTACTTAAGCAGATAGAAGTATAGGTCAAATCTGTAGGAAAAACTTCATTTTTATCTGGTTCAGTGTAGTTTTTATCATCATTCAAAAAGTTAAAAATTCCCCAAATCAGCTGCCGCACAACTTCTTTCCTAGAATAACCAGGAATTGGTCGTACATTTTGAATTAATGTTGGTATTACAAATACCTTCCAGTCGCATAACATTTGTTTTGAATTGTATGGTATGTATATAGTTCCTACACCAAGCATATCGTTTTTCATACCTGAGATATAAATTTGTGTACTTTTATCCCACTCTTCACTGTAAACATTTGGTATAAATTATTAACATATATTTCAGAAATACCGACTTTCCAATTTGAATCAATAATGTATTTATCCATTTTATTTGTAAAAGAGGACAATGTATTTTCCGGGTAATAATTCATGGATGAATCGCTTAGTAAAGTGACGTAAAATTTATCATTTACTTGTATGTTGTCCATGAGCTTGTTGATTTATTTTTTCGTATTGGAAAACTAAGTTTTGTTTGAGTATTACCTGCTGCCGACCGTAAAACACGTCTTGCTGAACCATTTAACTCTTTGCTATTTATAGCTTTTTCTTTCTTCGTTGGTGGATTTGGGCTGTCTAAAGGAACTGATATTATGTCTCCTGTATCAGTTTCAAAAATTTGTACATTTTTATTTTATTTATTTATTTATTTATTTGAACCAAAACAAGGTTTTTACAAAATAATTCTTAAAACTAAAACTTTTAATTAACATGAAATTTGATTACATAGCCAAAAAAATTTTAAATACATTAAGAATCAAAAGTATAAATATTTGTTTATTTGTAGCAAATTCATACAAAGCACAAACACAGTTGAAATTAAATTTATGAATACTAACTGTATAAAGTAACTAAATTAAAAAAATAATTATGAACTTGAAGTGTAATATGATATAATGAAGGTTAAAATTATTGTCTTAGGTCATGAATGAATTTTAAGTTTAATTTATGTTTAAAAGTGTATCGAGAAATTTGTGTAGAATAAAGATGACTGTGTTTATTGAATGTAATGCAACTTAAGTATATTTCAAATAGATTTTCCTTTTCTTAGACGTTCTTCAGCTGAAGCAGCAGACAATGCTTTTTAAAAACTTCTTCTTCCATTTCGCCATCGAATACTTCCTCAACTTCTTTTTCATATACATCTTCTTGAGCAAAAGCTTGTGTTGCAGCATCCTTATATACAGACGCATTTGATTGAGTATATACAATCTACACACATAGGTTTTGCACGAGTTTGAGTACCTTTTGTTTCTGTAATTTTTACCTGCTCTTTTTATTTAGAGGAAGAACTCTATTTTTGTTTCAGACTTAAAATAGATTTTGACGATATAAGTGCCATTTTTGTTTATCTTTCAGGTGTTTATTTAAAAAAATTTTTTTCATAGCTTTATCCAACTCATTCACTTCTACGTCTGCATTTTGTTTCATTTTCTCATAAACCTCTGGTTTTAGTATAATCATTTTGTTAAATATTGTATTTTTCATTTTATAAAATTTCCTATTATTTCTGAAAGTAGTGCACCAAGAAGTGTAGGTAAAAATCCACCTCGTTGAATAATGATTTTCTTTAGCTATTTATAGATTTTTTACGGCAAATGCGTGATCTCAATTCCTTTTTATACTTTCGTAATTGAGTTATTGCTTTTTTACTCATATTAAAATTACCTTTTAAAATATTTAAAGCAATTTCACAAAAAGTTTTTATTACTTCGGCATCACAATGTTTTATTATTACTTTTTGAAATTTCGGTTTAGAACTTTTTAATAGATGCAATATGTGTCGATTAGTTTTCAAACGTTTCATGTTCTCCCCCAAATGGTTCTAATTGTTCTCTCGTACAAAAGCAGAAATTTTTTCCAAATATATTACTTTTTAATCGAAATACATCATTAATGTCTTGAGTAAGATCTATTAATATATACCCGTATGGGTCTGACGTCACTTCATTATATACTTTTTCAAATACTCCGATTTGATTTGGATAAATCTGTCGAGCTAAAGGTAATATCTGTGATTTATCTCTTGGATTTTTAAAAAGCACTAGATATTTACAGTTAAGTGAAATATCTCTTGAAAATTTACCTTGATGAAATATATTTTGAGTTACAAATATTACAGACAAATTCCTATTATGTGAATCTCTAGTAAATAAATCACACACATACTTATCTTGAGAATTTAACATCATATCATCGATTACAATCAACAAAGGTTCTTGATTATCATTAAAATCTGGTATAGTTGCACTATATTCAACATCTTTCATATATTGTGGAACAGCATTTTTGTCTGGATTCCACCAAACATTTCTAATCATTTCTGGTTGTATATTTTCTTTTTTATATTTAATTAAATTATGAATAAAAGTGGTTTTACCACAACAGGATGGTCCTGGCACCAACATAGTAAATGGGTGAAACAACATAGTTGTATTATTGAAAACTAATATTACTGACCTATATTTATATAAAAACTATTTTAAAATTAATATAAACAGAAATTTAAATAATGAAAAGGTTATTCCACTGATAACATTCAACATGGTTAAACAAATTTTAGTAGTTGATCTTCAATTTTTATTAGGAAATGATAAACAAAATTTCATAAAAGAATTAGCCATACTTAAAAAATGTATAATAAAACATTATTTAGAACCAGCTGAAAAAATTTATATTAAAGGTATTTAAAAAATTATTTTGCTTACTACTTTTTCATGTGAACCTATTACTTTAAACCAAGTAAAACTGCTTGTTTATTAAGAGTTAACCTACTGACAGGTTCCCTACTTCTGGGAACCTAAATTTATAATTTTATTTTTTTTTTTTTTTTCCTCATTGTCGTATAAAAGTTGCTTGTTTTTGTTCTACATTTTGTATTATAAGCTATAGAGAATAATATATGCTTAATAATAATAATAGAAATACATATTACATATAAAAATAAAACATTTAATATGAATTGTGGTGCTTGCAATGTGGTGGATGTAATGAATTTTTTCACTGTGTGTGTGTTAACATTGAACCTAATGATATCAATTACTTCATTACTTCAGGAAAAAAATACATTTGCTTTAAGCGTAACAGTAAAAGAAGAATATCGATGCAGTCAGATAGCATTATAAAACCATCTACTTCAACTCCTCTTATTTCCAACACAAATTCATTTAATAGTGCATATGATAATATTTCTACATCAACTGCTACTAATACACCAAATAATATTATTAACATTAGCACTTCACCAACGAATAACAACAACTACACTAATAACAATTTATCTATATCTATTACATCTAATAGCAATGGAACTTTAACTGAAAACAACCACAGCATTAGTAAAATAAATGAAATAGAAAATAATACATCAAATAGTGAAGAATCTATCATATATTATTATAACATGGTTTATAATAAATTAATTAGTATGGAGATTTTATTCAAAGATAGCTTAAATAAAATTAAAAAATTAAAAAATGATAATTCTATTTTACATTCCAAAATAAAAAGTTTGGAGTATAAATTTAATTACACAGAACAATATAAATTAAAAAATTCCATTGATATTGTTGATTTACCAGTACCTGCTCCAATTAATGAGAGTAATTGTATAAAAGCAACAAAAAAAATATTTAAAGACAGTTTGTCTCTTGAAATTAGTAATGAGCAAATTGACAAATGTACAGTTAGTAGAATGCAGAATAAAATCAATAAAAAAAATAACAACAACCATATAAGTAATAATAAAACAAAGAAGAGTAACGATTTAGTTATTTGTCTTAAACTAAAAGACTATGAAATAAAACAAAACATTCTGAAGGCAAAACAGATCAACAAGGAGAATTTGTGTACCAATGTCTATGTTTCTAATAATCGAGTAAACAAAAAAATTTTTATTAATGAAAGTTTAAGTAAGTATAATAGAGCATTGTTTATGGAAGCAAAAAAGAAAAAAGTAGAAATGCAGTATGAATTTTTGTGGTCAGAAAGAGTAAGTTTTATTTAAAAAAAAAAGAGGGAGATACAATCATTCCAATAACGTCGTTTGATGATATAAATAAAATGTAATACATTGCAATAGTATCAGAATTTTATTTCTGATATTCAATATTCTCATCTTTTTTTTTTTTGTTTTTTTTTTTTTTTTGTATTAGTAATGTTTACCATCGAAAACGATTTTTTGGATGATTGTAGTTTCTTCAATAATGTTAGTGAAGGTTTTGGGAATGTTTTTTACAAATGCTAATGAATATAAAAATTCCTTATTTATAATTCATCAAAACATTAGAAGCTTAAGAGTGAACTTTAACTCACTTGTGACACACATACAAATTTTCAAAAAATTACCCGACTTTATCTTTTTGTCCGAAATTTGGATTTATAATGACGAAATTGATAAATTTTATCTACCAAATTTCAATTTTTTTGCAGCTCCTAATGACAATTATGCGGCTGGAGGTGTAGGTTATTTTGTTGATATGAAATATGAATGTATATGTGAAAATTATAATTTTTTAACATTTCATGCATTAAAACTTATTTGTACAATAGAGAACGAGTGTTATGTGTTTCTGTGTATTTATCGTTTCAATAAATTTAATCTTAAAACATTCTGCGATGAAGTTTTTGATTTTCTAAGCAATATTAAATCTAGTAACTTAATTATAGTAGGTGATTTTAATATTAATTTATATGAAAAAAAAACTTAAGCATTTATGAGTACTTAACACAAATAGCTTCTTTTGGACTTGTTTCTATCATAAATAAGCCTACTAGAATTTCCTCTGGTACATGTCTTGACCATATTTATATACGTCTCTCTAAGCCTTTGTCCATTTCTTATGGCATTCTTGATCTAAATATTACTGACCATTGTGTGTGGTATCATCGTTAATAACGTCCTTAATAATAAAAATAAAAATATGTGCAATATAGTGAATAGCAATAGTACTAGTGAGCATAATTTTCGTGTTGACTATGCAAAGCTTAATACTTACTTGAGGTTTGAATTTTGGGAAGATATTTACTTAAAAAATAATTTACAAGTTGCGTACAACAAATTTATAAAAATTTTGAAACATTATATTAATTTAAGTAGTTATAAAGTTAAAATACGTAACAAATATAAGAGATTGAAACCTTGGATTAACCACGAGTTGGTTAAAAAAATTAAGAATAAAAATAAATTGAGAATTAAATGCGTGAAACATCCTAGAAATTCTGGAATAAGGATTACGTATAAAATTCTTAATAAGAAAATGAAAAAAGAGATTTATTTATGTTTAACAAGTATAGAGGTCATAGTAAAAAAGAATGGAAGGTTATAAATAGTATTATTAATAAAAATTCTTAAAGCAAAAAAGAAATAAAACTGAATTCAGAGTAAGGTATAATTTTCAATGCTATTGATGTGGCTAATATCTTTAATCACCATTTTGTTAACCTATCTAGTAACCTACTTCCCCGATAAAAGATGCTCTTGTCCTTCTTGCACAAAGATTATTTATGATGACCTCTCAGATAATGGAAATAGTTTTTTCTTTTTCTTAATAAATTCTTCCGAAGTTTTAAAAAATATACGTGCATTAAAGAACTCGCACTCTTGTGGTATGGACGGTAGAAATTCCGTTTCATTTTATGTTAAAATCTATTCTTTTTAATATTATTGATATTTTGTCTTATTTGTTCAATAAAAGAAATTCTTGACAGTAAGTTTCCAACTCAATTGAAAAATGCATGTGTTATTCCCCTGTTTAAGAAAAACGATTCACTAGATAAGAATAACTATAGGCCTATTTCGCTTCTCCCCTCTATAGGAAAAGTTTTTGAAAAGATTGTAAAAGACAGATTAGTAAAATTTCTTAAAGATAAAAACTACTTCAGTGCAGTTCAATATGGGTTTATGAAAGGTAAATCTACAGAAGATGCACTTTTGGATTTTTGTACTATATTATATAAAAATTTAGATACCGCGGGTTTAGTAAAAATTTAGTAAAAAAAATACTGCGGGTTATTTATCGATATAACCAAAGCTTTCGATATGGTAAACCATAAAATTTTTTTTAAAAAATTTGAAAATGCCGGTATCATTGGGTGATTGTTGAATTGGTTATCGTCTTATCTTAACAATAGAGCGCAATATGTAAAAGTGGTGGGTAATATTGTAAGTAACCCAGATTATATTAAAACTGGTGTAGCACAAGGATCAGTGTTGGGACCCATACTTTTCCTTGTATATATCAATTCCCTCTTCTCACTCCCATTTAAAGGACGACCTATAGCTTTTGCTGATAATATTGGTTTCGCTTATGGAGCAGATAATTATCTGAAACTAATTTCTGATCTAAATTATGATCTGGATCTCCTCAGAAAGTGGCAAAGTCAACCTACTGTCAACTTAGTATTTCATTCTCCAGAGTGCAAAGCTTTTAAAATATTTAATGAATCTTGTTTACGTGATTTTAGTCACAAACTATTTTGTCATCTGGAAAAATGTAGTACTAATTGCTTTTTTGTTGAAGAGGTGGATAACTTCAAATATATATTTTAAAACATTTTTCGAACTTAATTTTATAATTCACTAAAATTATTTACTTAATTCTTTGTTATTTTATATGTTTTTAGAACGAATGTATAGAATTAGAATACTGTATTTGAATATATTCGATAATTTTAATAAAGGAATATATTTGTGCAGATGTCTAATGCATAATGTATGCATAATAATAAATTTAAAGTTATGATTATTGCCATCAACATTTATTGTGTCAAGTATATTTATAATAATTTTGTTGTGCAAAATTTTTTAACATGTGGCAAGGTATTATATATATGATATTCGTATACAATTACATTTAATTCCTTATATATTATAAGTCAAAGTATATCTATTGTTAAGAAGTAGTTTTACTTGGTCACGTAATCAAAAATTTTCTTGCTAACTTTTACTCTTTCCACACATCCATATGCAAAAATTTACTCAAATTGTTGGAAGTAGATAGTATAGAATATTTCATGCAAGAAAAAGACGGAAAATGAAAAAAAAAATGAAATTGAAACATAGTAAAATTGCATAGTGTGTCGTAAGTAATAAACCAATAATAAATTTTAAAATTTTATTATAGCTTTAGTTTTCTAAAATATTTGATTTTCTGTCTGTATACAATATATAAAAGAAAAGCCTTTAAAATGTATTAAAATCAAATTTATTATAAATGTGTCACGCTAAAATATTTATGTTTATTATCAAATTGTTGGTGAAACTTCCGGAAAGGGGTTGTGAGCTATCAAGATGACGTCATCACATAACGGTACTAAATATCTCAAAGTTTCCGAATATATAGTGGCGATGGTCGAAAAATGCATTACAAAAATTTCCTAAGATTTTGTAGCATTTTTATTAAAATGCTATATTTTTCCTGTAAGACCATAAACTAGAACCAACTTCATATAATATTGTAGAGCATAATATTACTTTTCATATAAATCTGGTTTCATCTGAATCGGTGTTACCGTTTTTAAGATATTGCAATTTAAAGTGAAAATTTAAAAAAAAAAAAAAATCAAACTTTCAAAAAAACTACTATAACTGTGAAATTTTCATAAACACCCTGTATTATTATTATACCATTAGAAAGGTCTATTAAAACTCTTTCCAACGGTATATAATAAGTATGGCATATGTTGACAAATAGCCCCACCAGAGAACATAAATGCAAAAATGACATAACAATTTTATTAAAAAATACATTTTCATACTTTATTTGTCATAAATTTATTTTGCCTTTTTGGCAAATTTAAAAATGTAAGAATGCATTTTTAGTTTGGATACAATATTGAGTTTGTTCTGGCAATTTGTTTTGAGGGATTTTGGAGGTGACAACTTCAAAGTTTTAAAATTTTTTTTATTTAAATATGTATGTAAAAATATAATTAGAAAGGCCCTTAGGCTACAAAATCAGAATTATGCGCTTTATCAGATTATAAGAATCTGAATTAGGAGGATTTTAGAGTTGCATTTAAATTCAGGATTGCCGCTTTTCCAGAATATATTTTATATATGTATATGTATATCCAATATTAGAAGAGATTTTAGAGTTGGATTCTAAATCAGGATTTCCGCTTTTTCCAGAATATTTATTCCAGATTGCCGCTTTTTCAAGATTTTATAGTTAGTTTAAAATTTGTGATAGCAGATAAGGATTATATTTTTATTTCATTATTTGAATTAAAGATTAAAAGCATGTACTTCTATTCAAAACTTAGCGGAATGTCGTAATACGTAGTGTCTGAAAAAAAAACTACTAAAATATAATTATAGATTATGCACATAAATGTGTAAGCATTATTCAGTATATAATTAAAATATATACCTAATTACGTTCATTTGTATATTTATATATAATAAAATGTGAGTTATTAAGATGCATCAAAGTCAAAGAATTAAAAATAATGAAACAAATAAATAAATAATGAATATATTAGTCCAGCTCTAATAGTTGAATCAAACTCTAAAATCTTTTCTAATTCAGAATCTGACATATTCATATATATTTTTAAATATTCTGGAAAATTCAGCAATCCTGATTTAGAATCCAACTCTAAAATCTCTTCTAATATTGGATAAACATATACACATATATTATAAATATTCTGGAAAAAGCGGATCTCCTGATTAAGAATCAAACTTAAAAATCTCTGCTAACATTGTATATACAAACACACATATAGACTATAGAATTTAACTATAAAATCCCTCCTGATACAGGCTCTTGTGTATATATATGTTTATAAATATTTTGGAAAAAGCGCATACTTCTGATTTTGTAGCTAACTCTAACATCCTTTCTAATTATATTAAAACAATTTTAAAACTATGAGCTTGTCACCTCCAAAATCCCCAAGAACAAAACCCAACTCAATATTGTATCCAAGCCTAAAATGCATTCTTACATTTTAAAATACATATTTCAACTGGAAAACAAATAGGCGAAATAAATATTTATGAAAAATAAAGTATGAAAATGTATTTTTTAATAAAATTGTTGTGTCAGTTTTTCATTTATGTTCTCTGGTGGGGCTATTTGTCAATATATATCATACTTATTATATACCGTTGGAAAGACCTTTCGATCAGTATTACAAAAAATACAGAGTGCTTTGGAAAATTTCATACTTATAGTGATTTTTTTGAAAGTTTGATTTTTTTTTTTTTTTTAAATTTTCACTTTAAATTGCAATATCTCAAAAATGGTAGCACTGATCCAGATGAAACAAGATGTTTATGAAAGACAATATCATACCCTACAATATTGTAAGATGATGGTTCCAGTTTATTGTCTTACAGGAAAAATATAAAATTTTAATTAAAATTCTACAAAATCTTAGGAACATTTTGGTAATGCATTTTTCGACCACTAGATGGCCATCGCCACTAATGGTATATATATTCGGAAACTTTGAGATATTTAGTACCGTTATGTGATGACGTCATCTTGATAGCTCACAACCATTTTCCGGAAGTTTTGCCAAATTGTTTTACATTTGTCTTGAACTTTTTTATTATAAAATATATTCTTATTCGAATGTACATTTTTATAAAATAATTATTATCATGATTAATTGAAATTATTTTTTAAATGCGAGTCAAATCGAATCTATTTAAATTTTCAAACCACGTACTTATTTCTCCTAAAACGAGGAAGAGTGTAGTAGAGTAGACTGTGTCAACTCTGGGATACCCGTATGACCGTTATATAAACATTATATCATTATTATTATAAACATTAATTACTTTTGGCAAAATTTCAAACATATCAGATTTATTAGGTGTAGTGTAATGCTCTTATAAAAGAAGGAGTTGTATGGCAGCTACTCGAACTCTTGGCAGTAGAGCAACCAAATTTTGCAGTAACTTTGGCCATTACACTAAACTATTTTTGGCAAAATTTCAGACACCCAACTTCAATAGGTATAGAGTAATGCTCATATAAAATAATAAGTTGTATGGCAGCTACTCGAACCCTTTGCAGTAGACCAACCAAATTTTGCAGAAACTTTGGCCATAAAACTAAACTACTTTTGCCAAAATTTCAGACACGTAGCTGTAATAGGTACAGAGAAATACTCATATAAAAAAGGAAGTTCTATGGCAGCTACCCGAACCCATGGACCAAAATGGCTGGATTTAAATAGCGATGACGGCTATTGCAAAAAAACGAATTTGCGAAAATTTCAAGATCCTAGCTCCTTTAGTTTTTGAGTTATCGTGCGGACGGACGGACAGACGGACGGACGGACAGACGGACGGACGGACAGACGGACGGACATACATAGCTTAATCGATTTTTTTTTCGATTCTGATCCGATCCATACACTTGAGTCTATATCTACCCCCCCTCCTTCTCTGCGTCACAAACGTAATGGCAAATTTATTATACCCTTTGACTATATAGTCATACGGGTATAAAAATAAGAACATTATATATACACTACGTTATATATTTTTTTTTAATTTAAATTAAACTATATTCATACTAGTTGTATTAAATTATAATTATAATTCATTAACTTAAAAATAATAAATAAATGAAAATTTTAAATTTTTTATACTTATTTTCTAATTTTTTAATTGATTATTTTTATATATTCATTATTTAAAATTAAATTAATTCAATAACATACTAATTCAAAATTACTTAAAACTAGTGAATAAGAAAATGACATTATATGCTTCAAAATAAAAGTAGTGTTTAATGCCACAACAATTTGTAGAACTTTCTTTTCCTGTTGTGGGGTGAGGAAAAAAAGTGCGAAAAATATAAAAAAAAGAAGTAAATTATATATATAAAGTAATAAGCAAAAATGGAAAATCCTCTATAAAATGTAAAATATAAGTAATATAAAAAAAACGGTTTAAGTATTTAAATATGTACAAAAATAATTTTTGAAGTTAATGGTGATAGCAAACTCTCGATTTCGTTGTGCCCAAAACTTAGAAGCCAAATTTTTACTTTCTTACCGAACATATTTCTAAGTAATCGTATTGATTCAGGAAGCCTATTAAACAAACGAACAGCCACAATGTCAAAAAGTTACGATAGCTTGTAGTACGAAAAATTGGAACGTTAACAAAAAATCTCTGATTAGAACGCAAGGAATAAGCATTAGAAATATAACAAGTAATACAGCTGTCCAGCAGGAAGAATTTTTAAATACCTAAATGATTCCATACTATTAGAAAATCTATTGCGGTTACACATGTTTCTAATAATGCATTTTTGCAAAATTAGTAGCGGATTGATTTTATTTCTGTAGGTACCACCCCAACAGCTCATGCCGTACTGTAACTTAGAATGAAAAATACCATAGTAAAACATTTTAAGTACATTTAGCGAACATAATTTTTTTAGGTAATAAAAATTCCTTAGCGTGCAGCGTAAATATGACTTAAGCGTAGTAGTATGTTGTAACCAACTAAAATTTCTATCGATAAATATACCAAGATACCTAAAATTCTCAATTTTTCAAATATTAAAACAACCAGATCTACAGCAAATGGCATCATTGAAAGTAAATCCCTGCCCATTTAGGGTGAATTTATTACAATTGGTCGCATGAAAAACAAAATCTATATCAGGAGTATCCTGCTGGCTAAGGCTAAAAAACATTAGTTTCGTTTTGTTGCTAGCAACTAACCTATGTTTAGAGAACCAAGACCTAAAAACATTTAAGTCATTATTTATATCACAGACTAAATTTAATGCACTATCACAACAATATGACACACCAACATCATCAGCAAAGGCTGTTAAATTTTCTTTAAACTTTTGATAAAAAATTGAATTCATATAAATTAAGAATAGAATTGGGCCCAAAACTGATCCCTGTGGTACCCCCAAATTTAAATTTCTATTCTTCTATTTCTATTGCCTATTTTGACACGCCTGTCTCTTAAATAGGACTCAAACCAATTAAACATAAAGCCTCGAAACCCAACAGCAAACAATTTCTGCAAAAGAATAAAGTGGTTTACCATATCAAACACCTTAGTAACGTCGATAAAATCCCATCCCAGCGCAAAATTGTTTATTATCTAAACCCTTATTAATATTAGAGCAAAAGGCCAGAAGGGCATCCTCGGTAGAACAGGCACTCCTAAACCCAAATTGTTTATTGCAAAAGAAATTTAACCTATTTAAGTAAATTAGAACTCTATTTTTAATAGCCTTTTCAAAGATTTTTGATAATGTTGATAACAATGAAATAGGTCTATAATTGTTAACCCTGAATACCCTTTTTGAA
Organism: Dolichopus griseipennis; assembly: GCA_963082915.1. Taxonomy (NCBI): domain Eukaryota; kingdom Metazoa; phylum Arthropoda; class Insecta; order Diptera; family Dolichopodidae; genus Dolichopus; species Dolichopus griseipennis. Next base: position 177,648,218 of record OY720441.1, on the reverse strand, counting down.
AAGCGGAATTATGACAGCAGATTTTAGTAGACTAGGAAAAACACCAGACAATACACTGAAATTGAAAATATAAGTAAAAACATCGATAACATTGAAAGCAATACCTTTAATGAGTTTATTAGAAATTCTGTCAAAACCAACAGAATTTGAATTATCCTATGACTTAATAATATTCAAAAGTTCATGCCCAGTAATACTGTCATAAAAGAAACTATCACACAAATGAATTTTGCCAGCAATACTATCATGACTATTACCAAGGCTAGAGGATAACTCAATTGCAACAGAGGAGAAATGATTATTAAACTCACATGCAATTAAAGTTTCATCAGAAAAAAGTTCATCATTTTTATTAAGTCGAATTTCGTTAAAACTATTTTGAGGTGTATTTAACAAACTATTTAACAGTTGCCATTCGCTTTTTAAATCACCCTTACATTTAACAAATTCTGAACGATAAAGTTCATCTCGACATTTCGATATTTCATTTTTTACGGATTTACAAAGCTTATTATAACGTATTTTCAACCTATAGTTATTTCTATGTTTATACCACATAATTCTCAATTTATTTTTTAACCGGATTTTCCTTGGAAGAACATCATTCATCCACGGTTTAAGTTTTGTATTTTTCTTTCTATTCCTAATATCAGAAGTACTTAGTTCAATATATTTATTTAATTTTCTGATAAAACTGCTATAAGCAGAGCAAACATCTACCTCATTATATGCATCATCCCAAAATTCAAGTCTTAGTAAGTTATTCAATTTATTATAATTAACTACCTTTGTAACTGAAAATTCATTGGTCTTTCTATTTTTCTCTACATTAAAATTTTTTATTAGCAATCCTGTCATAGAATGATCTGTAATATTAAATTAAATAAACCTTTCTCACAAAAATTTAAAGGAATAGTAGCCAGATGAACATGAATGTGATCTAAACAAGTTCCCGAAATGTGTCTAGTCGGTTCATTTATAATAAAAGCCAAACCATTCTCAGCTAGTAATGTCAAATAAAAATCAACACATTCACTACTATTCAAAATATCTAAATTCATATCTCCTAACACAATTAAGTTACTCGCAGTTTGACTTCGCAAAAATTGTGAGAACTCATCCAGAAATAAGTTGATTGTGCAACTGTGCAGTCTGTAAATACAAATGAAAGTAAAAAACACGCCGTTAATGGTACAACTAATTTTGATAACATCAGCCGAAGTGAAATTGCAATAAAAAAACATCACACACAATATTATCTTTAACAAACACACCAACGCCACCAGCACAATACGAATCATTAGTGTTAGCATAAAATTTATAATTCGGTAAGTTATAATTACTTATCTCATTATTGAAAATCCAAAGTTCGGAAACAAAAATAAAATCAGGAATATTTTTAAAAACTTCTAAGTGGGCCAGAACAGCGAATCAAAGTTCTGCCTCAAACTTCTAACATTTTGATGAACTAAAAATAAAGAATTATCAAAATGCACGCACAAAATTTTTTTATTAACCTTTTTACTTTTTAATCCATCTTTTGTATCTTTAATCTCTTTTATGTAGCAGTTAGAAATATTATTTTCATTTACATTAATTTTTAAACCTTCACTAAAAATTGTATTTAAATAATTTTTAGCATTATTTTTGTTTACATCTTGTACTCCAAATATTTCTATCTCATTCATCTTATCTTTCTGCTCAAGCCAGCTGATTTTGTTTTCTAAATACGATACTTTAGTATTTAACGCTGTATTTTCTTCTTTTAATATAGAAAAAGCAGCAAGGCACTCGAAATTTATTTTTTTTAAACTTACAATTTCATCATATAAAACTTCTAGAGAAATTTGTTTTGAGTTTGAGAGACTCTCTTTTTCGAAGTTGGGATTTAGTTTTTGTGAGGAGCTCTCATTTTCGAAATTAACTATTTGACCTGTCAATTGTGTGTGTGAATGTGTATTTGTATTTTTCAAAACAATAGTGGGATTTGTGTCACTGGTATTTGTGAAACTCTCTTTTTCGAAAGTTCCTAGTTGATTCTCTACATCAAAGTTAGCTGAGTTCGATTATTCGATTATTCTCCGCAGAATCAGTAGAATTAGATGTATCTGTGTGTGTTAAAGATGATTTATGTGTAGTAGGAGTAATCGCTTGTGATGAAGATGATGCTTTTGCAATATTAGATACAGTAGATGTATTAGAAAATATTTTCGAATTCTTATCATTAGTTGTATTGGTTGAAAATGATGAAGGAGATGCTGCTAAATTATCTCTTTGAGAGGATAATCTAAGCGATGAAATGCATACATTGCATTTAAAACCACTTTTACTTCTCTCCAATATCTCCAACTCTTTCTTTTCCAATTTGGCGCAAATTGCATGGTTAAAATTTGCACAAATTAAACATTTAATTTTTAAATCATTTCGTTCTACTTTTTTCATACAAATATTGCATTTGCCATTCATTTTTAGAAAATTTTATGCTTTATAAGTTAAAGCCAACCGTATAAAAAATTTGAACTTAAATAAATTTATAGCAATTTTTTAAATTTTAAAAGTCTTCAGCACTTGTTCACCCCACTGATACATATGATATCATATATATATATATATATTATATATACATATACATATATATATAGTATATATATTATATACCTTTCACTAGATTTTGGTAAGCGAAAAAAATTATTTTCAGTTTCAGCACTTTTAAAACCGCACCACAAACATTTAAAAGTATGTTTACCCATTTTTCACAAAATATCATATAAATATTTAAGTATTTTAAATATTTAAAATATTCACTATTGCTAAGATTAATTCGTTTAAAATAATTTAACACCATGTTCTCAGCTAAATCAATTTTCAAATGAGCCCGCCACTATATATACACGCGATTTCAATTTCAGTAGTTCCTATACCTGATACATTATACTCATACATAGACAATTTTCTAAGAGCCCGGCTTTAAAATTACATTACAAAAATACATAGTGTTTTTTTTTTTTTCCATACATGTTTTTCCTATACACAGTGAATGTGAAACAAAAAAAATTTTATATGCTTCTGCACATAGAGTTTTTTGTTGTACAAAATGTATTAGGTTTAGTAAAAAATTGGTAAAAGATAGTGAACTTACTTCTTAACAATAGATATACTTTGGTATTACGTCATAAAATAAATAATAATATGTGTTATGTTATGACTGGAAAAATATAAATCCACTTACATACATAAAACAAAATTTTAGAAATAAAATTGTATTTCAATATTGTCTATTTCAAATGTGTTTTGCTTTGATTATATAAATTTTATTTTTATATTTTATGGTTAGACCCGACAATTCGATTGAAATTGATTTGCAAAAAATTAAATCAGATTGTAAAACATTTTTACATTTTAAAAATGATATTTAACGGTAGATTCGTGAAATTTATATTATTATGTGTGCAAATTAAAGTTTAGAAAACTATTTATTGAAGTTAAAATTATTATTATATTTACTTATGCATCACGAATTTAAAACATTAACTTTTTCCAGTTAAATCAAATATTATTTATAAAATTAAAAAAAACAAATTTTTTTAGCAACCAGATTTCTAAAATTTAAAAACTAGACATCTGATTGTTGAAAATAACTTTTCAATAAAAGTAACAACTACAATAAATATATGTATTTTAGAAGTAGTAGTAGAATGAGTTATAATTTTAGTGTATAGCATAATGAGTTATAATCCTAGTGTAAAGCAACAAGTATAAGATTGATCCATTTACGTATTAAATATTAATTAAAATAAGTGGCAAAAGTCAAACATAGGTAGGTACGCATGAAAAATATTTTACCAGTAATTAAATTTTGTTTTTTACAAAATTTCAAACTTATGTTTTTGTTTTCCCTATAAAATAAAAGTAGATTTATTACAGAAATTAAGTCAAGTTCGAAGAAATAAATGGTTATTATTAGAATTTTAATTGGTGTTGTTCTTATTAAATTCTTATTACAACCTCAAAAAAACATTAAACTAAATTAGTGTTTTAATAGTCTACCTTGCAATATTACTTTGAAACATTTGTGATTTTTTAATGAGTCATCTATTAAGGAAATAGATATTCGAAAATTAACGAATTTATTTAAAATAATAAATAAAAACAAAAAAATATATACATATTAAGGTTTATATAACAATCAAAACAATTTTAAATACAAGCCTGTTGGCAAGTTAAACTGATTTTTATAATCAAAATATATTTATATTAAATTAAAATAAAGTGTGTTAATAGAAGTAGAGATATCTACTATCACAAGCTGTTCATTTTTAATAAATCTGAATTATTTTTATTTTTGTTTTGCCAGTGAATAAACTTTTTTGTTAATGTAACAAGAATAAATTTTCTTGTTTTTAATTTTTTTATTGCTATCAGCTCAATTTTAAAATTCCACTCCATGACCGTCAAACTAAAAAAAAATAAACTAGTTCTTCAAACTAGAAATGTTTTCAAAACTGTAACATTTATTTCCATTCTGAAGATTTTTTTCATTACTCATAATGAAGTCTTTTTGTTGACATGCAGTTGACGTATCATTGTCAATTTTTATAATATTGCGAGTTTCATTTTGTGGATATTTTATAGGTACATCAGATTCATTATCTAAAATTTCAAAAATTTTGTTAAGTTGTTTATCCTACAATTTTAAAATTTTAAATTTACTTTCGGCGTTTAAATTTTGATCAAAATTTTTAATTATGGCGTTAGAATTTGTAATTTGTTTTGATGCTGTTGATGACGATGGTACTGAAATCGTTTTTAATTCATTTGTAATTTCATCACATTTTAAAACATTGAGTGTTGTGTTGCTTATAGCAGGAAAATCATTCTTCGAAAAATTTGAGGCGTCATTCTTTATAGTTTTTATAGACATAGATTTATTTTTATTATATATTGCTTCTTGTTGGTATACTTGAAAATGTTCTTCACTGAAAATAAAAAAATAGTTGGCTGCTATTACAAAACTAATTTCCAATATTAGGTTAATATAATTTTAACTAACTTTTAGCAAAGATAATGAATACAACTAGATGTGCACTCTCATATAAAAATTTTTTTAAAAAATAAAACCCTAATATGGGTCTAATATCATCATACATTCATACACGTTAAAAATTAAAAAAGCTTTTAAGAGAGTTAAAAATATAAATAAATCACGTGACTGTCGCTTAACTATAGTAAAGATTTAAAGAAGATCATTTGAGAAAGAATTTTTTATTTTTTTTTGTAAGTATGTATATGAATATACATACTATTATAATATACATGCTATTAAATATTATTGTTGAATAAAGTTTAATAGATTTTTTTTTTACTTCACAAAAAGGTTTTTTATGAATGATTGTGTGCTGTTTTTGTAATTTTAGAAAGGAAAATGTGGAAATTTTTTTTTTTTGTTTTTTTAAAAAACACCCAAATGGCGATTTTATTTATAACAATCTAGCAACTTAAAACTAATAAGCTATTTTTCTTTAAATCTTAATAGGCTACTTTTTAAAATACAAAGGCTTATCCTACGACAGTTTCTTTATTTTTTGTTCATTTTAGTTTTACACCAATTCAAATGGCTTCACTCGTTTCAATCTGCGTGTTGTATCATCATTGTCCAAGAGTTTTAAAGCCTCGACGTTGATGTGATGTTGTAATCTTTTTTGATGACTTTGTGCATATGTTGTTATGACCTTGTCTACCATTTCTACAACCAAATCCTTGTGAAGTTTGGCATTTAACGTTCCGATAAATATGAAATTAATATTTTTGAATACTGAACAGGCAGGAGTGATTTTAACTTATAATTTAAACCTTCGTGCCACACTTTATCAAAAGCCTGTTTTACATCTAAAAATATATCTCAACAGACTTTTTTTTCTTCGAGTGCTTTTTCAATTATGTTTGTAATTCGATGAACTTGGTTTATTGTGGAATGTTGGTTTCGAAATCCAAATTGGTGATCCGGGATTTGATGTTTTTCTTCAATTATTGGTTTTAATCTTTTCAGTAGAAGTTTTTCAAATAATTTAGACAGAATCGGTAAAAGAGAGGTCAGCCTATATGATGTTACATCAAACGTCGGCTTTCCTGGTTTAGGTATCATTATAACCTCAGCTACTTTCCACAACTTTGGGACATATTGTAGGCGAAATAAAGCATTTATCACATTAGTGATTTTGACCAATGCTTTCCTGGGAAGTTCCTTCAATATTTGACCAGAAATTAAGTCAAATCCAGGGGCTTTGTTGGAATTGATATTTGTTTTGATTTCATTTTTAACCTCAGCTATTGTGACTCGTTGAATATTACTACTTTCTTGCACTGTAACTTCTGGTAATGGCTCGGTGTTGTTTGACCAATTAGGTTGAAAAATACCTTCTAGATGGTCCGCAAATAATATTGCCTTTTGCTCATTATTTTTAGCCCAGCTTCCATCCATGGTTTTTATTGGAGGAATTTGCATGATAGGTCTTTTTAGGTTTCTTGTAGTTCTCCAAAGCGAGTATTCAGTACTTGAATCATTAGTCACATTTTGCAGAAATTCATTTAGATTTTTATTTTTTAATTTTTTAATTTCTAAAGTCAATCTACTGGTCATTTTATTTAATTTGGTTTTATCGCTTGGATTTCTGGTCTGATGCCACTTTTTTCTCATTTTTCTTTTCTGGGAAATTAGTTCTAGGATTTCTTTCGGGGAGCAGTTGCCCTTAACTTTGCTTACAGTTGTAGGTGTATTGTGCCATGCTGATTGTTGTATGTCATTGATTAATTTTTTTACTTCGAGATCTACATCATCTTGTAGTTGTAGTGATACTCTCAATTCTATTTTTTCTTCTAAAGTTTTCCTGAAACCTTCCCAATCCGTTTTTTTATTGGTCAGGCTGGGATTTTCAGGCTTTGAAATGAGGCATTCACTTAAGGTTAATACTATTGGTGAATGATCCGAGTTTAATTGTAGATTTTCTTCAATTTGGACATAATTGCTTGATATATTTTTAAGGATATAAAAGTCTATCAAGTCGGGTATTTTATTAGCATCGGTGGGCCAGTACGTGGGTTTTCCTGTTGATATTGTCTCACATCTATAATTTTGGATGGCTCTTAGAAGTTCTTTTCCTTTAGTGGTGGTTAATCTAGATCCCCAGTGGGTGTGTTTTGTATTGAAGTCGCCGCCAATGATAAATCTTTCTCCAATTTTGTTAAATAATTCTTCATATCTTTCTGTTTTGATGTTATGTTTTGGAGGACTGTACAGGCTGGCTACGGGGATGTCATAGTTTTTTGTTTTAACATTTACCACTGTTGTTTTGTTTGCCTTTTGCACAAATTTTAGCTTTTTCATAGTGATTAATATTTTCTTTGATTATTACCGCATTTCCACTCTTTGCTGCATTTTCTGGATGAATTGGGTTGGAAACTTTATATCCTCTAAATTTAATAAATGATTCTTTGGTGAAGTGTGTTTCAGATAATAAACACAAAACCATATTATTTATGTAAAGGACGGCTGCGAGTTCTTTTTGGTGATTGAGTAATCCATTTCCGTTCCAACTCATTATTTTTAATAGGTTGTTCATTATTAGTTTATCTTAGATTTTGTAGTAGCTTTTTTATTGCTACTTTCTAGTTTATGTGAAAATGTAGAAATGTGAAAAAGAAAGTCTGAAACAAAAAACAATTTAAAATAATACTTATTAGCAGATAGTATTATTAGAAAACTATTAGGAAATAGTATTAGTAGATATTATTAGGGAATACTTTTTTTTAATAAAGATATAGTATTTATTAAAAGTTGGAACTTAATATAATTATTAATTAATACTTAATTTAAATTTTTATAATTTATTATAATCTAAATATATTATCTCTATAATATTATTCGTTATTATACAGATCGCGTTATTCTACATAAGAAATTTTCCCACGTAAAATTGAAAACACTAATTGTTATCAGAAAACCTAAATAACAATAAACATAAAGACCAGTAAAGACTGAAATACTTAAAGAAGAACTGTATATAATATGTACCTAATTCAAATTCTAATGCACTTCTTTAATTAAATCAGTTTTACTGAAACATATTTACATTATTTTTTCTTTAATGTGTCTACACGTCTTTCTCTATATGTATTATTTTATTCATATGCCAGAAATTTTAAATTTACAAGAAATTTAATTTTCTTCTTTATTAAATTTCTATTTTCTGAATTTAAAAGATAATATACTCATTCGATGGCTCCAAAAAATAACGACGTCAAGTTTTATATGACGATTAGAATATTTGTCTTAGGTATAAGTAAATTCATGTATTTTTTTTTTACTTGTTAATTATTATTCTAATATATAAAGAAGAAAATTTGTTTGTTTGCTTGTTTGTTTATTCGTTTGTCCAGGATTCACGTGAAAACCACTGGTCCGATTGTCACAAAATTTTAAAGCAATAATTCTGGGAGCCCGGGGGGTGACATAGGCTATGTCACATTTTTATAAGTCAACAGGTTGCGGCTCCAGAGCAGTTTTAAGTTTTTTGGATGACGAGTCAAAACGGCTTTACCGATTGACTTGAAATTTTGCACAAATGTTCATCTTAGTAACCAGAATTAGTTGTATAAATTTGGTTGGAATAAATTAACCCATTTCGGCCTGGCGGGCTTCCAAAAAATTTTGTGTTTGCGATTTGCGTCCATTTTTACAGGGTGGTTTCGCAGTCGAAAAGAGAGTCTGGCACAAATTTTTGTTGAGTTCGGTTAACCCGTTTGGGCACGAGGGCGCAATGAAGCTTTTTCAATGTTTTTGATGTCGAGTTAAAACGGTTTGACCGATTGACTTGAAATTTTGCACAAATGTTCCTCTTAGCAACCCCAATTAGTTGTATAAATTTGGTTGGAATGATTTAACCCATTTCGGCCTGGCGGACTTTCAAAAAATTTTGTGTTCGATTTGTGTCCAATTTTACAGGTTGATTTTGCAGTCTAAAGAGAGGCTGTAAAAAGTTTTAGTTAAGTTAGATTAACCCGTTTTCCACGACGACGCCATGAAGTTTTCTATAAATTTTATTTTCTTATACGATTAAAAGTATTTTATTGAAAATTTTGTACCAACATTTTAATTAAAACCCACATGGTTAATTTGGTTTTGACCTGTTTATGCGTTTTGAACAAAGATTCAATGAAATTTGCAGTTTTCTTCAAATGAAATCTAAAAATCAAAAAATTCAATTTCTTATATATAATGCTTAAAAACATAGTATTTTAAAACAGTTTTTCCAAAAAATAAGCCTACATTTCTCTCATAAAATCATAAAAAAAACGAGGAAGAGCGTATTACAACTTTCAGGTGAGTACTTAACAAAATATAAGTTGAAAAGCAAATTTTTAAATCTTTTCTAAACCATCGACTATATTTTATTCAAACGTTGGCAATTCAAGAAAACTACTATTGACATAGTATAATGACATAATGCCAAACTTAGTATCCCCATTTGACAAATAGTCATTTTAATTCAGTTAACATTATTCACCGGAAACCTAACATCCTCAACTCTATCGTCAAGGAGCACCAAATTGTCAAGAAGCACCATGTATAGAAAAATTAGAGATAATCGTTCAAACTGTTTTTTAAAGTTTTTGTTTCGCAATCGGTTAAAAGAACTCGACAAAACATTTTTTTAAGCATTCCCCTAATTCAAAGAAGTTGTACCTACTTTCAGAAATTGGACGTAATTTACTTACAAATTTTTTTTTGAACAATCGTCGGATCGGCAGGGGTTAACAACTTCCAAGTCTGTTAGTAAATTGAACTTCATTTTCAAAGAAGAACACATATACAAAATTTAAAGTTAATCGGTTAAATCATTTCTAATATATAACAAAGCAACGAAAAAACCTATAAAAAGCTGTTGGGCCACGATGGTTTAACGAAACTCCTCAAATATTTTTTTGTGGCTTCATTTATAAGCAATGTAGTATTTCAAAAAATTGGCTGAAACTTGCGTTTTTACAATTTGCAAGCTTCCAGGCAACGCCGGGTAAATCTGCTAGTAATCTTATAAATAATATTTTTTTGGTTTTAAGTATAGTTACAACGAAACAAAATTAAAACGAGGTAGAATGTAAACCAAAGGTTTATAAAGGCGTACATTTCCACAAGACAATATAAACATTTCAGAATACTGTGACTTGTACTAAAAGAACGTCATAAGTCTTGAAGATCACCGAGTAAAATTGTTTTAAATATTTTTCAACGGTTTTTTCAATTTTACATTTAAAATCGCGAATTTTAATTTGTATTCTTAATTTATTCAAAAAAATAACAAAGTTATAATAAAATATATTTCCAATATTTTTGAACTCATTTTTCTTAAAACATCATTTTAGATTTACATCGTTATAATTTGGAGCCATCGATATATTATAATTTCATAAATCGTATTTATTCATATTTCAAAATTTTTATTAAAACAATAAAGTCAACAAAGCTTTTATTTTGTTTTGTTTTTTTTTTTTTTTTTCGTTCTCTAATTTAATAATGAATAGAGTATAAGGCTTTAAGCTTTTTCTTTTATTTCTTTCTTTTTATTTTAAAGCGCTTGAATTTTAAGGTTTTTGTTTTATATGGACTGTGCACATCTAGGGGTATTCATTATCTTTGCTTTTAGTCTTTCCAACAATATAAAAGTTTTTAAAATATTGGAATTTTGGGTAAGATCATTCATTAAATAACTCAAAAGTTTAGTGAAAAAGATTAAAATATTAATCATTTTCAATTTAGAACTTAATTGTAAGTAAAAACTATTAAAATCAGCATGAGTAAGGAGAAAAACGAATCTAGCAATCGATGGCATATACTTTATTAAGGTTTAAGTAGGATTTCAATAGGAAACTCCGGTTTTCAAATCAGACCGAGTGAAGCTGCACAAATTATAATATATTGTGAAGCTAAATCGATCAATTTCTATGACTTGAAGAATGCTCTGGTTCAAGAATTCAAACGAATGTAAATCGCGATGATGTGGATTCTAAACAAAAATACAGAATTAAAAACCAGAAAAAATATCATATAGAGATCCAAAAACTGCAATACTAAATATACTAGATTTTGAGGCTCATTCTTAATCGATACGTTGTGGAGTAAGCATGCCGTTATTAAATTGTTTGGTGTGTTGAACAGGATTCTTCGTATAAATTATATTTTCCCTGCAGTCAGTGTACTTCAAGAAGAACTTCGTTGAGTATAGGCCAGCCGTTTCCTAAACATGCAGAAAAAAGTACGGGACAAAGAAACAACAGCAACAACGAGTATTTCAAGTCCAGCGGATAGTGCAACATACTTTTGCATGTATACGCCATATAATATAATGAGAAAAAAATCATGAAATTATAAAAAGCATAAAGTCAATCCCCGAATCATTTAAAACTCCTTCTCTTGAGAAAGAAAATATTGCTCTGCAGAAAAAGGTGACATTTTTGGGGAACAAATTGGATGTAATGGATTAGGAAACATTGAACAATTCAATTGATGTGCTAATAGTTCGTGATGCCGAAGGAACAAATAAAGTTGGATTTGCTGAAAAAAACTGAATTGGTTTCGGAATCATGCTCCTTTGGCCTTAATGCGATCAAAAACTTCTAGAATCTGAACACATGGTCCGATATCAACCATAAGCAATCCATGCCGTACTTTCATTACTTATTACGTACAGTATAAATTTCATCAATATAGCATCATTAGTTTTTGAGTTATCGTGTTTTTGAATATATGTTCGTTTTTTTAAATTTTGATGACATACAAAAAAGTGCAGATAAATACAATGAAAGAATCAAAACTAAAAAATAATTATTTATTAATAATGTCGTCACATGGTTCAATTTCTCTTATAGAATCTTCGACTAGTATTTCTGATTGCGGTGGTACCGACCATATTTTTTTAATGTCAGTGAATAAATTAAATGTGAAAATTAAAACTTCGGTTTAAAATTTCAAAACTTTTCCCGACGACAACTATAAAACTAAAAAATTATTTATAAAAGAAAGCAAAGCTTTGGTGATGCTCTAGGATCTAGGAATTAAGTTGTGTTTCTCACCAAAACTTGTAGTTTTTCTTAAAATTTTATTATTTAAGCAAAAATTTAACTATGTATGTCCGTCCGTCCATCCGTCCCCATGATACCTCAAAAAATAAAAAGAGATAGTGTTTTTATGAAATAGCCTTCATCGCATGGATATCCAGCCAATTTGCTCCATGAATTCGAGTACCTGCCACAAAACTTCTTTCTTTATTATAAGCATTACTCTATACATATTAAAGTTGGGTTTCTGCAATTTTTCCAAAAATTTAGCATTTTAAAGCATATATGTATTTCTTATCGTTTTCATTTATTTTTGTTCCTTTTTTCAAATATCTAGTAATAGGGCATGTAATCTTAGAATAGTTCTTTATAAATTTTTGGTAATAACGTGCCAAACCAAGAAAGCTTTTTATCTGTTTTTTCGTTGTAGCCAGTTTCATATTTTAATTTGATTATTATACCCTACACCTATAGAATAGGTAAAGGGGTATATTACTTTGATATGGTGTTTGTAACCACTTAAAGGAAGCGAGCTAGATGTGGAAAAGTATTTAGGATCTGCGTGACCTTCTGAGTCGATTAAGCCATGTCCGTCCGTTCGTAGGCACGATAACTTAAAAAATAATGGAGCTATTTTGATGAAATTTTAACTGTAGGTTACTAGGACGGAAAATACGGCAGGAATTACAAATGGGCGAAATCGGCCCATTGGTTCGGGTTCTGGACCTTTTAATCGATCGAAGGGCTAACGATCATATATAAAAAATCCCAATAACTCAACAACTAATGATCAAATTTGTGCTGTAGGTTACTAGTAATGAAACTACTTCGGGGATTGCGTAAGTTCGGAATTGGACCATGGGTTCGGAACCTAGAACTTTTTGTTCGACTTTAGGCCAAACGAGCATAATTCCGAAACCAAAGAAGATAGAACCTCCAAATTTTGTATCAGGGTGTCCCTTCCTATTTCCTTAATGTCTTTGAAATTTGGGCCCCATTGGAGTAGTGTGTCGGGGACCAGCCATACATTTCCGAAGACCTTAAAGCATATCTTTAAAATTAATAAAGATAACAACTTAAAAAAATGTAGAAGCTTCAAATTTGGAACAAGGGTGTTCTTTACTATCCCTTGCGTGTCCCCCTAATTTGGGATAAATTGGAGTGATGGTTCAGTATCCCTCTTAGACCTCTTAAGTTTTAAAAGCTTATAATCGAAATTATTAAAAATAGTAACTTAAAATTAAGATAGAATGTTCAAATTGTGTACAAGTGTTAACTAGTGCTTATAGATAAGCGTGGACTGCATAATGGGCGAAATCAGCCCAAGGGTTCGGATTCTGGACCTTTAAATCGGTTTCAGGGCTAACGAACATATATAAATGATCACGATAACTCAACAACTAATGACGCTATCTTCATGAAATTTGTGCTGTAGGTTATTGGTAATGAAACTACGGCGGCCATTGCGTACGGTGAGGATTGGACAATGGGTTCGGAACTTAGAACTTTTTGATCAAATTTAGGCCAAATTAGCATAATTCCGAAACCAATGAAATAGAACCTCAAAATTTGGTTTCAGGGTGTCGCTTTCTTTAGTGTCCTTGAAATTTGAGCCCAATTGGAGTAGTGGGTGTGAACCAGCCACTCAGTTCCAAGGACCTTAAAGCATATTTTCGAAATTAATAAAGATAGTAACTTGAAACAAATGTAGAAGCTCTAATTTGGCACATGGGTGTTCTTTACTATTTCCTGCCTCTAATTTTGTACCTTTCTTAGAGCTCCCAATGTTTAAAAGTTTATCATCGAAATTAATAAAACTAGTAACTTAAAATTAAGATAGAACGTTCCAATTGTGTACAAGGGTTAACTAGTATTGAAAGTATGACGGGGACTGCATATGGGCGAAATCGTACCATAATTTCGGGTTCTGGAATCCTTGAAAAGTTCAAGGGCTAACAGACATATATCTTAAAAACACCATAACTCAAAAAATAATGCCGCTATTTTGATGAAATTTAAACTCTAGGTTACTAGTAATGAAAGTACCATTGGTTCTGGTCGAGTTTGGTCAATGAGTTCGGATTCTAGAAGCTTTTGATCGATTTGAGGCCGAACGAGTATAATTTCGAAGCCAAAGAATATATTTCCTATTTCCTATGTGTCCCCGAATTTAGACTTAATTGTAGTGGTTCAGCTATGTTCAAAGGTACTTGCTGGTTTTATATAAAATTTATTTTTATATTTAAATGAATTATAGGAAAAGGTGTAAATTTGTAATTGTATTTTAGAAATACATTTATTGGATATTTTGCGTATAAGCTTTTCTATTAGGTATATTAACTAGCCATTTAAAATAATTGCAATTTTGAAAAATTTGGATTATTAAATATATTATGCTTTGATTAGCTTTTTATCACAAAATTTAATAACTAGAATTTTTTCATTTTGTAATTGAATTGAAATAAATATATTTTCATTTATAAAAAGTTTTTTTGTTTTTTAATTTTTTAAATAAATAAATTAGTAAGAATTTGTAATATTTTTTAAGAGATATTGTAATTAGAAAATGTTTTTAGTATTATAAAGTTAATTTGGTTAGCTATGTCTTACAATCAAATTAATAGCAGCTTTTATGGCGTTAAAATGACTCATGGATATGTCATTAAATTTGAACCAAATAGGTGCAGGGTATTTCTAAGTCGGTTGCACCGACTGACTGTTTCTTTACTTGTTATAAGCTAAATTATATATTGAATCATATCAATTAAACTTTTTCCTTGATGATGTTATTTTAATGTTTTCAGCAATTCTGGTATTGTACGTGTGATAATTATTATTGAATGTTAATTTTACATTTGAGTGGGTTTTGTGGTTTAGTATTTAATGAACGTGAGTAATTAATTTAACGTCAATTTGGTGGTTTAGTTTTAATATGTTGTTGTTATACCCAAACAGATTTTTTAAAGCTTTGTTTAAGTTAGATATTTTTTGTAGCTGTTTTGTACCATATTTGAATTGCGTAAATAATAGTGCTTTAGGTTATTCTTTTGATTTATTTTATTTATATTTTATTATTAATTTTTTATGTTTATAATATTATTTTGATTTTTGCTTAAGATGGTATTAAAAATTCTTCTTGAGTTGGTTTGAAGCTGTTAACTTGCTTGCGGTTTCTTGTTCTATTATTTTAGTATTAAGAATTATTTCATTTAGATAATATTTGTGTTAGTTGTGATTTATTAGTTATTAAGATAATTTCAAAATTCTATTAGTATGCGTATATCTTATTTTATATTTAATTGATTTGCGTTTATATTTTATTTACGTGAAATATTGTTTGGTGTTGGTTTAAAATGTAATTACCTAATTAGATTTATTAAGTACTGAATTTATGCTGACTGGTATTTGTAGTAGAAAATTTAATATTGTTTATTATAAACTAGTATTAATTGTTAGTTAAGTATATATTTTTATATAATAAATTCTAGGAATTAAATTAGCTTAATAAGCGTTTTATCAATTTTGAATTTAAATTAATTGGTATTGATTGAATATTATAGTTATGTATCAGTTATTTTACTAAGTATTAGCTAAGCATTTAAAATTTTTTTATATATTATTTTTTGTTCTTAATTAATTGTTAATTAATATTTGTTATCGTAAAATTTTAATATTGTTTGATTTAAATTAGCAATAGTAGTTAGTTAAGTATTTATTTAGTTATAATTTATTTTTTTTTTAGGATTTACTTAGCCTTATAGGCGTTTTTTTTTCTTTATTTTCAATTAATTGGTATTGATTGTACATCATTTTGTGTTAGTTATTCAACAGTTAGTTATTATTACATGATTTTGAGTTTTATTTAAATTGGCTTTAATTTATTGTTAATTAGTATTAGTTTACCCCTCAAATGATTTATTTGGTATTAATTCAATTTTATTTTATAGTTTTTATTTTAATTTTATGTATCTTAAAGTTTTCTTTTTAAACACATCTGCACTCGGTGAATATTCTCAAAAGAATATAATTCCGAAACCAAAGAGGATAGAACCATAAGATTTGGGTTCTAGTGTTTTTTCTTATTTGCTTTGTGTCCGTAAAATTTTAAATGAATTAGAACAGTGGTTTCAAATTACATTAACCTTTATATATATATTATCACAAAATAATATTTCTTTCGAAGAACTTTAAGTTTTATGAAAATTAGTGCATAGAAGTGCTCAAAATTCCTTATTATAAATATAAAAGATGAGAATTAACCAATTCTAATCGCAATATTGCTATCTGAAATTAATTTTTTCCATACCTTCAAGCTGGATCATGTCATATTCAAGGAAAACTAAATACAATTCCTATAAATCTATAAATTAAATCTGACCAGAATTTTTCAAATTGAAAGAATTAAAATATTAACAAGAAAAGAAACCGTCGTCGGTGCAACCGACTTAGAAATACCCTTCACCTATTTGGTTCAAATTTAATGGGAAGTCCATAAGTCATTTTAAAACAATACAAGCTGGTATTAGTTTGATCGTAAGACATAGCTAACCAAATTAACTTTATAATACTAAAAACATTTTCTAATTACTTTATCGATTCAAAAATATTACAAATTCTTATTAATTTATATATTTAAAAATATTAAAAAACTAAAAAACTTAAATTAAATGAAAATATATTTATTTCAATTCAATTACAAAAGTGAAAAAATTTTAATTATTAAATTTTGTGATGAAAAGCTAATCAAAGCATAATATATTTAATAATTAAAATTTTTCAAAATTGCAATTATTTTAAATTGTTCGTTTATGTACCTATTAGAAAAGCTTATAAACGCAAAATATGCAATAAATGTATTTTTAAAATATAATTAAAAACTTAGAGCTTTTCATATAATTCATTTAAATATAACAATAAATTTTACATAAATGCAGCAAGCACCTTTGAATATAGCTTAAGTATTGTACACAATTTCTTAATTATATATCACCTATGGCAATAATTCAATAATGATGTAATAAAAAATTAAAAAAAGGAATTTAATCGTTTGTTAAAAAAATATTTTCTTTTTAATTTATAAAATATTATACAAAATATGTTTTATGGTAAAATTCTTAGCCTTTTAAAAATATAAAAGTCTTAAATAAAAACGGAATTAGGAAAGAACCCTCTTGTATCAAAATTAAAGTTTCTATGTTCATGAATTTCGAAGATAAGCTTTTTAATTTTGGGATTTCTTAGGAGGCACCTGAACCACCACTACAATTAAGTCTAAATTTCGGTGACACATAGGAAATAGGAAATATATTCTTTGGCTTCGAAATTATCCTCCATTGGCCTCAGATCGATCAAAGCTTCTAGAATCCGAACTCGTTGTCCGAACTCTGTCAGAACCAATTCCCATGGTACTTTCATTACTAGTAACCTAGAGTTTAAATTTCATCAAAATAGCGGCATTATTTTTTGAGTTATACTACGTTTAATATGTATGTTCATTAGCCCTTGAACTTTTCAAAGGTTCCCGAATCCGAAACCATGGTACGATTTCGCCCATATGCAGTCCCCGTTATACTTTCAATACTAGTTAAATATTTTGGAAAGTTCTATATTAATTTTAAGTTACTGTTTTTATCAATTTCGATGATAATCTTTTAAACCTTGGGGGTCTAAGAGGGTTACTGAACTACCACTCTGATTGATCCAAAATTAGGGAAACGCGCAGGAAATAGTACAGAGCACCCAAATTTGAAGCTTCAACACTTTTTCAAGTTGCTATCTTTATTAATTTTAAAGATATGCCTTAAGGTCTTCAGAAATGTGTGGCTGTTCCCCGACCCACTATTCCAATGAGGTCCAAATTTCAAGGACACTAAGGAAATAGGAACGGACACCCTGATACCAAATTTGGAGATAAACAAACTTTGACTAATAAGCACACTGACTGGGATCTATTTAGAGACAATCTGGAAAAATTAGTGAATCTCAAAATAAGAATCAAAACAATTGATGATTTGAAATCATAGGCACAGAGATTTATTAACAACATACAAGATGCTGCCAAAAGTGCAACTCCTGTTCCTGTAGAAACTGCTGCGAAAAGTATTTGTTATCCTCTTGAAATTAGGGAACTAATCAAGGAGAGACGTCGAACGAGAAGAGTTTAGTATAGAACCAGACATCCTGCTGACAAAACAATATTTAATAGCACCAGTAACAAATTAAATAGATTAATCAAAAATTATAAGCAAAGTGATATTAATAATTTTCTTGTAAATCTAAGTCCTAAAGCTGATAAAAAATACTATTTATGGAAAGCAACACGATGTTTTAAAAGACCGAATACGCATGTACCACCTATAAAAACTCTACGAGGAACATGGGCGAGACGCGATAATGAGAAGAGTTATGCGCTCAACACTTGGCTTCCGTATTTAAACCTCATGATATGCAATCAAACATCAATACAACAAATATGTTTCTTGCTGAAAAAACTTTAAAAACAATTACACCTTTTGAAATTGCACAAGAAATAGATACAAATATAAATCCAAAAAAAGTTCCTGGAATTGATTAAATTTCACCTGGTCTTCTTAGAGAATTACCACGAAAGGGTATTGATATACTTGTTTAACTGCTTTAGACTCAAACATGTACCATTATGTTTCAAGGTAGCCCAAATCATTATGCTGAAAAAACCAGATAAACCGCCGAATGATATTTCATCATATCGCCCAATATCTTTGTTACCAGCTATATCAAAATTGTTTGAAAAATTAGTACTGAAACGTATAAGACCATTGATTAACATACCAGATTTTCAATTTGGGTTTAGAAAGAAACATTCCACCATTGACCAAATACACAGAATCACTTCAGTAATTGAACACGTTTTTGAAGAGAAGAAATATTGTCCATACATATTTATTGATGTATCACAAGCATTTGATAAAGTCTGGCATGAGGGTCTCATTTATAAATTAAGTAAATTATTACCGAATAATCTTTGCAAACTCCTCAAATCATACATATCTGAGCGTAAATTTAGAATAGCACATGAAGAATTTCGTTCTGACTTTTATCCAATACTAACAGGTGTACCACAAGGAAGCGTCCTAGGACCATTTTTGTACCTAATTTATACCGCAGATATACCTACGTCCAACGAAACTATTATCGGAACATTTGCCGATGATACAGTGATAATGGCAGTCAGTAAAACACAACAAGATGCAACAGGAAAACTTCAACGTACTTTAAATAAAGTAACCAAATGGACAAATGATTGGAAGATTAAACTTAATGAACAAAACACATTAACAAAAGTAACATACACATTAAAAAAGAAAAACGATCAATATTGCACTTATTTAAATGGCATTCTAATACCACAAGAAAAATCAGCAAAATATTTGGGGTTACATCTAGATGAACGGTTAAACTGGAAACATCATGTTAAACAAATAGCACTACAAATTAACTTAAAACTACGTGAAATGTGGTGGATTATAGGCAAACATTCTATACTCAAACTTTCATCCAAAAGACTCATTTATTTGTCAATAATTAAGCCTATAAGGACAAATTTGATGAAGATACCGTCATTAGTTGTTAAGTCATCATTATTTTTTATATATGTTCGTTAGCCCTTGGACCGATTTAAAGGTCCAGAATCGGAACCCATGCGCCGATTTCGCCAATTTGCAATCCCCGCCGTACTTTCCGTCCTAGTAACCTACAGTTAAAATTTCATCAAGATAGCTCCATTATTTTTTGAGTTATCGTGCCTACGGACGGACGGACAGGCATGGCTATATCGACTCAGGAGGTCACGCTGATCTCAAATATATATACTTTTCCATATCTAACTCGCTTCCTTTAGGTGGTTACAAACACCATACCAAAGTTAATATACCCCTTTAACTATTCTATAATACACTTGTTTAACTATAAAAAACACTTGTGCCCAAAATTTTAAGGTCATATTTTCTTTGCTTTTAGAAAATAATGCTAGTTTAGCCTTAATTCGATCAAAAGCTTCTAAAATCCGAACCCATTATCCGATCTCGCCCATAAGCAATTCGCGCGTTACTTTCATTACTTGTAACCCAGAATTCAAATTTCATCAAAATAGTGTCATTCGTTTTTGAGTTATCGTGTTTTTTGAATATATATTCGTTAGCCCTTGAACTGATCAAAGGTTCCAGAACCCGAACCCAGACTCCGATTCCGCCTAAGTGCAGTCCCCATCGTACATTCAATGACCCTCGTACTCAATTCGAACATTCTATCTTAATTTAATGTTACTAATTATATTAATTTCGATGAAAAGCTTTGAAACCTTGAGAGGTCTAAGAAAGGTACCTAAACCACCAATTGATCTTCAATTTCAAGGACACAAAGGAAATAGGAAGGGGCACCATAATACCAAATTTGGAGGTTCAGTCTTCATTGGTTGGCTCGTGTGGCCTAAATTCGATCAAAAAGTTCTAAGTTCCGATCTCGACCGTACGCAATCCACGCCGTAGTTTCATGACTAGTAACCTATAGCACAAATTTCATGAAGGTATCGTTATTAGTTGTTGATTTATATTTTTATACCCTACACTTATCAATTCAGGAAGTCATGCTGATCACAAAGATATATATTTTTCCATATCAAGCCATTTCTAAGGTGGTTACAAACAACATACCAAAATTAATACACGCTTTTCCCACTTCATAGGTGTATGGTATAAAAAAAAAAAACTTGAAATGTATGTATATAGATTACATAAAAGCGAAAGTTTGTTTGTATGTATCGTATACACTCCTAAACTGCTCAGCCGATTCTCATGAAAATTTGTATATAGGGATATTTGTATATAGGAATATTTTGCTCTAGCGGACGGCCAATTTGAGACTATGGTGCAAATATTTAAATTTTTTTTGTCCTAAAATGAAAACGGTTTGACTAATTAACTTCAAACTTTGGAGACATGATGCTCCTTGAGAAAAGAGTTGACACTATTAACAGTTTTGGAATTTGTTAACCCATGTTGGCCATACGGTTGGTCAAAAACAATGTTGGGTTAAAATTTTGTCCGATTTTACGAAATACTGCTTTGGCTAAAAATAACGCCTCAAAAATTTTTGTTGCGTTCCATTAACCCATTGCGGCCCAACAGCTTTTTATAGGTTTTTTCAATACTTTATTCTAAATAAGAAATGGTTTGACCGATTGACTTCAAATTTTGTATGCGTGATGCTACTTGAGAATTCAGTTGACACTATAAATAGTTTTTGAATCTGTTAACCCATATCGGCCCAACGGTGTGTCAAAAAAATTTTGGGTCCAAATGTTGTCCGATTCTACGAAATACTGCTAAAAAGAA
This sequence comes from Dolichopus griseipennis, assembly GCA_963082915.1. Classification (NCBI taxonomy): domain Eukaryota; kingdom Metazoa; phylum Arthropoda; class Insecta; order Diptera; family Dolichopodidae; genus Dolichopus; species Dolichopus griseipennis. The sequence goes on along the minus strand of OY720441.1, from coordinate 177,626,739 downwards.
AGTTTGAAAAAAAGTTTCGTTGAATTCAATTATCCATTTTGGCCTAACAGCTTTTTCCAGGTTTTTTCAATACTTTACTCTAAATTAGAAACGGTTCGACCTGTTTCCTTCAAATTTTGTATACGTCTTCCCCTGTGAAAATTGAGTTGACACTACTAACAGACTTGGAATAGCTTAACCCATGCCGGCCCGAAGATTGGCAAAAAAAAGATTTGGAACCAAATTACGTCCAATTTTGCGCAATACTGCTTTGCCCAAATATTTAACCCATTCGATCAGTGGTTTTTTATAGATTTTTGCGTTACTTAACTCTAAATCAGAAACAATTTGACCGGATGCCTTCAAATTTCATACACTTCTAGGTTATCTAGGTTACTAATAATGAAAGTACTATGGGAATTGGTTCTGGTCGAGTTCGGATTCTAGAAGCTTTTGATTGATGTGAAGCCAAACGAGTATAATTTCGAAGCCAAAGAAATATTTGGCTATTTCCTATGTGTCCCCGAAATTTTAATTTAATTGTAGTGTTGGTTAAGGTGGCTCCTATGAAATTCCAAAATTAAAAAGCTTTTCTTCGAAATTCATGAAGATGGAAGCTTTAAATTTGATACAAGAGGGTTCTTTCCTATTTCCGTTTTTATTTAACACTTTTATATTTTTAAAAGACTAAGAATTTTACCATAACACATATTTTGTATAACAAAATATGTTTTTAATAAATGAGTTCCTTTTTTTTTTAATTTTTATCATATCATATATTTTATTTACTTATCACCATAGGTGATATATAATTAAGATATTGTGTACAATACTTAAGCTATATTCAACGGTACAACGGTATTACTGACTGTTTCTTTACTTGTTTTTTATTTGCTTTGGTATCAGTAAAATTTTGAATGAATTGGAATAGTGGTTTGTCAACCAACACCCTACTACCAAGACCTTACAGCATATATTAGAAATTAATAGATAGTAACTTGACGTAAATATAGAAGCTTTAAATTTGGTATAAAATAGTAATAACAATAATAAGAGTAATATAAGACTAATAGCAATAATAAGAATAATAATAATCTTATAAATAAAGGAGAAAATATGTTAGTTTGTCCAGGATTCACGTGAAAACCACTGGTCGGATTTTCACAAAATTTCAAAGGAATAATTCAGAGAGCCCGGGGGTGATATAGGCTATGTCACATTTTTATAAGTCAACAGGTTGCGGCTCCAGAGCCGTTTTAAGCTTTTGCATTTTTTGGATGCAGAGTCAAAACGGTTTGATCGGTTGACTTGAAATTTTGCACAAAAGTTCCTCTTAGCAACCGGAATTAGTTGTATAAATTTGGTTGGAATAAATTAACCCATTTCAGCCTGGCGGGCTTTCAAAAAATTTTGTGTTTCCGATTTGTGTCCAATTTTACAGGGTGATTTTGCAGTCGAAAAAAAAGGCTGACACAAATTTTTGCTGAGTTCGGTTAACTCATTTGGGCACAAGGTCCCAATTAAGCTTTTTCAATGTTTTTAATGTCGAGTCAAAACGGTTTGACCGATTGATTTGAAATTTTGCGCAAATATTCCTCTTAGCAACCGGAATTAATTGTAAAAATTTGAACACAAATGTCTTAATTAATAAGACATTTTGTGTTTCCGATTTGTGTCCACTTTTACAGGGTGGTTTCGCAGTCGAGAAGAGGTTCTGGCACAAATTTTTGTTGAGTTCGGCTAACCCGTTTGGGTACGAAGGCGTAATGAAGCTTTTCAATGTTTTTGATGTCGAGTCAAAACCGTTCGACCAATTGACTTGAAATTTTGCACAAATGTTCCTCTTAGCAAACAAAATTAGTTGTATAAATTTGGTTGCAATGATTTAAACCATTTCGGTCTAGCGGGTTTGCAAAAAATTTTGTGTTCCGATTTGTGTCCAATTTTACAGGTTGCTTTTGCAGTCCAAAAGATAGGCTGCAAAAAGTTTTAGTTAACTTCGATTAACCCGTTTTCCACGACGACGCCATGAAGTTTTCCATAAATTTTATTTGCTTAAACGATTAAAAGAATTTTATTGAAAACTTTGTATTAGAATTTTAATTATAAAAACCCACAGGGATAATTAGGTTTTGACATGTTTACGGGTGTTGCACAACGACTCAATGAAATTTTCAAATTTTTTGTATTAACGTATGTTAACCTTTATTCCAAAAGCTCGCTTAATTAATAAGACAAATTCTTTCCTCAAATAGTAAAAAACTAAATGAGAAAATGTTAGTAATAATAAAAATAAAGCTAATAAAGAATCCGAATAATAATATCTTTAAAATTAAATAAAATAACATTTTCCTTCTCTTCATTTTTTCGTAAGTCTTTGTTATACCCTACACCTATTAAATAAGAAAAGGGTATATTAACTTTGGTATGGTGTTTGTAACCACCTAAAAGAAGCGAGCTAGATATGGAAAAGTATATATATTTGTGATCACCGTGACCTCCTGAGTCGATATAGTCATGTCCGTCCGTTCGTACGTCCGTCCGTCCGTAGGCACGATAACTCAAAAACTAATGGCCAAAGTTTTGGCCAAACGAGCAATGATTCCGAACTCAAAGATGTTAGAACCTCCAAATTCGGTATCAGGGCGTTCCTTTATATTCCCATAGTGTCCTCGAAAATTGGAACCAATTGAAAAGTGAGTCGGGGACCATCCACATAGTTTCGAAGATAGTAACTTCAAAAAAATGTAGAAGCTTCAAATTTGGCACAAGGCTGTGCTTTACCATTTCCTACGTGTTCCCTTAATGTATGATCAATTTGAGTGGTGGTTAATGTAACTCTCTTAGACCTCTAAAGGTTGAAAGGCTTGTCATCGAAATGAATAAAAATTGTAACTTAAAATTAATATGGAATGTTCCATTTGTGTACAAAGGTTAATTAGTATTGTATGGCTGGGACTGTAAATGGGCGAAATCGTACCATGGTTTTGAATTCTGAAACCTTTGAAATGTTTAAAAGCTAACAAACGTATATCTTTAAAACACCAAAACTCAGAAACTAATTACGCTATTTTGATGAAATTTATATACCCCCACTACTCCCAAGACCTTAAAGCATAATATATTCGAAATTAATAAAGATAAAAAAATCAATTTGATATATATACTATTTCCTATTTCTGTTCCTATTTAACACTTTTATATTTTTAAAAGGCTAAGAGTATTACTATTAAACATATCATAATATTTAATCGGCTTATTTTTTCCCATACAAAAATAAACATCCTTTTTTAGAACAATCTATTTGACCAATTTTAATGAAACAACAACCAAAAGAAAGTTTTTTTTTTTGTTTTCATAGGACAATGATATTTTTGTTTAGAATATTGCGTTTTTTCAGGTGAAAATCCGTCTTTAATTTAACGTAAATTTGAATTTAACGGTCACGCTTTTAAAAGTTGAGGCTTATGACTCTAATATTATGCGCCGACTTTCTGTGTAAATGTAATTCATTTTCGGTTTTAACTCGCAGCTAAATCTAAATCAAAAGATTATAGGTGCCGACTTATGTATATCTTTTTTTTTTTGTTTAGTTCAAATATTCAATTAACAAGGAGATTTAAATTTTTTTAAAATTTTTTTTTTGTTTTTTCTTTATCTTAAAAAGTGAAGGAAAAAAATGAGTTCTTTTCGAAATGAAAGCAATACATTTGGTTTATACAGTAGTTTTCATTTATAAAGAACTCGGTTCAATTTTAATTCTAATAAACGTAACACTTTTTGCCAATGAATTAAATTTTACCTAAAAATGTAAGTTGTTTATTTCATTTATATTTCTTTTATTTAAACTTATTATATCTAATAATGTTGCTTGGTGATTATTTTAGTATTTTTATATATAATTTTGAATATAAAAAAAATCATAATAACGCATCAAAAATACAAAAAAAATTTCATTACAAGAAAAAGCATATATGTATACATTTATAAACATAGAGGTGAGGCTGACACATCAAATAAAAATCTAGCAAATGAGTTTAAAGTGCCCATTCTAGAATTAGCACAATCTACAATGTTCAATTCTTATACCAATTTTTCAAAATTCACAGCATTGTTTTAAAACGACATTTGTTTATTACAACGAATATTTTCTGTCTCTTCATGGTCGTTCTAAGCGAGCTTTACTGTATTTTTTGTTTTTTGCTATATGTTTGCAGAAACAAAAAAATTACATTTCTTAGGAAAAATTATGTGTTCATTAGGAATCAACCAGAATAAATGCATACGGTGTGCAGTTTCTGTCAAAAAATTTTGAAATAAGTAGGTATGTTATGTACTGTACTTCGGAATTTAAAATTTTAAAATTTGACAAAGCGTATAAAAATATTGTAATTGTTTTTTCTGATGTTGCTACGATTAAGTTTTCAAAATTAAATATTTTAAAATAATATTTTTTTTTAAAAAAAACATACATTCCAAATAATTGAAAATACCTATAATAAATTCGCAAAAAAAATTAAAAAATAATCTTCAACTGAAATAAAAGTTGACGTATAATTTTTGTCAAAAAATTTACAAATAAATAGGTACATGAATTTACATGAGAGCTGTTCGAAATGAAAGCAATACATTTGGTTTATACAGTAGTTTTCATTTATAACGAACTCGGTTCAATTTTAATTATAATAAACTTTACACTTTTTGATAAAGAATTAAATTTTACCTAAAAATGTAAGTTTTTTATTACATTGATATTTCTTTTATTTAAACTTATTATATCTAATAATGTTGCTTGGCGATTCAGTCCCATAATGGTCGTTATAACCGAAAAGTACTGCATTTTGTTTTTGTTTGCAATTTATTGTAATACAGTAGGTACTAAAAAAAAATTTTTTGTAAATCGTAAATTGTGGTTGCTTTTTGTTAAGTTTTTTGTAAAATTAAAAACCGAATTCTGAAATATGCAGAATTATTTCTAAGAATAATTATTTGTTTCTTATGGATCAGCCAAAATCAGCATGTACGGCATTCAGTTTCTGTCAATTTTGAAATAATTAGTTATGTAAAAAAATTTAAATGAAAGCATACGCGACGTTTTAAATTTTAAATTTTAAAATTTAAAAATTGACAAAGTGTATAAAAATACCTATTGTAATTGTTTTTTCATACGCTGCTGCGATTAAATTTTAAAAATAAAATATTTTAAAATAACCTTTTTTTTTAAATAATTTAGTTTAAAACATACAAATATTCAAATAAATTAAAAATACTTACAGTAAATATGTTTGCAAAACTAAAAAAATGATCTTTCTCAAAAAAAGTTATTTGTTCCTTAGGTCCTAACCTAAATAAAAGCGCGCAGCGTATAATTTCTGTCAAAAAATTGAGAAATAAATAGGTACATAAATTGACATTAGAGCAGCGAAAATACGCGTAACGCAATGTACTGTATCTCGGATTTTTAAAATTTACAAATATTGACAAAATTTAAAAAAATATTATTATTGGTTTTTCTTATATTTCTAATATTATGTTTTAAAAAAATATTTTTTTACAATAATTTTTATTAAAAAATATCTTATATTCAAAATACCTATAATATGAAATTAAAAATATTTTTTGTAGGTACTCAATTAAAACATTCAAATAAATATTTTTGATAAATTAAATATTGTACGCGCGTATCGATTTCCCGATAATTGATATGCAGACAGACGTACTGGCGTATAAAAATTGTACGTCGTATGTTTTGATTTCATTCTAATAATTGAAAAGTTTATTTCACACTTTCAACATCGAATAATGTTTTTTTATAATTAAAAAAACTATTTTTAGTTTTACTTTGACAAAACGAACGAATTTTATATATCAAAAAGTGTACATGAAGATTAGATAGGCGTAGTTTGTAAATGGAACGCATATTTTTGTTTCAGGAGTACATAATTGTCAGATTATCATCATACTAGAATCGCCCTGTGCTCGAGATTCGAGCTATTTTTGCTTTTAAAATTACATACAAAAATAGTTTTTTTTAAATTTATAATAGACTAATTTAACACGAAAAATTATATTTTTTTTCCTATACGTAATAAAATATATTGCAACAATATTGTCAACAATTCTTGCGCTTGAAATTTGCTAAAAAAAAATTTATAATTTTTTCAGTTATAAAAACGTTGTTGTATTTTCGAATTTTATTCCTATAGCTAAAGTCGCTTTAAAGAGGGTATAATGTGGTATGTACAGTTATTACACAAAACAAAGCGATTTAAATTCTTAATATAAATATTGTTCTAATAAACAATGTTCTGAGAATTTGATTTAATTTCTAAACATATACATATATTTACTGAAGTCAAGTAGCCAAAATTCGAGTTAATGGTGTCCGTCATATAGAAAACTAAACATTTTAGTACGATTTGAATTTTATTGTATCCGTTCCGTATGTATTCTGTTTCCTAATTAAAAATTGATGAATACATGCTTCAGTTCCTTTAAAGGCATTTTTTAAATCTGAGTAGAGCATGAACTGTCAAAAAAAAAACCGTGTTTTTTTTTAGCTCACAGCGTGTGATTCATTTGTTTTCTTAAATACATTTTGACGTTTGTTTAAGATTTTACTTGTAAAATAAAAATCAAAATGTTTTAATTTAATTTAATTTTTCGTGTTTTTTTATTAAATCTGAACGCTCTGAGCGTACTCTGTTCATGCTCTGTTCATTAGAACGTGCTTATGTTGTTTAGAGCGTGCTCAGATCTCTGCTGTGATTTAAAAAAAACGCCTTATTTAATATTCGTTCGTTATGTCAAAGTAAAACTAAAAAAAGTTTTTATCATGAAAAAACATTATTCGATGTTTAAAATGTAAAATAAAATTTTTAATTATCAGGGCTTAACCTTAATCAAAACATACAACGTACAATTTAAAAATAAACATTTAAAAATATAAGAAAAACCGAAGACAATATTTTTATTTATCAATTTTTAAAATTTAAAAATCCGAGGTACAGTATATCGCGTTACGCGTATTTGGGTTGCTTTCATGTAAATTTATTTACATAATTACTTATTTCAATATTTTTTGACAGAAATTTTTCGCCATACGCGTTGATTTAGGTTACAAAACATTTAAATTACAAAATATTTTTTAAGAAAGTTTATTTTTTTTTTGTTTTTGCTTCCGTATATTTCTTTCTGAATTAGTGAAGATTATGAAACATACTATAGGTATTTTCAATAATTGTGAATATAAGGTATAATTGTGAATATTAGAATTAAACATTGTAGAATATGCTAATTTTTGAGCGGACTCTTCGAACTCATTTGCTAGAATTTTACATGATGTTGCAGCTTCAAGCTTATGTATAGTGCTTTTTCTTCTAATGAAATTTCTTTTTGTATTTTTGATACGTTATGTTGTTTTTTTATATTAAAAAATAAATAAGAAAATACTAAATTCATCACGTGCCGTACGCTTTATTTAAGTTGGGACGTAAGGAACAAAAAATTTTTTTTAAGAAAGATAATTTTTTTAGTTTTGCAAACATATTGTTGGTATTTTCAATTATTTTGAATACCTATATGTTTTAAAAAAAATTTTTTTAAAAAAATATTTTTTTAAAATTTAATCGTAGCAACATAAGAAAAAACAATTACAATATTTTTATACGCTTTGTCAATTTTTAAATTTTAAAACTCCGAGGTATAGTACGTCGCGTATGCTTTCATGTACATTTATTTACATAACAACTTATTTCAAAATTTTTTGACAGAAACTGAACGCCGTACATGCTGAATTTGGTTGATCCATAAGTAACAAATCATTTTTCTTAAGAAATATTATTTATCAGAAGTCGGTTTTTTATTTTACATAGAACTTAACAAAAACCAACAACAATATACGATTTAAAAAAAAAAAATTTTAAGCAAACGAAAACAAAGTACAGTACTTTTCGGTTATAACGACCATGATGGGACGGAAAATATTCGTCGTAATAAACGAATGTCGTTTCAAAAGAATGCTGTGAATTTTGAAAAATTAGTATAAGACTTGAACTGATTCTAGAATGAACACTTCGAACTCATTTGCTAAAATTTTATTTGATGTGTCAGCCTCAAGCCTATGTATAGTGCTTTTTCTTCTAATAAAATATTTTTTTTTTTTTTTTGATGCGTTATTATGATTTTTTTTGTATTCAAAAATAAATAAAAAAATATTAAATTAATCACCAAGCAACATAATTAGATATAATAATTTTAAATAAAAGAAATATCAATGTAATAAAAAACTTTAATTTTTAGGTAAAATTTAATTATTTTGGCAAAAAGTGTAAAGTTTATTATAATTAAAATTGCACCGAGTTCGTTATAAATGAAAACTACTGTATAAACCAAATGTATTGCTTTCATTTCGAACTCATTTTTTTCGTTCACTTTTTAAGATAAAGAAAAAACAAAAACAAAAAAAAATTTTAAAAAAATTTAAATCTCCTTGTTCATTGAATTTGAACTAAACAAAAAAAAGAAAGATATACATAAGTCGGCGCCTATAATCTTTTGAATTAGATTTAGCTGCGAGTTACAACCGAAAATGAATTACATTTACACAGAAAGTCGGCGCATAATATTAGAGTCATAAGCCACAACTTTTAACCGCGTGACCGTTAAATTCAAAATTACGTTAAATTAAAGACAGGTTTTCACCTGAAAAAACGCAATATTCTTAAAAAAAATATGATTGTCCTATGAAAACAAAAAAAACCTTTCTTTTGGTTGTTGTTTCATTAAAATTGGTTAAATAGTTTACTCAGAAAAAGGATGTTTATATTTGTATGGGAAAAAATAAGCCGATTAAATATTATGATATATATTTGACATTTTAAAACTACCTGTCATTTGAGAAGTTAATTATATTTAATAGTATTTAAATATTAATAAAGTGAAAAAATTAAGGTTTATTGCTGATATAAATACAAAGAATATTTTTTAAAATGGAAGGGGGTAAGTGCTTATTGGTTATCAAATAAAAAATATGATTTAACATAATCTATTCAAGAGAATTTTAATTAAAGCCATCTGCCGGAAATTATTTATCTACTCTGTCATATACTTTTTTACAAGAGCTGGAGTAGCTGGCAATAGTTGAGAGTAGAAAAGAGTCTTAAAGGAATAAAAGCAATAATATTTATTTGTTTTAAGAAACTTATGGGTCATGGCTCATGACCATGTATAGAAATATATTTTTGTCAATAAAAAACTTAGGAAATATTAAATAAATAAACTAGACAAAAAGGTATAAAGTAAACTAAGCAATTCAGAATCATTTTTCCCATGTTTTCAGAACTTTAAATAGGCATACATTTGTAGTAAAAATTTACCTATGTAGCTATTAAATTTCAAAATAAAAAAGGGTAGGAAAAATTTATTCTTTGATTTATTGAAAAACTTTTTTTTTTGCTATAAATCTTAAGAATGAAATTTAAAAAAAGACTTCGGTCAACTTAACTATTATTTGTACTTCTGGCAGCTTCAATATAATATAATACTAATTACTAAACTTATGAATTATGATATGTTATATTTTGTTGTAGATATTATGTATTCATAGAGTTTTTTAATTAGGATACAGAATACGTACAACATAGTTCATATCGTACTAAAATGTTTAGAAAAAAGTACAGTTTGCTATATGAAGGACAGCATTAACTCGAATTTTGGATTCTTGACTTCAATAAATATATGTATATGTTTAGAAATATGTATTTATTAGAATAATATTTATATGTATTTAGAGTTTTGATTTAATTTAACTGTACCAATTTATCCTCTCTTTAAAGCGGCTTAAGCTATAGAAATAAAACTCAAAAATCGGTACTTAACAACGTTTTAATAATTAAGAAAAATTATAAATTTTTTTTAAGCAAATTTCAAGCGCAAGAATTGTTGACAACACTGTTGGCATAATTTTTATTATGTATAGTCTAATATAATTTACACAAAACTAATTTTATATGTTAACTTAAAAGAAAAATAGCTCGAATTTCGAGCACAGGGCGATACTAGTTATGTATTATATTTTATAAATTAAAAACTAAATATTTTTTATACCCTACACCTATAGAATAGGTAAAAGGGTATATGAACTTTGGTATGGTGTTTGTAAGCACCTAAAGGAAGCGAGCTAGATATGAAAAAGTATATATGTTTGTGATCAGCGTGACCTCCTGAGTCGATATAGCCATGTCCGTCCGTCCGTCCGTCCGTAGGCATGATAACTCAAAAAATAATGGAGCTATATTGATGAAATTTTAACTGTCACTAGGACTGAAAGTACGGCGGGGATTGCATATGGGCGAAATCGGCCCATTGGTTCGAGTTCTGGACCTTTTAATCGATCTAAGGGCTAACGATCATATATAAAAAATCACAATAACTCAACAACTAATGACGCTTTCTTCATCAAATTTGTGCTGTAGGTTACTAGTAATGAAACTACTTCGGGGATTGCGTAAGTTCGGGATTGGATCATGGGTTCGGAACCTAGAACTTTTTAATCGAATTTAGGCCAAACGAGCATAATTCCGAAACCAAAGAAGATAGAACCTCCAAATTTTGTATCAGGGTGTCCCTTCCTATTTCTTTAATGTCTTTGAAATTTGGGCCCCATTGGAGTAGTGGGTCGGGGACCAACCATACATTTCCGAAGACCTTAAAGCATATCTTTAAAATTAATGAAGATAACAACTTAAAAAAATGTAGAAGCTTCAAATTTGGCACAAGGGTGTTCTTTACTATCCCTTGCGTGTCCCCCTAATTTGGGATCAATTGGAGTGGTGGTTCAGTATCCCTCTTAGAGCTCTTAAGTTTGAAAAGCTTATAATCGAAATTATTAAAAATTGTAACTTAAAATTAAGATAGAACGTTCAAATTGTGTACAAGGGTTAACTAGTGCTTAAAGTTAAGCGTGGACTGCATAAGGGCGAAATCAGCCCAAGGGTTCGGTTTCTGGACCTTTTAATCTGTTTCAGGGTTAACGAATATATATAAATAATCACGATAGCTCAACAACTAATGACGCTATCTTCATGAAATTTGTGTTGTAGGTTATTGGTAATAAAACTACGGCGGCAATTGCGTACGGTGAGGATTGGACAATGGGTTCGGAACTTAGAACTTTTTGATCGAATTTAGGCCAAACTAGCATAGTTCCGAAACCAATGAAGATAGAACCTCCAAATTTTGTTTGATGGTGTCGCTTTCAATTTCCTTAGTGTCCTTGAAATTTGAGCCCAATTGGAGTAGTGGGTGTGAACCAGCCACTCAGCTCCAAGGACCTTAAAGCATATTTTCGAAATTAATAAAAATAGTAACTTGAAATAAATGTAGAAGCTTCAAATTTGGCACATGGGTGTTCTTTACTATTTCCTGCGTGTCCCTCTAATTTTGTATTTTTCTTAACCCTCCAATGTGTAAAACTTTATCATCGAAATTAATAAAACTAGTAACTTAAAATTAAGATAGAACGTTTCGGGTTCTGGAACCCTTGAAAAGTTTAAGGGCTAACAAACATATATCTTAAAAACACCATAACTCAAAAATAATGCCGCTTTTTGATGAAATTTAAACTCTAGGTTACTAGTAATGAAAGTACCATTGGAATTGGTTCTGGTCGAGTTTGGTTAATGAGTTCGGATTCTAGAAGTTTTTTATCGATTTGAGGCCGAACGAGTATAATTTATTTTTTTTTTTTTTTTTTCGTTATTTATAATATAAAATTAAATATACATACATAATTTAGTTTTTTCAGTACATAGTAAATAGATTGAGACCTATGCCTAAGGCAGTGCGGTCATATAATTTTTTGTAAGAATTATTTAACAATAGAATAAGAAAAAGTAAAACAAAGCAAAAAAAAAAAAATTTAATGATATTCATTTACAAATTTTTCATAGGATTTCATCATAAAAATTTACTCTTTTTTTGTATAATTCTTCATATTTTAATTTATTAATTTTTTTTATATTTTTAAAACAGCACAACAAAAAAAATTTTAACTTATTTGATTTATTTATGAATGTTAGTTAGTTAATGTAGGATTTAATTATTAGTTTGTTAGTATTTCTAGTTTTATTAAAATATTATGTACTAAATATAGTGGATTTAATCTTTTGTGTAAATAGATAAAGGTTATTAATTAATTTTATTTGTTCTGGAAGTTCATTATAAACCTTAAGGCAATTATATAAGCAGTTATTCTTTTGATGTGATATTCTAAAAAGGGAAAGGTAGAAGTTCGATTTGTTCCTAGTATTATGGTTGTGTATGTCAAAATTCCTATTTAGAATGAAGTTATGTTTTAATTGATTATTAATGATTTTGTACGCAGTTTTATAGAGTTCCATTAATATTATGTTTCTTAAGCTTAGATATTTTATAGTGTATATAGAATCTGTTGGGTGTAACAAGGGCAAGCCTTGTGCAAGCTTAACACATTTGTTATGCATTTTGTCTAGTTTATTTAGATGAATTTGTGGAGCTCTACTCCAAATAGGTAAAAGATAAGTAATATGTGATTTTATATACGAGGAATATAATGTGTATATCGATTAATCCGAGAGGAGCTTACGTAATCTTCTCATCAGGAATATGTAAGGAGTTATATTTTTGATTACTTTTTCAATATGTTTATTCCAACTTGATTTACTGTCAAGTAACAGACCTAAATAATTGAAGTTATTGACTATTTCTACATTTACATTATTATATTGAATGGAATTAGAGAAGTTAAGAATCTTGTTTTCAAAGAATAAAATTTTGGTTTTATTTAAGTTTAATAGAAGTCGGTGCTTGGTTAGCCACTCCTCAATTAGCAGTAAATCGTGTTGTATAGATAGATGAATATTTCCCTCAGAATCATCTGCATATTTTATTACCGCATCATCTGCGAATAACTGAATACAACACTTTAATTTTAAATGAGAGATGTCGTCGATATATAATTTAAAAAGAAGTGGGCCTAAAATGGAACCTTGCGGAACCCCTTTTGATATTATTTTTTCATCGCTAAAGTTATTGTTAATACGAACCTTTTGTTTGCGACCTTGTAGATATGACTGGAAGAATTTTAACTGACCTAATGTGAAATTTAATTTCTTAAGTTTTAATAGAAGAATGTCATGGTCGACGCAATCGAAGGCCTTTTTTATGTCAAGAAATACACAGCTAACGAATTTACCGTTATCAATATATTTGGAGATGAAGTCATTTAAAAAGAGACAGGCAGCTGTTGTGTTAGATTTTTCTTCGAAACCAAATTGTTTCTCACTTAGTATAGGATTATTTTTAATAAAATTATTAAGCCTATTTTGAATGACTTTTTCGAAGATTTTTGAGAAACTAGATAAAACAGATATGGGACGATAATTAGAGCAATCTGTCCACCTTTATATATTGGTGTTATAATGGCTGTTTTCAGCGAACTTGGGTATGTGTTCGATGTGAATGCATTATTAATATGCCTGACTAAGGCAGGGGCTAGATGATCTGAAAATTTTTTTATTAGTTTAGTTGAAATATTACCGTACCCCGTAGCAGCAGCTGAATTGAGAGTTTGAATGATTTTGGATACTTCATCTACATTAGTTGGAGAGAGGTCAAAATTACTATAAATATTTCTTCTAAATTTGTCAATGTAATCAAGGTCAATGTTATTAATAGGGATATTTATTTCTTTTGTAATATTAGCGAAATACTCGTTAAAAGCAGAAGCAATTTCGTTTTCATGTTCAATTACTTTTGAGTTATGATGTATTACCTTAATAGATTGGTTTGAATTTACCATACTAGAATTGAACATAATATGTTTGTAACAATCCCAAAGAATATAATTTCGAAGACAAAGAATATATTTCCTATTTCCTATGTGTCCCCGAAATTTAGACTTAATTGTAGTGGTTCAGCTATAATAAGTACCTTTATTTTTATATTTAAATGAATTATATGAAAAGGTATAAATTTGTAATTGTATTTTAGAAATAAATTTATTGCATATTTTGCGTATAAACTTTTCTATTAGGTATATTAACTAGCCATTTAAAATAATTGCAATTTTGAAAAATTTGGATTATTAAATATATTATGTTTTGATTAGCTTTTTATCACAAAATTTAATAACTAGAATTTTTTCATTTTGTAATTGAATTGGAATAAATATATTTTCATTTATAACAAGTTTTTTTGTTTTTTAATATTTTTAAATAAATAAATTAGTAAGAATTTGTAATATTTTTTAAGAGATATTGTAATTAGAAAATGTTTTTAGTATTATAAAGTTAATTTGGTTAGCTATGTCTTACGATCAAATTAATAACAGCTTTTATGGTGTTAAAATGACTTATGGATATGTCCTTAAATTTGAACCAAATGGGTGTAGGGTATTTCTAAGTCGGTTGCACCGACTGACTGTTTCTTTACTTGTTTTAATTTTTATTATATCATATCTATATTTTATTGAATTATGACCATAGGTAATATATAGTTAAGAAATTGTGTACGATACTTAAGTTGTAAAATTTATTATACCCGTAAGACTATATAGTCAAAGGGAGTAGGTATTGGGGCACTCTGTCCTGCGAAAAAATCATTCCATATCGCACCGCCTACCCATATTGCACGACATATTGACCTACATTTTTGATTAATGGCCAGGTCCTCCGGAAGTAGGGCACCCGAAAGTAGGTTAACTCTTAATAAACAAGTTTGTTTACTTGGTTTAAAGTAATAGCTGCACATGAAAAAGTAGTAAGAAAATATGTTTTTATAAAATCTAAAGGTGTATAATAGGTACAACTAATCTTTTGGATTAAAGAAAAAAAAAATAAGTGCTAACCAGTTTTCTACTTTTTAATTTTCTGATTACATAAAAGAAAGCGATAAACAAATATTTAACCTTTGCAAAATTTTTTTTTGTTTTTGTTTGAAAGAAAGTTAAAATATTAATAAAAAGAATTATAAGAAAACAAAAATATGGAAAAGTGCTTAAAGATTTATAATTTATTAAGATTTGTTTGGATTTAAAAAAAAGTGCAAATTCTTTAAAAGTCAATCAGTTTTTATGTTTAAAAAAATGTAGTTTTGAATACGCGAATAATAGATAATGAGAAAAAAGTAACTCTTGGTAAAGAAGATGTGTTGTGTACCTTTATATAAAGAAAGAAAGAAAACAAAAGTTCAATTAATAATTATGTAGTAACATTGCCTGATTCTGAATATATATACTTACTGCTATGTCTGATCTACATATATAACCTTGCTGTAAAGAATGAAAAATAAAAACAGGTTAATTGCTTTTGGTACCTATAGTAGAAAATAAAACAGATGAGTTAATATGTTTAAATAATTTTTATTTAACTGAAAAAGCTTTAACAATTTTGCGATGAACAGATGTTAAAATTCTAGAAATAATGATAAAAAAAATTTTCAATGCGTCTTTGAAATCTACTTCTATCACATGCGTATTGTTGCCAATGACCTTTACGAGCAGCTCTGTAGGCATAGGCATATATGCATGACTTGAATTTCTATACTTGTGTTGAAGTGAACTTTTTTACTTTCATTATTTAATTTCATATTGCATGTGTGAAGGTCTTAGTTTAGAATTTTTTCTTTTAAGAGATACATATATACGTTAAAACAATTTTTAACTGCACATCTAAAATTGTGGTTTGAAAAAGGACATGATGTTTTAAAGTTATCAATCTTTATAATGACGGCAAAATTCTGCTTAGATCTTCTATTTTGACACTGTCAATGCACTTGGTATATCTGACTTCTTGACTAAGTTCTTCTGCAGGATATGGTGGTTTAAAGTGATATACAGTCGGAATTAAACTTCCTTTTTCAGGTATGGCTAGTTCGTTTATGAAATTTTGTTTATCATTTCCTAATAAAAATTGAAGATCAACTACTAAAATTTGTTTAACCATGTTTAAGGTTATTGGTGGAATAACCTTTTCATTATTCAAAGTTCTATTTATATTCATTTTTAAAAATAGTTTTTATATAAATATAGGTTAGTAATATTAGTCTTCACTAATACAACTATGTTGTTTCACCCATTTACTATGATGGTGGCAGGACCATCCTGTTGTGGTAAAACAACTTTTATTCATAATTTAATTAAATATAAAAAATAAAATATACAACCAGAAATGATTAGAAATGTTTGGTGTAATCCAGACAAAAATGCTGTTCCACAATATATGAAAAATGTTGAATATAGTGCAATTATACCAGATTTTAATGATAATCAAGAACCTTTGTTGATTGTAATCGATGATATGATGTTAAATTCTCAAGATAAGTATGTGTGTGATTTATTTACTAGAGGTTCACATAATAGGAATTTGTCTGTAATATTTGTAACTCAAAATATATTTCATCAATGTAAATTTTCAAGAGATATTTCACTTAACTGTAAATATCTAGTTCTTTTTAAAAATCCAAGAGATAAATCACAGATATTACCTTTAGCTCGTCAGATTTATCCAAATCAAATCAAAGCATTTGAAAAAGTATATAATGAAGTGACGTCAGACCCATACGGGTATATATTAATAGATCTTACTCAAGACATTAATGATATATTTCGATTAAGAAGTGATATATTTGGAAAAAATTTCTGCTTTTGTACAAGAGATCATTTAGAACAATTTATGTGAGAATATGAAACGTTTGAAAACAAATCGACACATATTGCATCTATTAAAAAGTTCTAAACCAAAATTTCAAAAATAATAAAACATTGTGATGCCGAAGTAACAAAAACTTTTTGTGAAATTGCTTTAAATATTTTAAAAGGCAATTGTTGTTGTTGTTGTTTAGACGGGGGGGAAAGCCAGTCTCTCTTACACCTAGGCCTTGCGGCCTGTTGTGCACCCCTCATTAAATACTTTCTATTTATTTTATAACTACTATATTATTTATTTTGTTTATATTATATATTTGTATATTTATATTATATTTGGTCACCATGGGGATTCGTAAAGAAAAATTATTTTTCAATAATTTTTTTTTAAATTAAATATTGTATGACCTGACCGGGAATCGAACCCGGACCCCCTCGGTTAATAAGATGTAAGATGTTTAAGAACTATCAACATAGAGAACACTTTTACAGACATAGTGAAGGAATATAACAATATTCAATATTGCAATGTGGAAAAATCATTTGATAGTATTTCGATATTATTAAGTGAAAAATATGGTTTTAAAATAAATTTTTACACCAGCAGTATTCCTTCAAAACTTGTATTGCATTTCAAAAAGTATAAATAAAAGGAATTTAAAAACTTTATATATTATTTATTTAAACATTATGAAGAGAGCATACTATAAATATTATTTAGTTCAATCAGGAAAAGGTCTTGACGACATTGGCCCCTTGTTGCATTCAGTTGTACCTTACCAAAGGGGGCGAGGATTAGAAAGCTTTTTAGGTGGACTTTTCAGATATTTAAAACCAATATTTACGTCTGGAGCTAATATACTAAAAAAGGAGGTTATTAACTCTGGTATTAATGCATTGTCTGATATTGCAACAGATGCAAATTTAAGAGAAGTTGTAAAAGATCGAAGTAAAGAGATAATTAAAAATGTAAGACAGGGTGCAGTTCAAAAACTCAATGAAATGTATGGACAAGGGAAAATTAAAAGAAGAAAACCTATAAAAAGACCACTCATTAATTATGTAAATTATTTTACTTCAAAGCGACGCAAAGTGAGTAACAAAAAGAAGCAAAAAGATATTTTTGGTTAATTATGATTGAATGTATGAAGTCTGAGTTGGATATTTTTAGAACACAACCTATTCAATCGAGTATATTACGATCTGAAGAAGTTTCCTACAACCCTATTGCTTTTTTGGATATTCCATCAGTCATAGAATTTATTTCATTAGATCATGGGGACACATACAGGGATCTTTCTTCTGCATATCTAAAATTGAAATTACAAATTTTAAAAAAAGATGGAACTCAATGGAATAATGATAAAAACACTGAAGGCAAATTAGTACAACAACCAAGTGCAGTCAATAATCTTTTACATTCATTAATAAAACAATGTAACGTTCAGCTAAATGGAAAGAATATATCTCCATCTGATGGAAATTATCTTTATGGAGCTTATATTGAATCATTATTAAATTATGATACAGATGCCGTTACTACTCATTTGGAATGTGCAGGATGGGATCTCGATAAACCAAATATAGTAAAACCTGACAATAGTGGTTCAAAAAAACGTTAAAAATTATACCAAAGTAGCAATGTAGTGGAACTTATGGGGAAACTACATCTAGATATGTTCAATCAACCTACACTCCTCATAAACAATGTTGATATTCGAATTCTTTTAACACTTAAAAAACCAGACTTTTACGTTTTTGCCGATAATTCTGACGAATTTCAACTAAAAATTTTAGAAGCAACTTTATTTATGAGACATGTAACTATTAATCCAAGTGAACTATTAGCACACAATGCTGTATTAGAAAAAACTAATGCCAAGTACAATTACAAACATTTTAAACATTTTGATATTTCACAATTTGTTTTAAACGTAAATGGAGTTCAAATACCTAATTCAGCAATTGAAACCAGTTTTTCGGATGAAAATAATTGCTACACAGGAGCATACAGTAAACTTTTTTCAGGTACTGGAATTTACCACAATGATAAAAGTCATCAGATAACAAAGTCTATGTTTCGTAATGGATTTTTCATGTTAGCTTTTGATTTAACTCCAGATGCACCAGGAAATGAAGTGTGGCAGGGTTTATTAAATCTAGGTACAGTTAGAATTGAGGCAAGGTTATCAAAACCACTTCCATCTACCCTGACTGGTATTGTTTATGGAGAATTTGATGCAAGCTTACAAATTGATAAAAACCAAAATATATTTACAAATCTATAAATACCACACATAAAAATGAATTTAAATAATTGACAAAATGTCGCTGTCTTGTGCACTACTGGATTTAACGTTTTGTTGCGATGATCATAATACCTTATTTGTAAAAGATATTTGTATAGTTGGTATCAAAGAACCTTGTAAAAAGTTTGTGAAAGAGCTCAAGTATAAATTTCCAACGAGAGAATTTATAAATGATAATTTTGAAAATTATTCTTTTGGAACTGTGCATAACGATAAAATAAATAAAGATCTCTGTCAAATACTAGAAAAATTTGATGTTATTATAACAAATTTGCGGGAGGTGTTCTATGGAGTGTCTCTTTTGGGTAGCTCTATAGGATCAATGGGTGTAGTATGCGATTACAGCTGACGGGTATTCTGGTACGTTGGTCTAGCCTCTACTACACCAAGTCAAATCTCACCTTCACGTTGGTCCTCCTGTTACGTCGAGTAATCCTACCAGAAGATCTGGTATCCAACCCTCCACCTGGGTTTAGGTAGGATCGACAAACCAACGAGATTTTGGCGGGTCGAGTCTTATGTATTCAAAACATAGGCTTGATTTAGGAGCGTCTGCACCAAGAATTGGCGGCTCCCAGCAGGTGTCTGTCTTGAAACAAGTGGCTCGCTAGATAAATGTGTTTGAGATGTGTCTGTTAATCCAAAAGGCAGGTGTGCCAACAGACATGAGCTTATGGGGTTATCAACCATATCTCATAAAACACTAATTGTATAAAATATGCAAACATGAACAAAAATGCGAATGGATATATTTCCCCAAGGGGTAATCATAATAATATGGTGAATCCTTCTTTGACTTCTCCAGTCTATGTAAACTGACAATCGGATTTGGGGGTGCAAATAAATTCATGTTTAAATACAAACAGGATAAGAGAATCGAACACAAGTTCAAGAAACCGTTCACGTGAAATAGTAAAAACTTTTGGCTACAAGAAGCGGGCGCTAATCGGAGCATGGAACGTGAGAACACTATATGGTGTTGGGCGATACGAGCAAGCCGAGCGTGAAATGTTACGATTCAATATTAACATACTTGGCGTCAGTGAAACTAACGGGAGAGGTTGTGGTGAAATTATTTCAGACAGTAATTTAACTCACATGCTGTACTCAGGAGATGATGAAGCAGAAACAGGAATAAGGCGCGGTGGAGTAGGAATTATGCTAAATGCACAAGCAAGACGCAGTCTTATCTCTTGGAAACCAATATGGCGCAAATTGATGACTGCCAGATTCAAATCCAAGGTCCGAAATATAACCATAATACAATGTTAAGCTCCTACCGAAGAAGCAGAAGATTAAGAAAAGCTGAATTTTTACACCCTACTTGGGACAACATATGATAACGCTCCCAGAGCCGACATAAAGATTATATTGGGTGATCTAAACGTCAGTGAACATTATTATAAACGCGAAAGTCGGAACGGGAAACTCTGGTTTAGAACGAGTCATGCGACGGCATGGCATTGGGGTAACAAACGACAATGGCGAAAGGCTCGTGGATTTTTGCAATTCCCGCCAGCTAGTCATTGGCGGTACGTTGTTCCCACATAAGTCATGTCATAAGGTAACATGGGTTTCCCCAAACGGTCAAACTGAAAACCAAATAGACCATTTCATTGTCCAACAGAAGTGGAGGAAATCTCTTTACGACCTCGAAATAAGAGGAGTGGTGACGTTGGAAGCGATCACCATTTAGTTGCTGCACAAATGCAGTTAAGAACAGCAGCTGTCCTAAGACGAAATCAAGTGCCTGTCAGAAAAGCACTCATCGATGTTGAAGCGTTAAAAAATCCCGCAACACGTGGAAATTTTCTACAAAAATTCCGAGAAAGGGCATCAACATTGAATGAAGCAAATGAACGAGAGGACGGGGCAGTTTCTATAGATGAAAAGTGGGATAAAGTAAAACAATCATTTATAGAAACTGGGAGAGAAAGAATACCCCGATCATCGCAGCAAAAAGCCCCATGGATCTCACGAATTTCGTGGGAAAACATAGCCAGACGTAAAGAGCTGAAAAACAAAATAAACTCTGAACAGGATCCGCGGCTATTGGGTGAGCTTCGCAGCGAGTATAACAGAGCACATAAAATCGCGCAGAGAAGTGTAAGACGAGACAGAAGGAAACAAATAGAAAACCTTGCTACGGAAGCAGAGATAGCAGCAAGAAGAGGTGATGGCAAAGCCTTATATAAGATAACAAAAATTCTTTCAGGTCATTCAACAAAGCAGCAAAATATTATCTTGGACGAAGATGGAAGGCTTCGGGTGTCGATGGATGATCAATTACGGAGGTGGAAAGACTACTTTTGCCGTTTGCTAAACGAACATTTTATACAGCAATTTGCATCAGAAATCTCTGAAGAACCTAAGTTGCGTCGATCACACAGGGGTATTAGTACAGAACCACCCACGAAACCTGAAATCGAAAGTGCTTTTTCGCTCTTGAAATATAACAAAGCTGCAGGAATTGACCAAATACCCGCCGAACTTCTAAAAGCAGACATCCCCGCAACGGCAGATATACTTCTCCCATTAATTCAGGCTATATGGGAAGAAGAAAAGTACCCGACTGAATGGAAAAAAGGAGTTATTGTTAAGCTGGCAAAAAAAGGTAACCTGAAGCATTGCAATAACTAGCGCGGTATTACACTGTTATCTGTCTTCTCGAAAATAACGGCAAATATTATACTCAAAAGGATCAAAAGCAGGATCGAAAATACAATAAAAAGACATCAAGCTGGCTTTCGCAGTGGTCACTCTTGTGTTAACCATATCAAATACTCGAGCAATCAACAGAGTTCGGGTCACCACTACAGCTCATGTTTCTAGACTTCGAGAAAGCTTTTGATCGTGTAAGCCGCGAATGGAGAGCTCTTAGGAGTTGGGGTATCCCGGAAAAAATAATTCCCATAATTAAGGAATCCTACGAAAATGCGAGATGTCGAGTTTTACACAATAGACAGTTGACTGATTCGTTTGAGGTGCAGCAGGGTGTAAGGCAAGGCTGTATATTGTAGCCTATATTATTTTTGGTTGTGATGGACGAAATTTTAACCGCAACCGTAGGCGTTGATGTGAAGTAAGGCATTCAGTGGATTATCACCAAAAAGTTGCAGACGTATATAAACCGTTGTCTACGCCGCATCTTAAGGATTCGTTGGCCGCAAATCATTACCAACACACACCTGTGGCAAAAAACGAACCAAAAGATGATTGAGGTCGAGATCCGAGAGAGAAAATGGCGAAGAATCGGACATACCTTGAGGAAGCCAGAGGAAAACATTGCAAGGCAAAGTTTTGAGTGGAATCCACAAGGCAGACGACGAGTGGGTAGACCAAGGAAAACATGGAGAAGTACTGTTTTGAAAGAGGCAGAAGCGCAACGCAAAACGTGGTTACAGCTAAAAGGAATTGCTAAGGATCGTGAAAGGTGCAGAGGATTTGTTTACTGGAGACAAATAACGTGTTGAGATGTAACAAACAAACGAGTAAAATTTTTAAAGGAGTTTTTGCTTTAGATCAACTTCCCAAAACAATTAAAAAACAAACTTTTTTAATTTTAAACACAGATAAAGCAAAAGATCCAGGAACACATTGGTTGGTTATTTATATTCCTAAACATGGTTGTATCGAATATTTTGATTCTCTTGGCAGAAAACCTGATAAATTAGAAATTTTAAGTTACTTAAAAAATCAATGTGTAGTTTTTAATGAAAAACAATTACAAAGTAATTATTCAGATGTCTGTGGACAGTATTGTTGTATTTATTCATGGTATAGATGTTCCGGTTATAGTATGAATACCTTTTTAAAAAAATTTTATATAGGTAATCATGTAGAAAACGACAAATTAATTATAAATACCTTTCAAAAGCTTTTCGGAAAATACAAGTCGTTTCAAGCTTGTGTTTCTAAAACGTATAAGTATAAAACACTATAAATAAATGTTAGTAAAATTAAAGAAATGGGTCAGAGTTATAATTTATTGCTAAGCTATACATATTTCCTCAATAAAAGTCACACATTAAAAATTTCTGTTGGATTTGACTGTAAGACGTTTGAAGCTTCATGCATATTTCACCGTATTGGTAAAAGGAAGATTGTCTTAAAATTTAACGAATGGACTAAATTTTATTATCAATTTAACGCAAAACTCTCAGCAAAACTCGATTATAAAAGACATAAAAGAGAGCTTACATCATGGGTTAAGATCTGTGAATGGACAAAGCATAAGTATTAACAGAGAAGAAACAGAACTGTTTTACAACTTAAACGATTTTATTCAAGTAGTGATGACACAGTATAAATCTGCTGAGTTAAATGTAAAAGAATATGTTGCAGAATATCTGAAATTATGTGATGAACAAAAAGTATTAAGGTTACAGAAAGAAATTTATATACCAATGCAGCGTTTTAATGTACAATGTAATTATTCAAGACTATTTTTTGAAATCCCTGTAATGTTAAAACAAAAAATTTGTAACAATCTCCATAAATAAATAAAATAAATCACAATGAATAATATAACTAATTTTTATTTTTATTTATATAGTTATTTAAACAGACTAAAAATTATTTCTAAAAATATCTGCAAAGAAGTCAGGATCTCCCTGCTGATTATTTATATCCCAAATTTCATTAAATGGAACTCTTTCCTCATCTTCAGCTATTTCTTCTTCCACTTCTTCTTCTTCATCTTCCGATTCAACTATGTGAAAGGAAGGTATAAATTCCTCCGTTTCTGTTAATTCTTCATCGTCTATGGTGGACGTAATTTCATTCTCTTGTATCTGGCATTCTATATTTACATAGTCAGTTTCATGAAACGGATATGTTGTAGAATCAGGTTGCATTTTATTGAGTTGCTACTAATAGTCAAAATGGAAATGAAATAAAATTAAAAATAAAAGCCCAGTTATATACTCATGTAGAAAAGTATGAAAGCAAATTAAACTCAATCAGATGATTAGTTTAAACCATGCTTTGGTCTATCATTTTTTGTATAATAATTATTATATCATTACCTTTAACATTTTTAAAACAAAATGTCAAGTGCTCAAATAGTGGCTGAAATTCATAGACAGGCAAGACGTAAATTTCTTACAAGAAAATACAAACAAAAGGGTTTAAATGACACATGGCAAATTGATTTAGTACAAATGTTACCATATGCAAAGTTTAATGAAGGTTATAAATATATGTTGACAGTCATTGACACTTTTTCCAAATATGCCTATGTTGAACCTATGAAAACAAAAAATGCTGAAAATGTTTTAAATGCCTTAAAATCGATTATTAGTAGAGCTAAAGTTATACCAAAAAACATTCACTCTGATCAGGGTAAGGAATTTTTTAATTCACAATTTCAAAATTAAATGAAAGAAAAATCAATCAATCATTATCATACATTTAGTAAATTAAAAGCATCAATTGTTGAACGATTCAATCGCACATTAAAAAATTCGATGTGGAAAAAATTTAGTTTAAACGGGAATTATAATTGATTACCTATTATACAAACACTATTAAAAGAATATAATTCTACAAAACATAGTACAACAAAACTTCCTCCTGAAAAAATCACAAAGAACGAAAAAAATATACTAAGGAATGTGTATACTGAACCTAAAATTATCCAAAAAAATAAATATAAGGTTGGAAATTTTGTAAGAATAAGTAAATATAAAGGTCATTTTGAAAAAGGTTATCAGCCGAATTGGTCATCCGAAATATTTAAAATTGAAAAGATCAATAATACTTAGCCTGTTACATATCAATTATCAGACTACACTGACACTCCAATTTCTGGAGGATTTTATCAAGCTGAGCTTACACCTGTAAAATACCCAGATACCCACCTTGTTGAGAAGATTATTAAAAAACAAGGAAATAAAGTATACGTAAAATGGCTTGGATTTGATAACAATCATAATACATGGATAAATAAAAAAGATATTATTTAACTATTGAATATTTTATATTCTTTATTGTTTTAAATAAATATATATGTACAACCAAATACAAACACATATTTTATTGTATCGTTTGTCTCTTATACCCATAGGGAACTGAACTGCCAACTTCATTTAATTTTCGTTTTTCTGATTTTGGTTGATATTTTTTTGTTTCTTGAACAGTTAACACTTCATGTTCTTTGTTCCTTCTAATATTTTGTGAAATGACATGAATTTCATTGCAGTTATTTGAATTTAATACTGCTTCTTTGATAGTATCAAAATTAATTTTTTGTAAGATTGTACGATTCAAACAAATTCCTTTAACCTTACATACATTTTCTTCAGTATTATATTTCGTGCTATATATTTTGTAAGCCTAGTTCTTAGGACCCCCACTCACAAATTCAGTTATATAACTTCCCAAACCATAGCATTCTAGTTCATCTGTCATGTCTCCAATAAATTCTCCTGTTGGAGGATCATATTCTCCTTCCCGGCTTACATACAAAACAGAGTCGGTGTCATAATAAAGAACGCTTTTACCAAGATTTTCCAAATAACCGCAAAGTTTAAGGCGTGCTTGCGCTGTTGTATAAGCTGCTATACATACATTGACAGTTGGCAATGGTTCAGCTGCTTCCTCTTTATGTTGCCAGCTAACTACGATGTTATATTCATTAATTGGAAAAATATTATTGACATCAATAGCTGGATCTGTCAACATATCGTATAATTCAAAGCTTTTATTTATAATTTTAGTTTTTTGTTGATTTTCTTTTTGTCCAAATTTACCCCAGAATGAATTTAAAATTAATTTAGCTAAAGATCACTTTCCTGGGTTTTTGTCTATTTTAGTTGATTCCAGTTTGACATCCTCCTTATTTAAGAAATCTTTAATATATTTTATTTTTTCTTCATTGGTCACACATTTGTTTCGCCAACCTGAAGCTTCTTGTTTAACTTTTATAAATTTATTCATCATATCGGTGAATAATCCGCTCGTATTTTTATTTTTATTATACATTACGGTTTCATATTCCCAAATTTAATAAATTTCTAACAGTTTGTACTCCTTTCCAACAGCTTTTGAAACCTCATCAATTATCCATGTTCCTACAAAGACCCTTTCTTCGAATGTAGACAAAATTCCCCCAAATATTTTTTTTCACTGCAAGTTCGACATAAAGAAAACATAAGTTTGTCATTTTGTTTTAGTGGAAGAACAGGATGTAGTAAGTGTGCGGGGGGGTAAAATTTTGCATTTAATTAGTCCATCTATGTTATCTATTTTTAATTTAGAACAATCCACTTCTCCGCATAAATTTTAGGGTGACCAATAGGAAATTTTCCCCATTTACACACATACGGATATAAAGAACACACATCTATATATTTAATTTTTTCTCCAGGTTTACATTTATAGTGTGAATATATATTTCCTGTTCTACCTCCATAAAATGCATCTCTCGGATTCAAAAGTACTTTATTGATTGATGAATGATTTCGCAAATAATCCATGTTTTTATTAATTTTCATTTGTTCTTGAAATTCACATTCCCATATTTCACTTAAATTGTAACCGAGTGATTTTAAATGTTGAGATTTTGCTAATGTTATCTCATACCTTTGGTTTAATGTATCATCATTGCTGTTGAATAAAATTTTATCTCGGTTAATTGTTAAACATTTGGGATGTCCGTGGTAATAGCAACCATGAAATTCAAATATTTCGTTGGTTTGCTCACAAAATCCATCTAACTTTACACCTCCAATAATTTTTCTTTACCATTAAGTACACACCGAATATTAATTTGTCGCAAGTTTTTTTCCCAAATCAACCACTGGAGAGATATTTTTGAATGGTTATCTACTAATCTATATCCATTTTGTGGAATAAGACCTATGGTGTTAGCTTTCAAAAAATTTTTACGAAATAAAAGGTTACACGCTGAAGCTATTGTAGTGGCTTCCAAAAAGGGTTCTACATTGCTTTCCTCTAAAAACATTTTTCTGAATTTAAGACATGCTTCGGTTAATATTTCGACATCATTTAAGCTGTAACTAAGAAAATTTTTGTGAAAGTTGAATTCACTATTTTTATTTTTTTCATACTATTTTAAAAACTCATCATATTCATTTTTTTTAGTGGCTTCCAAAAAGGGTTCTACATTGTATTCCTCTAAAAACATTTTTCTGAATTTAAGACATGCTTCGGTTAATATTGCGACATCACTTAAGCAGTAACTAACAAAATTTTTGTGAAAGTTGAATTCACTATTTTTATTTTTTTCATACCATTTTAAAAACTTATCATATTCATTTTTTTATCATGACTATAGTTTTCCATTGGTGGTAAGCATCCAATACAATTTCCATTTTCTTTCTTGTTGAAAAGATGAGGAAAATAATCTTTTTTGAGGGCAAAAGCTTTTGGTAACTTTGCCAAAGACATTGGGAAATAATTCAAAGAATCTATAAATCTTATATTATCTATTAGCATTAGTATAATTTTAGTCCCTCGCATAATTAGTTTTGGCTGAAGATCAGTTTTAGTTAATACATAGTTTAAAACAAACTGATGATCAAATGCTTGACCATTATGTGCAATGACAACTATATGTTTAAATGTTTTTCTCAATTTTAAAATATGTTCCATTAATTTATCTATTATCATTTCTTGTTCGAAAATTGTTGTTCTAAATTTACATTTTTGGCAAAAGAATAAAGATTCAATATTGATACAGATATCACATCTTTGTTGAATGACACACAAATTAGGTTCATGCTGTTTCAAATCCTTAGATACAACTTTTTCTTGTCTTGTCTCTAAATCATAAAAAATATATAAAAAGTTTTGGAATTTCTCCTTATTTTTGTTTTGTTGAATGTAGCACAGGTGATTATCTGGAACAAAATTTTGACAATTTTTGCAAAAAATCTCACCACATGTATGGTTTCTATTTGTTTTAAAAACTTTAAAGCAATTTTTACATTTTTTAATTTCTTCATACTTCCTTATTTTGGTTGAAGTAGAAGCTTTATGATTCTACAAACATGTAAGACCTCGAAAAGATCGATTACAGTCTTCGCACAATATATTTTTTATATTAACCAGAACAGGCGGGCTCTTTTTGACAGCAAGGACAGCTTTTTGAGCATCTATGTGCATTTTGTTCAGAGTATGGAATGTGACATTCTTCACAGTAATAACTTGCAACAAAAGCAGCGGTGAAAGAGCCGATTACATTGTAATGTCGTTTGTAGTGTAACAAATTTAATCTTTTACCATCATTGGTTCCTTTGAATATTAATTCCATACCTCTTGTTCCATATTTATAGACAACTATTTTGTATTTTGTTAAATACTCCTGATATTTTTTCAATTCAGGAATACCACACCCATCTGGTGGTATAATTACCTCTGCCCTTTTTGTTAAATCTGTAGCTAGTATAGTTTGAAGTTCTCCTGTATTCTTTAAGATACTCCGATAATTAATAAATTTTTCAACTTTGGCTATTGAAACAATAATTGCGCGAGATAGACATAAATTATCCGTGTTTTTGATAGCAATAATTCCTTTTCTTTTCTTGCATTCCTCATTGTAGCTTGAAAATTTGTTTATTCTTTCTCTCCCAGTAGGTAGTTTAATATATGTGATGTCCAAACAAAATTTATCTGTACTTAATCCTACAAATAAAAGAAATAATAAATAAATAATATTCTTTAAAAACAATCTTAAAGTGTATATACCTTCTGAATTACTCTCAAAAACTTTCAGTATTATATCCCAAATATCATTAAACTTCAAGTCGCTTGCAGTTTTAAAGTTGAAAAATGCAGGACGATCTTGAAAACTTTCACCACAAAACGTTATCCCGATCTTATCCATGGGACTTACTTCTCTAGTTACATGTTTGATTATTTGTTCGATGGCGTCTTTAATCAAATCTATTGGATTTCTATTAACCGGTATTGCCCTAATTACAAACTTTGTTTTCCGACCGTATATGTTGAACCGTTTAATGTACGTTACATTTTCACTTTCGATTAAAAATCGTGGAAGATTTTCAGACTGGATTAATAAATTTGTTTAAAATTATTTTTTTAGCCATGTTTCTTCTTGATAACTTGGAGTGTACTATTATTCAAATATTTACCCTTACTATATTTATAAATGAAATACCTACATTGTATTAACTTTAAAATAAAATAGAAAATTTTAACAACATTGTAGTCAAGACATTTTGAAAATGTGTTAAATCATAGTTCTATAACAACAATTTATCTTAAATGCAATTAGGTCTATGTTAAATTTAAAACAAAAAAAAAAAAAAAAAAACAAAAAAAAATTCAATCCTAAATCTATCTAAGAAAAACCAGAATTTGCAAGATTGTAACCAATTGGTTTATATCTAAAAATTTTTTAATTCAACTTTAAATTACATATTCATTAAATTTTATCTAATCTTTAACTACATTGTATAAAAGCAAAGTTAATAAATCATAATTGTCTTTTTTTAATTAAAACGAATGTATTTTGTAAAATTGTAGTTAACTCCAAATCCTTTAGACTTAAATTATTTATATTACTTACACTATTTTCAAAATCTTGTTTTGTAATATAATTGATATTACTCGTAAGAACTTGAAGGTATATTTAGTGTAAATACATTGAAATTTTCTGCAATAGTTACAGTTTAATTCAATAATTGAACGAAAAAATGGCTCAACAATTTTTAAACTTATATATGCCCAAAAACGATGATGTCTGATCATCTCCTCGTTTACCGGCAAAAAGGAGGAAGAAGAACGAAAGCGAGGAGTGACAGCACCTTGAAGAAAACACCACAGAACAGCCACATGAACAACAGCAACATCCACAACAACACCACCAACAACTACTACAACAACAGCAACAACAACATCCACAACAACAACAACAAGAAGTATTACAACAACAAGGGTACTAAATTATTCAACAGTAAATGCACATAGATAAAAGTTTTAAATATGTAATTTTATAATTGCATATTACGAATCCATTTATATTAATTTAATTTGTTGTTTAATATTTTAAATAGATAAGTTAGTAAATAAGTTTTACCTATATCAATCAATTTTACCTACAATCGTCGGCATGGGTTAACCAATTCCAAGTCTGTTAATAGAATGAACTCCATTCTCAAAGAGGAAGACATATACAAAATTTGAAGACAATCTGTTAAATAATTTCTAATTTATAGCAAAGCAACGAAAAAACCTTTAAAAAGCTGTTGGGCCACAATGGGTTAACGGAACTCCACAAATATTTTTTCTAGGCCTTCTTTTTAGCCAAAGTTGTACTTCAAAATATTGGCTGAAACTTGCTTTTTTACAACTTGCACGCTTCCGGGCAACGCCGGGTAAAACTGCTAGTAATAGTAATAATAATAATACTAATAATAATTATAACAATATTAATGACAACAATAATAATAATAATAATAATAATAATAGCAATAATAACAATAACAGTAATAATAATAATAATAATAACATTAATAGTAATAATAATAATTATATTACTAAAAATAATAATAATAGTAATAATAATAATAAAAGTAATAATAACAATAGTAATAACAATAATAATAATTTTATTTAATTAACAAAAAAACCAAGTCTATTTTCTAAACTAATACACTTAAGTAAAAATAAACCACCTCTCAAAACTAATACACTTTAGTAAAAATAAACCGCCTCTTAAAACTAATATGATAAATAAAGTTCCTAACAAAGATAATAAAAACTTTTATCGTGTGCAGGATCGAGATATGCTTTCAGTCAAAGAAAAAATCAGATCAAAAGAGCGTCTAAGCAACGATTACTCAAATTGGGTTAAAGGAGAAACTATTAACATTCAAAATAATCCTAAACTGGGCAAAATAGATGAAGAACCGTGGAAGACAGTGGGAAAAGTTTTGACAACCCCATGGTTCCACCAATTGTTAGATTAACAAAAACAGCAATCGAGTCTGGTGAAAATACGTATGCCTAATACAATGTGAGATTATTTTTATCATATTTTCATGATAAAGAAGATATTTGTTATGATGGTATTACGTAAACAA
Organism: Dolichopus griseipennis; assembly: GCA_963082915.1. Taxonomy (NCBI): domain Eukaryota; kingdom Metazoa; phylum Arthropoda; class Insecta; order Diptera; family Dolichopodidae; genus Dolichopus; species Dolichopus griseipennis. The sequence goes on along the minus strand of OY720441.1, from coordinate 177,595,696 downwards.
GTCTAAAAGTACTTATTCATCAAGAAGGGCTGCCAAATAGCTATGTAGAACTCAGTAATTTATATTTTGCTAATAATGATAGCACCGGAATATCCAAATCGAAGTACTTAAAGATTTAGCATATTTTAGGAGACATATTGATAATAAATACAGAGAGCACTTACAAAAAATTAAAGAGTCTTGGCAAAATTATATGATTAGTAAACCATGACACGTAACAAACACAATAATATTAATATGGTTCATTTTAATGCTAGAAGTTTAAGGAAAAATATGACTGAAATCGAACTATTTTTTAAAGACAGAATAGATATTGACATTATTATGATTGGTGAAACGTGGTTATACTCAGGTGAAGAAAAATTTTCTAATATACCTGGCTTCTCTTCATCTTTAAACTCTAATAATGAATCAAGAGGAGGTGGAACCGCTTTATTAAGCATAATATTCGGTATACGGTTTTAGAAATATTTGAGCAATTCAATACTATTATTATTTTGTTTAATAACACTTCTCCATCCTTAAAAATTGCAGTTACCTACTAAAAAAAACCAAGTTATAACAATAGCGATTTTTTAGCACATCTGGATTTAATTTTTAACAAATACAAGAATATAGTTCTGATGGATGATATTAATATTGATTTACTAACAGACACAGAGCCCTCCAAGTCTTATAAATTGATGTTAGAACGGAGTTACCATAAAATACGTACTTATTTATGAATCTGCTACTAGAGTGACTGAAAATTCTTCTACGATCATTGATCATATTCTGACAGACCTAGAAAAATTTGACTTTGACATTAAGCTTCACGATATAGTTAACCTTGATCATAAAGCGATTAGTGTCAAATTAAATAAAGTTTTAAGAAAAGTTGAATCTATTTTTAAAAGGGAAATCTACAACCCAAATTTTAAGAAATATAAAGAAAATGTAAGAAAGTTGCTTGAAATAAATAAAGGTCATAGTGTGGACGACCGTATAAAAATATTGCAAAAAGCAAAGGTGAATTCTACAATTAAAACACTCCGAAGAGTTAGAAAAAATAATCATTGGATGACAAAGGAATTATTAAATATGATCAAAAAGAGGAATAATTTGTTTAAAAAGTTGAAAAAGCAGCCTAACAATATAGATATTAGAGCTAGTTTTAAAATTTGCAAAAAACAAGGTGACATATGAAATAACTAAACCAAAACAAAATTATTTTAATGATAAACTACAAATAGCTAGTGGTGACCACAGAAAAATTTGGAAAGTTCTAAATAATCTCATCTTAAAAAAATCAATTGAGTCGAGCAAAGTTATTAAAGAAATAAACGGTAATGGAATCAGAACATGTGATATCTTTGAAATTGCAAATTTCTTCAATTCTAGTTGAATCGATAGCAAACTAGCAGATAAAATTACTGATGCTGAACAATACGTAATAAAAAATAGATTAGTCGAAAAGTCTATTTTTTTATTTAAATCTACAGATGAAACAGAAATATATAATATCATCATGCAATTAAAAAATAGCTCTCCTGAAGGTGACAATGTTTCAGCTTCAGATTTAAAACATGTTGTAAATTTAATAAAACCTATAATTGTATGCTTGATAAATAGATGTCTAAGTACTGGTATATATCCTTAGTGTCTTAAATCAAGCATAGTTGTACCTATCTTTAAATCTGGGTCAACATTGGATGTATTACAGACCATTTGCTCTCTCAAGTTGTATTGGAAAAGTATTTGAAAAGGTTATAAATTCCAGAATGCAAGAGTTCGTGCAAAAAGTTGTAGGATTTGATACAAATCAATTTGGTTTTCAAAAGAAAATTGAAACAGAACCTGCAGTTCTAGAATCCACCAACTTAATTGTAAATAAATTGGATCAAGGAAATTATGTATGTTCGGTATTTGTTGATCTAAAGAAGGCCTTCGGTACAGTAAATCATAATATTTTACTTAACAGATTGCATAAAATTGAAATAAGGGGTACAGCTAATAACTTACTCTACTCAAATATGAATAATAGAAAAACTATTACAAAAATTAATGGAGTTTTAAGTAATGAAAATAATATAAATATTGGTATTCCTCAAGGATCAGCACTTGGTCCTACATTATATTTATTTTATATTCATAACATCCAGTATCCAAATTTTCGGGCTAACTATAAGATCTTTGCTGATGATACTTTACTTATCTATAATGCTAGAACCTGTAAATACTGATTTGGGGATTTACGAAAATTGGTTAAAAGGTATTAAGTTAACTATAAATGCGGAAAAAACAAAGATTATTGGTAAACAAGACTAAAATTGAAAGAGTTCGTGCATATAAATACCTTGGAGTTGTAATTGATGAAAAACTGAAGTGGGAAAAGCATATTAATAAATTAGTAAAAAAAAATGGGGTTCTGCTGGGTGCCTTCAAAAGAAATGGAATTATATTGAATAAAAAAACTGCAGATAAGTTTTATTATTCTCATATTATTTCCCACATCAGATACAATTTATGTACCTGGTCCAGATGTTCATTATGGTTGAAAGATAAAATTAGTGTTCTAATAAACAAAGCCATTAAATGCTTATATAAGTACGACTGGCTTACCCCAACAAATGCAATTTTGAAACGCACGGGATATCTGAAGTTACGCTAACTCATTACTTTGGATTAATTTTTAAAATAGAAAAAGGGGTGTACAAAAAAAACATCGTAATTACTAGAGGAAACAATATTCATAATTAAATACTAGAAGGTTAAACAATTTAAATGATGCCAAATCAAGAATAGAGTTATCACGGAATAGTTGTCTCTCGTCATCAATAAGTATTTATAATAAACTGCCGTTGTAGTTAAAAAGAAGTTCAAATTTCGATATATTTATTAAAAAACTGAAGCATTCATTAAAGAATAACCCTTCATTTGTGGATAGTATGAAGCAGGAGTGAAATTTTTCAACGCTCGTAGCACATATCTGTATGAGCTGTAATATTTATATATATGTTAATATATTTAATTTTAAATAAATTACTTTATTGAATAGTATTAGGAAGTACTTCGATGTTTTTTACCAAAACTATAAGTTTTTGTTTATATCACAGTTAAAAAAAAAATAAGAAAAGTCTAGTATATTGTTAAATAATAATTGTAATTTCATAACATATAATTATATATAATAAAATAAATAAATAAATAAATAATAAATTTTTGCTATTTTTAAACACTTGTAACTTGAATATCTGTTAAAATTTTTATTTAGTGATATACAAAATTGAAAGTTCTTTAAATACGAGTATTTTTCAACATGACAAAGATTTTTCTTATTTTTGAATGGTGACGAACCAGCCTCCGAAAATTCCAAAAAAGCCCTATATTTAAATTAGTATAACAAGAGTTCTGTTGAATGTAATTTCAATCTAAAAACAGTAAAAGAGAGCTGCTTTAATAGGCTTTACAAAAATTTAAGGCTAAAAGGTATAGCGTTGCCATGCGGTGCTAAAATTTGCCATAATACAAAACTCAAATTTTGCAAAATTTTTAGCCCCACATATCTTCTAAAGGGTTTAAGCTAGGGTCTCGACATTTCGGAAGAAGTTAGACCTGCAGAAAATAGTAGGAGTCGGTTGACAAAATTATTTTGTCACGTCCCCTCTTTAAAAGCTTTAATGGCTCGAAAATTGAAATTTTGCTATTTTTCAACACCTGTGACCTGTTAACATTTTTTTTTTGCAAATATATAAAATTTAAACATTCACCATTATATTTCAACATATGTTAAAGGTTTTTCCTAAATTTAAAAGGTTTATTTAAATTGTAGAAATTGCCTATTAGTTTTAACATTTTTGAATAGATAATAAAATTCTAGGTAAAACTCTAGATTTATGTGGAGTTCGCAATTGATTTCCTAGAACCTAAAAAAATGGAAAGGTTGGGACAAGAGGGGGGTGGGCGGATCCATCCCATAAGTTTGCTAAGCAAAAATTTAGGAACATTCCGAGGACTATTAGATCTTCAAAATTAAAACTTTTATGTTGTTATAAAACAGTGCACGTTTTTTCAAAATAAAACGTTAATATTGAAGCTCCAACATTATCTTTTGCACTTGTTAACAGGTTTTCTTGAGTGCATTAGTATAATATTCTAAATAGTGATTTTACTATTATTCATAATTAATAAATTGATGAAATAACTAAATTAGAATATTATCATTTATTTTTATATATATTTTTTAAAAATAAATGATAAAATACTCACTAAGAAACCCTATATAATTTTGAAAATGTACTTTTTAAAAACCCTTGGTGTTTTTAAAACCCTAAAGTTCCTCCAAAACTTTAAATTTACCTCTACAATGAAGCAAAAAATTTAATTCGTCTCTTTTTTTCAACAAAAGAAATGTTGATGCAGCTGTAACGCATTAACTAGCGCTATACTCCTAGGCATGAATCTTTTCATACCAAGTAAGATCAAAAATGCTAAACATTCCAACAGTAATTGGTTAATCAAAAAATGTAGGCAAGCTATTAAGAAAAAAAATAAGGCTTTCTCTGAGAACACGGGGCTTCCAACCGAAAGCAACCGGATTGCATTCACAGAAGTTAGTAAGCATTGCAAAAGAATTCTAAGGTAGCAAAAATATAAACATGATTGTTTATTAAGGCAAAAAGTTATTCGCTTCCAAAAAGGTTTTACTTCTTCTATCACTTCCACACTGATTTATAATAATGCTGTCATTGCTGACCCTGAACAAAAGCAGATTTGCTGGTACAAAATTTCACAGCCTATTAAACACTGCCAGCAACAACTTCCTCTCCTCCAGTCTATGCATCAATAAATTCAAAGCTTAAAAATATTTTTTTTCGCCCACGAGTTGTTGCCAAATTTCTAAGGGTCTGAATGTTCACAAATCTGCTGGCCCGGATGATATTTCACCAATTGTCCTCCAAAAATGGGCAAACAAAGCTTTTTAACATATCCTTTATTTCTGAAACTTACCCTTTATATTATGGAAAGTTGCTTATGTCCAGCCAATCCCAAAAAAGGGTGCCCAGAGCAATCCTGAAAATTATAGACCTATTGCTCTAACATCAGTACTATCAAAGGTTTTGGAGTTAATAATTAATTTCCATTACACTTGTATATGGTGTACCAATATGGTACAACATCAGTGCAAGTCTAATGGAAAAATACTAATAGAAAATGGTTTGATATCGCATATATTTTACAAAATGAGGAGTACATCAAGAAGACTGCTCAGTGGCTTCATGAGTATTTCGTTACAAAATCAAAATCATGTCCCTATACCATTCCATTATAATAGACGGGCTTGCTGTAAAAAAAATTGAATATGATCCAGGTAACAACCATCCAGATAATATGAAATATGACATGTACATACCAGATAAAGACGAATTAATAAGAAATAATTATTGGTGATTAAGCGCTTCATAAAAAAAATTAGTAGAAAAGAATTGTACGTTAAATTATTAGATTATTGTTATTTTAATATTAAAGTAATAAATGTTATTAATATAATCGGCTGGTTGGCACAGTGGTAAGAGTGCCGACCTTTCATGCGAGTCCTCCGGTTCGAATTCCAGTGAAAATGAAAAAAACTTTTATCTGGTTTTCAACTCGACTCAGCTACCATTCGCCTTTGGGTTAAAATAATGGCATAATTAATAAAAAAATATAAATATAACAATATAAACAAATACACAATGTAAGCAAATAATTCAATTAAATAATATAACTCACTGATAAAGAATACCATATAACTCAAATACAAAATTATTACAATATAAACAAAATAGAACTGTATTTGTTGAAAATCTAAGACATTTTACATGTTATAAGGCGTAGTATTATCTCATATTTAAATTGTATGTGGAATTCATTTGATCAGTTCTAATATATGAATATAACTCCCCCGTTCCACAATGCAAATATATAATCAAAAAAAATTTTAGTTTATAAGTTTTTAATTAGTTGTAAGAATAGGGTTATATTGGGGTTTTATTTAAAAAGAAAAAAAGATGAAAATTTCCTTTTTAACCTTTCTGCAATTTATTAAAATTTAGAAATTAATACATACTTAATGTATGATTAAAATAGTTAGTAAACATTCATAATAATTATTAAGGCAAAGAAGTTAACATAACAAACTTTATTTTTACATGCTAAATTTTAAAATAAGAAAAACGTTTTTTGTTAATTATTTTTGTAGATTAAGTTATTATAAGGATGTAAACAAATAACAAAATAAAAATTCAGTTAAAATAAAAAAAAAAATTTCCTTTCACACCGTTTGATACCAGTTGTATTGGATGGCTTCTTTTCCAAAAAATTAATGCCTGGTGTCCCTCAAGGCTCGATCCTATTGCCAACGCTATTTCTTATATTTATCAATGACCTTCTATCCATGACCTCCAACAAAATTCATAGCTTTGCTGATGACAGTACTCCTGATTGTTCTTACTTTAACATCGGTAAATAATGAACGAACCATAGTTTCAAGTTCCTTAAATAATGATCTCCTAATAATTCAAGATTAGGGAAGCGTGAACAGGGTAAGTTTTAATGCTTCCTCCCAAAGCTGTCTGTTATCAAGTAAGGGAAGCGATTCTGAACCAACCATTTCTTTAGGCAATGCGGGTATTCAAAACTTCGAATACTTAAAAATCCTTGGCATGGAAATAAATGCAAAATTTTCGTGGAACGACCACATATTTTAGGTCGCAAAATATGCCGCGAAATGCCTGGGATTCTTAAGTAGGAAATACTTTACATCTCCAAATCTACTTCGAGTATAATTCTCACATATTTGCTGGAGCACCCAGCACCGGTCTTCAATATCTGGATAAGAGAGCTGTTCGTATTATCAATGATACTAACGTCACAAAACACTTAACGTCTTGAAGTTACCGCCGTAATGTAGGCCTGCTTGTCCATTTTATAAATATCTACTAGGTATTACTTCGGAAGATATTATAAATATTATGCCAAAAATCAGACTCTACCGCCGTAGCACGCGGTTAGCAGCTCAATCTAATTCATTTACAGTAGAGCTTTTTGGAACTAGAACTCTGAAAATTAGGAACTCTTTCTTAAGTCGTACCTCCAAATTGTGAAACACATTACTCCCATATGTGTTTCCCAATTCATATGACTTAGAAAAATTCAAGAAAGAAATCAACTTATGCCTCTTGGGTTGCCCATTCAATGTGTATTTATGTCTTATCGCTACTTTTCAGCCATTATACTGCGTAAGCAGCTAGGGTGCTCATTCCATTATTTTGGCTACGGGGGGAGGTTGTTTTAATTAGTAAAAATCTCGCACTAGCTAGGAGATTAGGTTTTCATGTGCCTTTTTTTCCTCCCTCAGGAAAACAAATTCTCAAGTGTGGCTGCAATTTTTCAGCTGAATTGGTTTTATGCATATTTCTTTTCAAATTATGACTACAATTTGATGTCTAGATACCACATTTCGAGCAATGTTTATGCACTTTCACGTGACGTTGCAAATTTAATATATTAGATCATTTTTTCTTGCAAACACTGCAATTTAATTCGTGTTTTATATAGCTGTTAATATATTGTTTTATTAAATTATTTTATTATATATATAAAATAATATATATATATTATTGCACGTTCAAGTTTAAAAACTTAATGATTTTCAAATTTAATTTTCTCTGGTTTTAATACTCTATTATCAATCTTAGTATTTCTTAATTTTAAATAAAACCAAAACAAAATATTCGGATTTCTTTGAATTAAAATGTGTTAAATTTGATAGTTTTAATTTTAAGTTTGTTAGAACCGTTCATGGAACCGCAAACAAGAAACTGTTTAAGTTATCAAAAACAATTTTCTTACATAATTTTCGGCTTATTGGAAAAGTTTATATATTATTTTACAACTTTTAAAAATTAGTGTGGATACAGAAGTTACTATATAATCAAATTGATTACATTTAAAAGATTATATCTAAAATTATAAATATAGAAAAACATTAAAAATAAATACAAAAACTCTTTAATATTTTATTTTTTTTTTTTATATTAAAGAAATCCCCTGCCTGATATCATTTTAGTTTTTAAAAATCGTATAGCAATTAATACAGATAAGAAATAATTCAAAGAAATTACCTGACGTCATTTTAGTTTTTATAATTTTGTTATAATATATAATTTATTTTTTCTTTTCTTCTTTAATATTTAAAACAAAACGGAACAAAGAAATTCCCTGACGTCATTTTAGTTTTAAAAAATTTTTTCTAATATATTATTTATTTTTTCTTTTCTTCTTTACTTTTTAAAACAAAACGGAATCTCCCTAACGTTATTTCAGTTTTCAGTTTAAAAAAATTGCCACCGCAACAGACACTGTCCACCACCACCTAAACCGATTGAGGTGTTTTAATATCCACGACACACACACGAATGTTCAAAGATCTTTCATACTGTTAACTCGCTTCATGCTCATTTTCTTTCAAACCAGTGTTACAAATCTAACAACCTCATTACTAATATAACAACTATCAAAGAAACAATCTACTAAAATTCCTCTTTCTACATCTAACGCTCTTTCATTGAACCCTGTAGCTTAGACAGCTTTCTACCATTTAAAATACATACCAAAGACAGATTTCCTCATTTCTCCATATATTCGTAACCCCGTGTCCTAACAACTGATCTTGACCATAAATAATCCACGCAGTACTTTCATTCCTAGTAACCTAGAGTTTAAATTTCATTAAGTAGTCATATTAGTTTTTAAGTTATCGTGTTTTTATGATATATATTTGTTACCCCTTGAACCGATGAAAAATATCAGATCCCGACCCCGTGATTTCGCCCATATGCAGTCTCCACCATACTTCATTACTAGATAGACCTTTTACCAAATTGGAAGATTCAATCTTTATTTTAAGTTACTATTTTTATTAATTTCGATGATAAGCTTGGGACGTCTAAGAGAGATATCTGAATCACAACTGAAAATAAGCCTAAATTTCGGGGACACGCAGGAAATAATAAAGAAAACGCTTGTGTCAAATTTGTAACTGCTACATTTGCTTCAAGTTACTATCTTTTTTTATTTCGGAGATATGCTTTAAGGTCTTCAGAGTTATGTAGGTGGTCACCGAACAAATATTTTAATTATTCCCAAGTTTCTAAGGCACTAAGGAAATAGGAAAAGACATCTTTATACCAAATTTGGAAGTTCTATCTTCATTGGTTTCTTAATTGTTCTTATTTGGCCTTAATTCGATCAAAAGCTTCTAGAATCCGAACCCATAGTCCGATATTAACCTTACCTAATCCCCACCGCAGTTTAATTACAAGTAACCTTCAGTACAAATTTTGTCAAAGACGGATGGACTTGGCTAAATCGACTCAGTAGGTCACGTTGATCACAAAAATATATACTTTTCCATATCTAGCTCGCTTCCTTTAAGTGGTTACAAACACCATGCCAAAGTTAATATATCCTTTTACATATTTCATAGGTGGGGGTATAAGAACTTGAAGATTAAGGTTACCGGTAAAATACTGATGGAATTGTTGAACATGGAGGAAAAGATTCAAACTCTTATTTTAACAGTATTAAGACAAAATTTATTTAACAAGACATACCTTTCTAATTGAAGTTTTGAATGTGTTTGTATACTGCTATCAACACAGATAGAACTCGGGCTTTTTTGAAGATTCATCCCATTGAAGTTATCATTTTCATTTTGTATTTTCTTAACTGGATGTTTGGAAGTGGTAAAAAATTTTTTGGTTGTCTCATCAGTTGAAAAAAGTTGCTGTTTAATTTTAGTTTTACTGGTGTTACCAATACAATTCTTATTAGATTTTTGACAAAGAACATTTTTACAATTAGTGCAAGCGGCAATGTCTTTGACTTCAAAATTTATATTACATGCTTTGGTAGATGCTGAGTACTTGTTTTCATCTATAAGTTTTTGAAAATCTTTGTTAAGGCTCCTTTCGTTCATTTCACCAATTTCATTACATTTAGCCTTTGTTCCATGCTCATCGCGTTTACAAGGTTTATCATTGTAGCAATTAGTTGAGTTCTTTCCATCATTCCCTTTCTGAACAAATTTTTGAGCTTCCACTAATATAGAATTTTGTGCATTATTACATCTTCTAATATTCCCTTCACTATTATACGATTCTGATGTATGTGTTATTGAAGAAATAAATAAATTGGGATTAGTTGTTGTTCCACTATTAATACAATTACCTAAAATATATTAAGGCTATAAAATATGAATTTTAACAAAAATTTTTTAGAATTATTACTCATAACAGAATTGCCACTTTCCTCTTGTGTAGTTAAATTATTTTCTGTAATTGTATTTGACGACTCAGGTTGAAGTGTTTCAAAATTTAATGAATCCATTTGAACTGAATCAAAACTAGACCGTTGTAGATTATTATTTTCAATAACAATAGGTGTCAGGTCTCTGCTTCGAAATCCACCTAAAATTCTCCGCATTATATTTATAATTTCTCCACGCCGTTCCAAAAGCGGCCTCAATATTTCACTAAAAGAGCCGTTATTATAAACCATCTGATAATACTGTAAAGCAGGATTTTCATTTTCTGTTTGAGAAGTTTCAACCGCTCTACCTTCATCATTATTGGTCGGCTGAGTTTCATACTGATCATTTTGCCGCGACATTATTAGAACTTGTTGAATGTGCGCTTGCTGAATTATTATGGGAAGCTCATAATGATGAAAAAAATAAAACATAGAGTGCTTAAATATAAAAAAAAAATTAAAAATTTTTTGGGGATTAAAACAAAATGTTGGTTTTTTTAAACGCATAATATATAAATTGCAAAAACAAAAATTTATGTGAGCATCTGAATGAAAAGAAAAATTTAATTTTTGATCTGAAGTTGAATTCAAGTTAGTTAAGTAGTGAAAAAACTGAAGTAGCTAACAAATAAAGAAATAGTAAGTACATAAAACTGATTTAGGACATCCTAACTACATCATAGGACATCTTACTAATTTATCTATTTAAAAATATTAAAAAACAAAAAAACTTGAAATAAATGCAAAAATATATTTATTCCAATTCAATTACAAAATGAAAAAATTCTAATTATTAAATTTTGTGATAAAAAGATAATCAAAGCATAATATATTTAATAATCCAAATTTTTCAAAATAGCAATTATTTTAAATGGTTAGTTTATATACCTAATAGAAAAGCTTATAAAAGCAAAATATGCAATAAATGTATTTCTAAAATACAATTACAAATTTAGACCTTTTCATATACTTCATTTAAATATAAAAATAAGTTTTACATAAATGCAGCAAGTACCTTCGAACATAGCTGAACCACTACAATTAAGTCTAAATTTCGGGGACACATAGGAAATAAGAAATATATTCTTCGTCTTCGAAATTAAACTCGAACAAAACCAATTCCCATGGTACTTTCCTTACTAGTAACCTAGAGTTTAAATTTCATCAAAATAGCGGCATTATTTTTTGAGTTATCGTGCCAACGGACGAACGGACGGACGGACATGGTTATATTGACTCAGGAGGTCACGCTGATCACAAATATATATACCTTTCCATATCTAGCTCGCTTCCTTTAGGTGGTTACAAACACCATACCAAAGTTAATATACCCTTTACCTATTCTATAGGTGTAGGGTATAAATATAGTGTATAAATAATAATTTAACAAGTAAAGAAACAGTCAGTCGGTGCAACCGACTTAGAAATACCCTACACCTATTTGGTTCAAATTTAAGGACATATCCATAAGTCGTTTTAACACCATAAGAGCTGTTATTAATTTGATCGTAAGACATAGCTAACCAAATTAATTTTATAATACTAAAAACATTTTCTAATTACACTATCTATTAAAAAATATTACAAATTCTTACTAATATATCTATTTAAAAATATTAAAACAAAAAAACTTGAAATAAATGAAAATATATTTATTCCAATTCAATTACTAAATGAAAAAATTTGAATTTTTAAATTTTGTGATAAAAAGCTAATATATTTAATAATTAAAATTTTTCATAATTGCAATTATTTTAAATGGCTTGTTTATGTACCTATTAGAAAAGCTTATAAATGCAAAATATGCAATAAATGTATTTCTAAAATACACATACAAATTTAGACCTTTTCATATAATTCATTTAAATATATAAATAAATTTTACATAAATGCAGCAAGTACCTTTGAACATAGCTGAACCACTACAATTAAGTCAAAATTTCGGAGACACATAGGAAATATGAAATATATTCTTTGGCTTCGGAATTTAACCTCGACCAGAACCAATTCCCATGGTACTTTCATTACTAGTAACCTAGAGTTTAAATTTCATCAAAATAGCGGCATTATTTTTTGAGTTATGGAGTTTTAAGATATATGTTTGTTAGCCCTTGAGCTTTTCAAGGGTTTCAGAACTCGAAACCATGGTACGATTTCGCGCATATGCAGTCCCCGTCATACTTTCAATACAAGTTAACTCTTGTACACTATTGGAATGTGTTATCTTAATTTTAAGTTACTAGTTTTATTAATTTCGATGGTAAGCTTTTACACATTGGTGGGTCTAAGAGAGGTACTGAACCACCACCATGCTAAATTTGAAGCTTCTACTTTTGTTTCAAGTTATTATCTTTATTAATTTCGAAAATATGCTTTAAGGTCCTCGGAACTGAGTGGCTGGTCCCCACCCACTACTCCAATTGGGCTCAAACTTCAAGGAGACTAAGGAAATCGAAAGCGACACTCTGATACCAAATTTGGAGGTTCTATCTTCATTGGTTACGGAATTATGCCAGTTTGGCCTAAATTCGACCAAAAAGTTCTAAGTTCCGAACCCATTGTCCAATCCTCACCTTGCGCAATTGCCGCCGTAGTTTCATTACCAATAACCTACAGCACAAATTTCATGAAGATAGCGTCATTAGTTGTTGAGTTATCGTGATTTTTTACATATGTTCGTTAATCCTGTAACCGATTCAAAGGTCCAGAATCCGAACCCTTGGGCTGATTTCGGTTTTATACAGTCCGCGCTGTACTTTAAGTACTAGTTAACCCTTGTACAAAATTTAAACGTTCTATCTTAATTTTAAGTTACTATTTTTAGTAATTTCGAGTATAAGCTTTTAAAACTTGGGAGGTCTAAGATGGGGTACTGAACCACCACTCCAATTGATCCCAAATTATGGGGGCAAGCAAGAGATAGTGAAGAACACCAAATTTGAAGTTTCTACATTTTTTCAAGTTGCTATCTTTATTAATTTTAAAGATATGCTTTAAGGTTTTCGGAAATGTGTGGCTGGTCCCCGACCCCCAACTCCAATGGGGTCTAAATTTCAAAGACACTTAGGAAATAGGAAGGGACACCCTGATACCAAATTTGGAGGTTCTATCTTCATTAGTTTCGGAATTATGCTCGTTTGGCCTAAATTCGATCAAAAAATTCAAGGTTCCGAACGCATGGTCCAATCCCGAACTTACGCAATACGAAAAGAAGTTTCATTACTAGTAACCTACAGCACAAATTTGATGAAGATACCGTCATTAGTTGTTGAGTTATCGTGATTTGTTACATATGTTCGTTAGCCCTGAAACCGATTAAAAGGTCCAGAATCCGAACCCATGGGCCGATTTCGCCCATATGCAATCCCCGCCGTACTTTCAGTCCTAGTAACCTACAGTTAAAATTTCATCAAGATAGCTCCATTATTTTTTGAGTTATCGTGCCTACGGACGGACGGACGGACGGACGGACGGACGGACGGACATGGCTATATCGACTCAGGCGGTCACGCTGATCACAAATATATATACTTTTCCATATCTAGCTCGCTTCCTTTAGGTGGTTACAAACACCATACCAAAGTTAATATACCCCTTTACCTATTCTATAGGTGTAGGGTATAATAAGGAGTCCAAATGCCAAATAGGCAAAGGACTATTATAATATCAGGCAATATTTACAAATGTCTAGTACATCAAACAAATAAATCAATAAATAATACTTTTTTAATCAATTTATATAAGTTATAAAATTAAACTTATTGTTGTAAAAAAAAAAAACTAATTTTATTTAATTTTAAATCAAATTTTTTTATACCCTACACCTATAGAATAGGTAAAAGGGTATGTTAACTTTGGTATGGTGTTTGTAACCACCTAAAGGAAGCGAGCTAGATATGGAAAAGTATATATATTTGTGATCAGCGTGACCTCATGAGTCGATATAGCCATGTCCGTCCGTCCGTCCGTAGGCACGATAACTCAAAAAATAATGGAGCTATCTTGATGAAATTTTAACTGTAGGTTACTAGGACTGACAGTACGGCGGGGATTGCATATGGGCGAAATCGGCCCATTGGTTCGGATTCTGGACCTTTAAATCGATCGAAGGGCTAACGATCATATATAAAAAATCACAATAACTCAACAACTAATGACGCTTTCTTCATCAAATTTGTGCTGTAGGTTACTAGTAATGAAACTTCTTCGGGGATTGCGTAAGTTCGGGATTGGACCATGGGTTCGGAACCTTGAACTTTTTGATCGAATTTAGGCCAAACGAGCATAATTCCGAAACCGAAGAAGATAGAACCTCCAAATTTTGTATCAGGGTGTCCCCTCCTTTTTCCTTAATATCTTTGAAATTTGGGCCCCATTGGAGTAGTGGGTCGGGGACCAGCCATACATTTCCGAAGACCTTAAAGCATATCTTTAAAATTAATAAAGATAACAACTTAAAAAAATATAGAAGCTTCAAATTTGGCACAAGGGCGTTCTTTACTATCCCTTGCGTGTCCCCCTAATTTGGGATCAATTGGAGTGGTGGTTCAGTATCCCTCTTAGACCTCGTAAGTTTTAAAAGCTTATAATCGAAATTATTAAAAATAGTAACTTAAAATTAAGATAGAACGTCCAAATTGTGTACAAGGGTTAACTAGTGCTTAAAGTTAAGCGTGGACTTCATAAGGGCGAAATCAGCCCAAAGGTTCGGATTCTGGACCTTTTAATCGGTTTCAGGGATAACGAACATATATAAATAATTACGATAACTCAACAACTAATGACGCTATCTTCATGAAATTTGTGCTATAGGTTATTGGTAATGAAACTACGGCGGCCATTGCGTACTGTGAGGATTGGACAATGGGTTCGGAACTTAGAATTTTTGATCGAATTCTGGCCAAGCGGCATAATTCTGAAATCAATGAAGATAGATCCTCCAAATTTGGTTTCAAGGTGTCGCTTTCGATTTCCTTAGTGTCCTTGAAATTTGAGCCCAATTGGAGTAGTGGGTGTGGACCAGCCACTCAGTTCCAAGGACCTTAAAGCATATTTTCGAAATTAATAAAGATAGTAACTTGAAACAAATGTAGAAGCTTCAAATTTGGCACATGGGTGTTCTTTACTATTTCCTGCGTGTCCCTCTAATTTTGTACCTTTTTTAGACCCCCCAATGTGTAAAAGTTTATCATCGAAATTAATGAAACTAGTAACTTAAAATTAAGATAGAACGTTCCAATTGTGTACAAGGGTTAACTAGTATTGAAAGTATGACGGGGACTGCATATGGGCGAAATCGTACCATGATTTCGGGTTCTGGAACCCTTGAAAAGTTCAAGGGCTAACAAACATATATCTTAAAAACACCATAACTTAAAAACTAATTACGCTATTTTGATGAAATTTAAACTCTAGGTTACTAGTAATGAAAGTACCATTGGAATTGGTTCTGGTCGAGTTTGGTAAATTAGTTCGGATTCTAGAAGCTTTTGATCGATTTGAGGCCGAACGAGTATAATTTCGAAGCCAAGGAATATATTTCCTATTTCTTATGTGTCCCCGAAATTTAGACTTAAATGTAGTGTTTCAGCTATGTTCAAAGGTACTTGCTGCATTTATGTAAAATTTATTTTTATATTTAAATGAATTATATGAAAAGGTGTAAATTTGGAATTGTATTTTAGAAATACATTTATTTCATATTTTGCGTATAAGCTTTTCTATTAGGTATATTAACTAGCCTTTTAAAATAATTGCAATTTTGAAAAATTTTGGGTTATTAAATATAGCTTTTTATCACAAAATTTAATAACTAGAATTTTTTCATTTTGTAATTGAATTGGAATAAATATATATTCATTTATAACAAGTTTTTTTGTTTTTTAATATTTTTAAATAAATAAATTAGTAAGAATTTGAAATATTTTTTAAGAGATAGTGTAATTAGAAAATGTTTTTTGTATTATAAAGTTAATTTGGTTAGCTATGTCTTACAATCAAATTAATAACAGCTTTTATGGCGTTAAAATGACTTATGGATATGTCATTAAATTTGAACCAAATAGGTGTAGGGTATTTCTAAGTCGGTTGCACCGACTGACTGTTTCTTTACTTGTTATTAATTAAATTTGCAACACTTTTACTTGAATTTTCTAATACGATTAACAAAGCTTTTTACTTAGATACTAATATTTATAATATAGAAATGCTTGTTAAGCATTTTTACCGTTTGCAATATATTTATGGGAATTATGTTTTTTTGTTCGTGGGAATATTCTAATTAGTATGTTTCCCACAGGTAATCACGTGTATCTGCAACGTGAGCTTAGGAATTTATATTAATTGGAATTTTTGTTAACTCTCCCCCGCTAAAATATGATTGTCCTCAATCATTTAAAAATATGGTATGTCGTTAAATTTGAAAATTTTTGCATGCTTGGAATTTGAAGGTTTAGGTTTTGAAGGTTTCTGATGTTGTTCAATTTTTTGCATTTTAGTTTCTTGGTTATAAAAGGTTGAATTATAATTTTGGATGTTTGACATTTGAAAATCTTTATTAAAAATATTAAGATGAAAGTGCTCGTAATTACGGCCATAATTATCGTTGTATTACGATTTTTTTTTGATTCTATTTCTAAAATTTTGATTGACTTAGTATTATCGATATGGATTGCGTCCAGCATTTGTAGCGAAAGAATTTTATTTATCAATTTTTCTTTTGGGAGGGGCTGCAACACTGCAGGAAGAATGTTGAAGTTGGAAATTTCGCGAGAAGCGAAAGTTTTATTTTCTATGGTTATATTATTATTATGAAATTTCAATAGAAAAGTTCCATTTATTTTTTGGGGATTAGAATCTATTAGTATAGTTCCGTTAAAGTTGTTAAGTAATATAATTCCCCATGATATTTCTTCTATAGTTTTTATATGGTGGTTGTTATTAATGTTGCATTCGGCTAACAAGCTTTTTAGTATTTTTGGAATACAATTATCTTTTTCTAAATTAATTATTTTTTTTAATTTACAAATGAACAAATTATTAAAATTTTTACAGTTTTCATTTATTGCGTATATTTCATTTTTATTTCTTATTATTATATTATTATATTGAAATTCTATAGTTAAATTATTGCTTTTTACAGCTTTTAACAAAATTTTATCATAAGTTTCTATATTAGTTATAGGAAAATTTATTATGTAAAGGACAGTTGAGCTATTACTTATAATTTTTATATAGGAAAAGTTTAAAATTTCTTCCACTGTAGAGTACGGTAGTTTTTCTTCATTAAAGGTTTTGATTATTGTACTGATTTCTTTTCTTGACAAAATAAGAGAATTAATGAGACCTAGTTTAGCCCAATGTATCGCGTAATTAATATTACGTAGGTCTTCTCTTAAAATTTTTAGTTTATAAGCTATACTTGAAACAATTTTGTTGTTAATGTTGGATCCTTTGTTGAGTCGGATTTTTATATTTTTGTTTGGTGGCGCGAAATAAAGCCATACGAAATAAAGCCATAAAATGACATTATGGCTTTATTTCGCATTCAAATGCGAAATAAAGCCATATCGAGAATTTTTTTGCGTATGGCTTTATTTCGCATTTGAATGCGAAATAAAGCCATATCATTTTCTAAAATTTTACGAAATAAAGCCATATAGTAAAATTGATACAAATTCTAGTTTAATAGTAAACAAAGTAAAAAAAAAATAAAAATTAATAAGTTCCTAATTTTTTTAATACACTATAATAAAACATGTTAAATAATATTATATTTTCATTGCGGGGGCTGCCGCCCCCGAACCCTTGCTAACTCAATTATTGAAGCTAGATTTTGAATCCAACACTAAAATGAAAAGAATGGTATAAGAATTCGAATACCTAATTCATTCAAAAAATTAATAAGTTCCTAATTTTTTTTAATACACTGTAATAAAACATGTTAAATAATATTATATTTTCATTACGGGGGCTGCCGCCCCCGAACCCCCGCTAACTCAATTATTGAAGCTAGATTTTGAATCCAACACTAAAATGAAAAGAATGGTATAAGAATTCGGATACCTAATTCATTAAAAAAAATAATAAGTTTCTAATTTTTTTAATACACTGTAATAAAACATGTTAAATAATATTATATTTTCATTACGGGGGCTGCCGCCCCCGAACCCCCGCTAACTCAATTATTGAAGCTAGATTTTGAATCCAACACTAAAATGAAAAGAATGGTATAAGAATTCGGATACCTAATTCATTAAAAAAATTAATAAGTTTCTAATTTTTTTAATACACTGTAATAAAACATGTTAAATAATATTATATTTTCATTACGGGGGCTGCCGCCCCCGAACCCCCGCTAACTCAATTATTGAAACTAGATTTTGAATCCAACACTATAATGAAAAGAATGGTATGAGAATTCGGCATAGCTATTTCATACAAAAAATAATCAACCCTTATTAATAAATATAAATATTCTGGAAAAGGGGGCAATCCTGCTTTTGAATCCAACTCCAAAATCCCTCCTAATTGAGAATCCCACATATACACATATATATAAATATTCTGGAAAAAGCGTAAAGCCCTGCTTTTGAATCCAACTAACAATCCCACATAAACACATATATAAATATTCTGGAAAAAGCGGCAATCCTGATTTTGAATCCAACTCTAAAATCCCTCCTAATTGAGAATCCCACATATACACATATATAAATATTCTGGAAAAAGCGTAAAACCCTGCTTTTGAAACCAACTCTAAAACTCCTTCCTAACTATTTAAATAAAAAAGTTTGGAAAATTAAATTGCTGCTATTTTCACAAATAAAATTACATTTTTAAATGCGAAATAAAGCCATATGGCTTTATTTCGCAATTGAATGCGAATTAAAGCCATACGCGAAAAAATTGGCGATATGGCTTTATTTCGCATTTGAATGCGAAATAAAACCATAATGTCATTTTATGGCTTTATTTCGTATGGCTTTATTTCACGGCGCCTTTTGTTTATTTCTGTAAGATTGTTTAGTAACTTGTTTGTTGCTGTTCTTAAGTACGCCATTCATTGTCCCTTTTATAGTGACAAAATCATCGTGGTCTGGGGTACCAGCGAACAATTCCACGCACTTCCGATAAAGTTCAGAGATCTTTTATTTTGCCGTGGTTTAAGATTATGAATAAGGTTTTGTATTTGGTCCAGTTCGTGAGCAATGTAAGGGTGTAGATAATTAATTTCGTTTAGTACGTTTTCGTAACAGCTCAGGTCTATTACATGTATCAGTTTGAATGTGCCTGCTTGTATCTTGGCTTGTCTAGTAAAAATAGATACAAGTAGAGAATTTGTGAAGTCCAAAAGTTGGATTCCCGCAATAGCGGATTGGAATAATGGATTTGTGAACGATTTTTCCAGATTCTGTGACTATTGTGGAATTTAGGTTTTCTTTAACTATTTCTTTAATGTACCTAACGGTAAGTTTGGTTCCTATTCTTTTATTATGTTTGATGTAAATTATGTCACCGGGGGAATATTGTTTTGTATGCTTCCTATTTTTATTATGGAATTTCAGGTCATTAAATTGTTTGTTTTTAAGTTTATTTATGGTGCTGCGAAAGATTTCTTCGTATTGTTGGGGATTTAAGCATGGAGTACGTCCATGGTATAGTTCTATTGGTCTCTTTTTAGTAGTTGAGTGTATCTAATAGTTCTTCGAATGTGCGGTGTGGTCTTTCTGCCTTAAGGCATCTCATAATTTCTGAGAGCATCGAATGGAATCGTTCGACTTGGCCGTTAACCTCACTTTTATAAGGTGGAGTTTTATATATTTTTATAAATAAGTCGTCTTCTAACATAGAAGTAATAGTTGCAAAGTTTAGTGACTTTTCACTAAACTGAATTCTATTACGACTATTTCAGGAACACAAAAATAAAAAAGTATGTCTTGTAATGGTCTTTTTATATGTTCTATTGCTCGAGACTCTATTATTTTCGCCTGAGCGAATTTCGTAAATTTATCTATTGCTGTGAGTACGAGATTTTTATCGGTAGAGAATATGTCTATGTGTATGGTGTGTCCTGGGTAATTTGGTATTGGAGTTTCGAAAAGTTCTTGATTGTTTGGGTGACGTTCGTATTTATTCTCTTTACAGATAGTGCAATTTTGAATTGCATTTTTAATTTTAGCTGACATTTTTGGAAAGAAATATTTGCGAAGTATTTGTAATCGATTTTCGCAAGCATTCCTATGAGCTCTTTTATGGATTCTAAGGATTTTTTCAGTTTGTTGTTCTTCGTTTTCTATGTCTTCTACTATGGTAGAGCTAAAACGAATTTTGTAATTTCGGAAGTGTTCTGGATAGATTTTTTGTATTTTTCCCATGACTGGTTCTGGGGCAGAAACTCCGTTTATCGTAGTAGGACTTAGATATCTTTTAAGAATGTTAGTAAGTTGGTTTTCATTATAATGTTGTTTTATAATGATGTGTCTATTGTATTGAGAAGAAAAAAGTGGAATTATTTGATAGCTGTCTTCCTGCTCTATTTTGAAAATGAGTTGGTTGCGAAATACGTTTACTGGTACTTCGACTGAAGGAATTAAGTTGTGAGCAGAGCTCTCATCACTGTGTTCTGTGGGAGTTAAAGAGTATACTTGTATTAGAATAGGAAGTCTTGATAATGAATCAGCGACTACGTTTGATTTACCAGGCTTGTACTTTAATTCGTAGTCATATTCTTCGAGTATGGCTTTCCACCTCTTCATTTTGGCATTTGTATTTTTGTTACTCAGAGCATGAGTCAGAGGTTGGTGATCGGTGAAGAAATGGCCTTTGAGCCATATAGGAAGTTTATGAGAGAGTTGAGAGCCCATATAATGGCCAACATTTCTTTTTCGTTCGTAGCGTAATTTTCTTCGGTTTTACTGAGTGTACGTGATATAAAAGTTATAGGACGATTATTTTGCATTAGAACAACTCCTATTGCGTAGTTGGATGCGTCTGCGGTCAACTGGAAGGGTTTGCTAAAATCGGGATGGGCTAACATAACTTCTTTAGAGACAAGAGTATTTTTTAATTTTTCAAAAGCTTTTAAGGCGTCATCGTCAAGATGTATCGTTTTATTTTTGAAGCATTTTTGGACACGCGTCCATCCTCTCCGCGCAAAAGGGTTGTCAGGGGTTTAGCGACTTTTGCGTAGTCCATAATGAAACGCCTGTAGTAGCCTGATATGCCAAAAATGATCTAAGTTCTTTAAGATTTTTAGGCGGAGCTAAGTTTGTAATGGCCAGGATTTTTTTTTGGATTGGGTTTTAATCTTTCGGTTTTTACAATAAAACCTAGAAATTCTATTTCCAATTGTAAGAACTCATACTCGTCCAATTGTACTTTCATGTTTGCGGCTCCTAAAGTTCTGAATAAAAGTTCTAGGTTATTCAGATGTTTTTCCAAATTTTGTCCAAAGATTATTATGTCGTCAATATAGACATAACATCTCTTTCCAATGCAGTATGTTATCGAGAGCCCTTTGAAAAATGGATGGGTCGTTTTTCAGCCCGAAAGGTAGGCGAACAAATTCGAATTTGCCGTTATTAATTGAGAATGCTGTTTTCTCAATATCAGAAAATCTTAGTGGAATTTGATGGAATCCACTTTTCAGATCAATAGTTGGGAAGTATCTATTTCGTCCGAGATTCGAAAGGACTTCGTTAACTTCAGGGATCGGATACTTGTCAGGAATAGTTATTGAATTTAGCTTTCGGTAATCTATGACCATCCGATATTTTCTCTTGCCAGAGGCGTCCTCTTTTTTGGGGACAATCCAAACGGGCGAATTATAGGGGGATTTTGACGTTCTTATAATACCCTCATCTAATAATTCTTTGACCTGTTTTTCGACTTCTTCTTTTAGAGCCATAGGATATGGGTATGGCCTAGAATAAACGGGAGAATCTGATGTTGTGCGAATTTCACCTTTGACAGTGGTGGTATAGGTCAGTTTTTTGTCGCGGTCAGAAAAAAGTTTTGGACATTTATTAATGATAATTTTTAGTTTTTCTTGGTCTATTTCGTTTAAATGAGAGATCCTGAGATTAACATTATTGACGTTCTCTGTGATGTGCTGTTGTAATGGAAATTTGTTTCCTAAATTTATAGTAATGTATCCTACATTGGTATGAATGATGGCCTTCAGCTCTTTCAGGCTATCATTTCCTATTATGCCGTTGAAAGTTTTTAGACTAGGAAGAATGTAAAATTTTAATTTTTCTACATTTTTTCAGAGAATATTTATGAAAGCATGATGGGATATTTTAATGTTTCCTCCGACGGAGTTGGCAAGAAAGGCTTATCATTTAAAAGTGGATGTCGTACGTGTTTAGTTTGAATTTAGGTTTTGTTTGAGCCCGTGTCAATAAGGAATTTAAGTATCTCTCCGTTACTAATTTTGTATTCAAAATAAGGTAACGCAGAGTGGTTTAATCTAAAAAATAAATATCTTCTAATTGTTCGTTTTCGTCAAAATTGGAATGTTCGTCTGGGTAGTCTGGTGTACTAGAAGAATAGACTGTATTGTTATCTTCATTTTGTGTTTCGCTTTCTTCATCATTTGTATGTTCAGTATTGAAAATTCTTTGAGCTTTATTTGGTCTATGGATTTGATTCGAAGGGTTTTGGAAATGTCTTTTGGCACTACTATGGTTTTGTGGTCGATTTGAATAGTTAACTTGTCTGGAATGAATACTTTCGTCTACATCCATTGGGACTGGTCTTTGTAAAGGTTTCGGAGCGAATCTTTGTGGAAAATTGTTATGTAGTTGAAACTGGAATGGTCTTGAATAATTAAAGTTATTGCGTTGTTGAGAAGGTTTATTTTGATTAAAGAAATTTTGGTTTAGTTGTCGTACCGGATTTTGACTACGCGGATTATAAAATCGGATGTAATCAAATCGCGGATGTAAAAGTTGTGGGTAGAATCTATTCTGTGCGTCAAGATTTTGAAATTGTCTTCTTGGAGGTGGTGGAATAGCCTGTTTACGTGAAGTATGTTGACTATTACTGTGTTCTATAATCTTGTAATTTAAGACACAGGTGCAAAGCTTGTGGTAGATCAGCTGGTTCTCTTATACTGAGAAGTCTAGGAAGATCATCACGAAATTCTCTAATGAAAGTGTTAAGAGCTTTATCTCGGTAAGATCGAGTCATATTATTCAAAGCATCTGTCGACATTTCCATACTAGATAATTTATTTGGTGTCAGTACACCAGAGATAAGTGTTGGTACACCAATTGATAAAATTCAGGTACTGTTTGGTTACCTTGAATTAATGCTGTCATTTGATATTCCAGCGTTCCCAAGTCACGTTGGTCAGCATAGTGAAGTGTTAAACACCTCGAAATTCTTGTCCAATTTAATGGAGTGTTGTATGATTCAAGCACGATGTCGGCTTGCCCTGTAATTTTATTTCTAATTACATTTAAAATACCGAAATATTTTCAAGAGCTTTTTTGTGAATCGTAAACTTTTAGAATTCGGTCTACGCTTTTCCTCCAGGAGCTGAATTCTCCGATTGTCCTTAAAATACTTTTAACTACGTCTGGTATTTTATCCAGATCGGTAAGGTTATTTGTAGTTGATATTTCTTCATCGGAACAGTCAGTTAAGTCTGCATTGGTATTTAATATTTCATTGACTATATCCCTTGCGTCATTGGTCAATGTGTTTTTTACAATTTCAGTAATTGTTGTCGTTAAAGAATTTAAGTCAAGGGCTGATGAATTACTAGGATTTCATTTTGATTTAATCGATATGGTCTTAATTGAAAACCTCCGTTACATGTTTCGTCCGTCATTTTATTTGTTGGCATATGAATAAAAATTTTACGGTTGAAAAAGTTTTTTTTTTTTTTTGAAATTATAAACCTTTTATTTGGAGAAATTTCTAAATAATTTTAGTTATTACCGAAATTTAATAAGGCTCAACTATTTTTTTTACAGGATAATTTTATTTATTTTATAAATTTTGAAATTTTTATGAGAATAATATGATAATTAAAAAAATATATTTTTCTGTTAAAATTTAATTGTTTAAAAGGAAATTTTATATTTTTTTTTGTTTTATTTATTTTTATAAAATTTTCAAAATATTAAATTTAAAAATATTAATTTTTATTTTTTTAATGTCAAAGATATTCATTTATTTTTATTTATTTTTATTTTATTTTAAAAATTGAACTTTACTTTAGGTATTTAATTTTAATTTATTTAAATAAAATTTTAACTTTACTTATTTTTAAAATTTATTTTTGATTTTTTTTTTTTTATTTATTTCATTTATTTAAACTCAGAGTGCTCGTGTAGAGTGTTTGTATATAAAATTTTAAGTTTTAACATAGATATAATTTACAAAAGAAATATAAATATAAAAAACAAGTAAATAGTAAAAACGTAATATATAAAACAAAGTATAAAAGTAAACTATTATAAACTAGAAATTAATAATATAATTTAGAAAATAATACAAATAATTAGAAATTATTTATACAATAATAATATAATGACTAATATGACTGTGTATATAAAATAGTAGAGATTATAAAAATTATAAAAATTATCACTAATAATTCATTCAAGACAAAAAACAAAAAATAAAATGAAATATAGAAAATTCAAGTTAACTATTGCTATCATAATCGGATATTTTAGATTTTACTGATGTAGTATTCATTTATTTTCTTTTTGAACTTGATATTGTCATTGGTATTATTTTTAATTTCTGCAGGCAATTCATTGAAGTTTTTATAGGCTGTGTTATATATAGTATCATGATTGTTGAATCTGACTTTTGAAGATACGATTCTTAGCTGACTAGAATTTCTAGTGTTGTAAGTGTGAACTTCATTATTTAAAGTCGGTATAAATCTTGAGTTAATTCTATTCGTAATTATTAGATGTATTTGTGTTGCCAGTTTACTTTTTACCAGAAGTTGCAAAGGTAAAATATTGTGTTTACTGTGAACTTCCCGCGTTGGGGTTCTTGTTTTATATCCATATAGATTTAAAATGGCTTTATTTTGAGCCACTTGTATTAAATTTAATTTGTTATTGCAAACATTACCCCAAATTTGAATACCGTAAGTAGTTGCGGAGTGGAATATGCTGAAATATACTGATCTTTTTACATTAAAAGGAATTCGATTACCTATTAATTTAAAGATTCCAGCCTCTTTCCTTGCTTTTTTCAGTTGTTCCTGGATTTGTAGCTCCCAAGTGAGATTATCGTCAACGATAACACCTAAATATTTATAGTTGCGGACCACTTCTACTTCTGAACTCTCAAACACTATTTTTAAATGATCGTTGGGTTTTCCTTTAACTAACATACATTTAGTTTTGTTCACATTTATTTATAAAATGTGATTCATCATCCAATTCTGAATCTTACTCACATCTGCATTTATTTTTTCCTCTAGATTGCTACATGTATTTTCTGTGTATACAATAGCTAGGTCATCTGCGTACATAAACGGTTTACCGATTAATGTGGTGTTTAGTAAGCCACTTATATTTATTTAAAAAAATTTAACTTTACTTTATTTTAATTTATTTAAAAACTTTTTAACTTTACTTTATTTTTAAAATGTATTTTTAATTTATTTTAAAAAATTTAACTTTACTTTATTTTTAAAATTTATTTTTGATGAATTTAAAAAAACTTAACTTTACTTTATTTTATTTTTTTTTAAATTTTATTTTTAATTTTTTTTATTCAAATTCAATTAGAATTATTTTTTTTATTTCTTATAAGTAAGATAGTAAAGATATAATAATAAATTTAACCACTTACAGTAGTATTATAATGTTGCTGGTTAATCGTTGGGACATCGAATTGTAATTAATTGTTGTAACTGCACAGGCGGCTGCTTTACGCAATTAAAGATGTTTATTTATATTTATTTATTTTTCTAGTTTTTAATTTTATTTAAGTATTTTTATTTATACTTATTATTTTTCAAGTTTTTAATTTTATTT
The DNA here is from genome assembly GCA_963082915.1 of Dolichopus griseipennis. Classification (NCBI taxonomy): domain Eukaryota; kingdom Metazoa; phylum Arthropoda; class Insecta; order Diptera; family Dolichopodidae; genus Dolichopus; species Dolichopus griseipennis. The sequence goes on along the minus strand of OY720441.1, from coordinate 177,569,345 downwards.
AAGTATTTTTATTTATACTTGTTTATTTTTCAAGTTTTTAATTTTATTTAAGTTTTAATTTTGATTTACTTAATTTTAATTTAAGTTTAGTTATAATTTTTAATTTGATTAATTTTTAATTTGTAATTATTAATTTTAATTTTGACTTGTTTAAATTCAGTTCACAGCTTTTATTGGCTTTTATTTTATAAAAGTTATTGGTCACAATTTTTTTATTTTCACTAATTTTGTTGCAATATTTGCAATTGTTCGGGCGCCAGTTATAAAATTAAACTTATTGTTGTAAAACAAAAAAACAAATTTTATTTAATTTTAAATCAAATTTTTATTAATTAAATTTCAACACTTTTACTTGAATTTTCTAATACGATTAACAAAGCTTTTTACTTAGATACTAATATTTATAATATAGAAATGCTTGTTAAGCATTTTTACAGTTTGCAACATTTTTATGGGAATTATGTTTTTTTGTTCGTGGGAATATTCTAATTAGTATGTTTCCCACAGGTAATCACGTATCTGCAACGTGAGCTTAGGAATTTATATTAATTGGAATTTTTATTAACTTATATTCAAAAAGATTAAAAATTTACTAGTATCACCCTGTGCTCGAAATTCGAGCTATTTTTGCTTTTAAATTAACATATAAAATTCGTTTTGTGTAAATTATATTAGACTAATATTACACGACAAATTATTGTTTTTTTCCTATACATAATAAAAATTATGCCAACAATGTTGTCATCAATTCTTGCGCTTAAAGTTTGCTTAAAAAAAAATTTATAATATTTCTCAATTATAAAAACGTTGTTAAGTACCTATTGTTGAGTTTTATTCCTATAGCTTAAGCCGTTTTAAAGAGAGGATAAATTGATACAGTTAAATTAAATTTAAATTCTAATTATACATATAAATATTATTCTAATAATATATAATGTTCTGAAAATTTGATTATACATATTTCTAAACATATACATATATTTATTGAAGTCAAGAACCCAAAATGCGTGTTAATGCTATAGAAAACTGTACTTTTTTCTAAACATTTTAGTACGATTTGAACTATGTTGTAGTACGTATTCTGTATTCTAACCTAATAAAAAAGCTCTATGAATAAATAATATGTACAACAAAATTTAACATATCATAATTCATAAGTTTAATACTTAATATTATATTATATTGAAGCTGCCAGAAGTATAAAATAATAGTCAAGTTGACCGAAGTTTTTTTTTAAATCTCAATCTTAAGATTTATAGCATAAAAAAAAAGTTTTTCAATAAATCAAAGAATACATTTTTCCTACCCTTATTCCATTTTTAAATTTAATAGCTACATAGGTAACATAGGTAACTACAAATGTATGCCTATCTAAAGTTCTGAAAAGCATGCGAAAAATAATTCTGAGTTCTTTAGTTTACTTTATACCTTTTTGCATGGAATAAAATTATTTATAAAACGCAACTATAAAATTATAAACTAAGAACTTCTTATAAAATTTAATAAAATTTTACAGACATGAAGCATACACTTCTTTTCAGGATTATTTACTGTATTTAAGTTATTGTTGAATGATTTAATACATTTGATAATTATATCAATTTCAAATAATTCTTATTTATTCTTTTAACTTACTTGTTTTTATGTGCTATACATAACTCAGTTTTTAATAGTTTAATTCTTTTAATTTGAAAAATTCTGATATGATTTAATTTATAGATTTATAGGAATATTTACTTTTCCTTGAAATATGACCTACGTGATCCTGGTTACAGGTAAGGAAAAGATTAATTTTAGATTGAAATATTGCGGTTAGAATTGGTTATTTCTCATCTTTTATATTTATGATAAGGAATTTTGAGCACTTCTGTTATAAATTTGCATTACAATCATAATTCTCTTGTTACCTGTGACACTAATTTTCATTAAAATGCAATAACGAAAGAAATATTAATTTGTGATAATTTATTATATAGTTTTATATAATTTTATGGTTCTAATACAAATTAAAAATATGAATGCTTTATAAGCTTTTTATAACATAATTTAGAACATTAATTTTTAATAATTCAAAAAAATTTAGATTTTTAGTATATGTACTAATTAAACATATTCAAAAATGTAAAACATGCAATGTAAGATAATATGACAAATATAGAAATTTGTATATAAAAACAAGTAAAGAAACAGTCAGTCGGTGCAACCAACTTAGAAATACCCTACACCTATTTGGTTCAAATTTAAGGACATATCCATAAGTCGTTTTAACACCATAAGAGCTGTTATTAATTTGATCGTAAGACATAGCTAACCAAATTAACTTTATAATACTAAAAACATTTTCTAATACACTATCTATTAAAAAATATTACAAATTCTTACTAATTTATCTATTTCAAAATATTAAAACAAAAAAACTGGAAATAAATGAAAATATATTTATTCCAATTCAATTACTAAATGAAAAAATTTGAATTATTAAATTTTGTGATAAAAAGCTAATATATTTAATAATTAAAATTTTTCAAAATTGCAATTATTTTAAATGGCTTGTTTATGTACCTTATAGAAAAGCTTATAAACGCAAAATATGCAATAAATGTATTTCTAAAATACAATTACAAATTTAGACCTTTTCATATAATTCATTTAAATATAAAAATAAATTTTACATAAATGCAGCAAGTACCTTTGAACATAGCTGAACCACTACAATTAAGTCAAAATTTCGGAGACACATAGGAAATGAGAATATATTCTTTGGCTTCGAAATTAAACTCGACCAGAAACAATTCCCATGGTACTTTCATTATTAGTAACCTAGAGTTTAAATTTCATCAAAATAGCGGCATTATTTTTTGAGTTATGGTGTTTTAAGATATATGTTTGTTAGCTCTTGAGCTTTTCAAGGGTTTCAGAACTCGAAACCATGGTACGATTTCGCCCATATGCAGTCCCCGTCATTCTTTCAATACAAGTTAACTTTTGTACACTATTGGAACGTGTTATCTTAATTTTAAATTACTAGTTTTATTAATTTCGATGGTAAGCTTTTACACATTGGTGGGTCTAAGAGAGGTGCTGAACCACCACTCCAATTGATCCAAAATTAGAGGGACACGCAGGAAATAGTAAAGAACACCCATGTACATGATTTTTTTTTTTTTTGAAGCTTCTACTTTTGTTTCAAGTTATTATCTTTATTAATTTCGAAAATATGCTTTAAGGTCCTCGGAACTGAGTGGCTGGTCCCCACCCACTATTCCAATTGGGCTCAAACTTCAAGGAGACTAAGGAAATCGAAAGCGACACTCTGATACAAAATTTGGAGGTTCTATCTTCATTGGTTACGGAATTATGCTAGTTTGGCCTAAATTCGATCAAAAAGTTCTAAGTTCCAAACCCATTGTCCAATCCTCACCGTGCGCAATTGCCACCGTAGTTTCATTACCAATAACCTACAGCACAAATTTCATGAAGATAGCGTCATTAGTTGTTGAGTTATCGTGATTTTTTACATATGTTCGTTAGCCCTGTAACTGATTCAAAGGTCCAGAATCCGAACCCTTGGGCTGATTTCGGTTTTATACAGTCCTCGCTGTACTTTAAGTACTAATTAACCCTTGTACAAAATTTGAACATTTTATCTTAATTTTAAGTTACTATTTTTAGTAATTTCGAGTATAAGCTTTTAAAACTTGGGAGGTCTAAGAGGGGTACTGAACCACCACTCAAATTGATCCCAAATTAGGGGGGCAAGCAAGAGATATTAAAGAACACCAAATTTGAAGCTTCTACATTTGTTCAAGTTGCTATCTTTATTAATTTTAAAGATATGCTTTAAGGTTTTCGGAAATGTGTGGCTGGTCCCCGAACCCCAACTCCAATGGGGCCCAAATTTCAAAGACACTTAGGAAATAGGAAGGGACACCCTGATACCAAATTTGGAGGTTCTATCTTTATTAGTTTCGGAATTATGCTCGTTTGGCCCAAATTCGATCAAAAAGTTCTAGGTTCCGAACGCATGCTCCAATCCCGAACTTACGCAACACCCAAAGAAGTTTCATTACTAGTAACCTACAGCACAAATTTGATGAAGATAGCGTTATTAGTTGTTGAGTTATCGTGATTTTTTACAGATGTTCGTTAGCCCTGAAACCGATAAAAAGATCCAGAATCCGAACCCATAGGCCGCTTTCGCCCATATGCAATCCCCGCCGTACTTTCAGTCCTAGTAACCTACAGTTAAAATTTCATCAAGATAGCTCCATTATTTTTTGAGTTATCGTGCCTACGGACGGACGGACGGACGGACATGGCTATATCGACTGAGGAGATTACGCTGATCACAAATATATATACTTTCCATATCTAGCTCGCTTCCTTTTGGTGGTTACAAACACCATACCAAAGTTAATATACCCTTTTACCTATTCTATAGGTGTAGGGTATAATAAAAATAAATTATACATACATCAAACAAGTACTTTTAGCGGCAATTCACACACAATTAGTTAATTGTACATGTACTTGATTGGCCTGTACGCGTAATCACGTAATCAACTGTATATTCATTGCGCAAAATGAAATTACTTCTTCCTTTAAAATATAAAAAATCATTACAATAAAACTTCGCGATAAACTATATTTTTGGTACAATATTCTTTTCGAACTGAACTTGTAAATTGGTTTGATGTCACATCATTTATAGAATTGGCTCTTTTAAATGCTACGTATAGTTGTCCATGGGTGAATAGAGATTGAGGTAAATAAATCCCAATTCTGTCAAAAGTTTGTCTGATAGAAAACTGCTCTCTTTTTTTAAAAAAAGAATGTTATATTTACTAAATTTGTTAAATTAACTCTATTCGAGAAAGTTCTTTTTTATTTCTTATGTGTACATATTCCTAATTAGAATAACTGTAGACCCTTTTTTTAATTTTAAGCAATGAAGGGGTAATCCTGGAGGTGTCAAAGCATTTATTTAGAATAAAGTCGGCAAAATAATATTACCTGTTGAATTTGATATCACGAAATTCACACTATAATAAATTTTTCAGGTCTATCAATTAATTTTAAAATTTCTTCATTTATATTACAACAACTCTCATTTAAAGGTCACATAATAACTTTTGAAGCAATATTCTGAAAATCATCAATCGTTTCTCCAAAAACGATAAATTTTTTATTGAACTAGTACAAATAAATTCATCGCATTTGTTTTTAATTTATAAAATATAATACATAATATGTTTTAAAGTAAAACTCTTAGCCTTTTAAAAATATAAAAGTGTTAAATAAGAACGGAAATAGGAAATAGTGTATCAAATTTGATTTTCCTATCTTTATTAATTTCGATTACATGATGCTTTAAGGTCTTGGGAATAGTGGGAGTGGTACGCAAAACGCTATTTCAATTCATCCAAAATTTTACGTACAAAAACAAAATAAGAAGAAACACCCCAAATATAAGGTTCTATCTTCTTTTGTTTTGAAATTATACTAATTTCACCTCAATTCGATTAAAAGCTTCTAGATTCCGAACTCGACCAGAACCAATTCCCATAGTACTTTCATTACTAGTAACCTAGAATATAAATTTCATCAAAATAGCGTAATTAGTTTCTGCGTTATGGTGTTTTTAAGATTTGTTTGTTTGATATGTTTGTTAGCACTTGAACTTCCCAAAGGTTCCAGAACCCGAAACCATGGTACGAATTCGCCCATATGCAGTCCCCGTCATACTTTCAATACTAGTTAACCCTTGTACACCATTGGAACATTCTATATTAATCTTAAGTTATTATTTTCATTAATTTCGAGGATAAGCCTTAAAACCTTTAGAGGTCTAAGAGAGTTACCTGAAACACTACTTCAATTGATCAAAAATTAAGGGAACACGTAGAAAATAGTAAAGAACACTCTTGTGCCAAATTTGAAGCTTCTACATTTGTTTGAAGTCACTATCTTTATTATTTTCGAAAATATGCTTTAAAGTCTTCGAAATTATCTGGATGGTCCCCGAACCATTATTTAATTTTGTTCCAATTTTCGAGGACACTAAAGGAATAGGAAGGGTGACATCATGCTGACATCAAATTTGAAAGTTCTATCTTCTTTGGTTTCGGAATTATGCTTGTTTGGCCTAAATTCAATCAAAAACTTCTAGGATCCGAACGCATATTTCGATCTCGACCGCACGCAGTCCTTACAATAGTCTCATTACTACTAACCTGCACCACAAAATTTATGATTGTAGCGCCATTAGTTGTTCAGTTATCTTCATTTTTTGTACATGTTCGTTGGCCCTTAGAACAATTAAAAGGTCCAGAATTCGATCCCATGGGCCGATTTCGCCCATATGCAATTTCGCCGCACTTTAAGTCCTAGTAACCTACATTAAAAAAATCATCAACATAGCTCCATTAGTTTTTGAGTTATCGTGCCTACGGACGGACGGACATGGCTATGCCGACTGAGGAGGTGACGCCGATCACAAATATATATACTTTTCCATATCTAGCTTGTTTCCTTTAGGTGGTTACAAACACCATACCAAAGTTCATATTCCCTTTTCCTATTTCATAGGTGTATAGTATATCAAAGTAGCTTAAAATTACGATAGAACGTTCCAATTGTGTACACGGGTTCACTAGTATTGAAAGAACGGCGCGGACTACATAAAGGCGATATCCAACCATGGGTTCAGATACTGGAACTTTTCATCGAAATTAGGCCAAATGAGCATGATTCCGAATCAAAAGAAGATAAAACCTCCAAATTTGCTATCAGGCTGCTCCTTCCTATTCCCTTAGTGTCCTCGAAAATTGGAACCAATTGGAATAGTGGGTCGGGAAAGATCCACATATTTTCGAAGACCGTAAAGCATATCTTCGAAAATAATAAAGATAGTAACTTCAAACAAATGTAGAAGGTTCAAATTTGGCACAAGGGTTTTCTTTACTATTTCCTACTTATTCTTTTAAATTATGATCAATTGGAGTAATGGTAGATAATTTTCTTAGACCTCCCAAGGTTTATCATCGAATTTAATAAAAAAAGTAACTTATAATTAAGATAGAACGTTCAAATTGTGTCCAACGGTTAACTACTATTGAAATTATGACGGAGGCTGCATATGGGAGAAATCGTACCATGATTTCGGGTTCTGGTACTTTTGAAAAGTTCAAGGGCTAACAAACAAGTTAGTTAAGTAGTGAAAAAACTGAAGTAGCTAACAAATAAAGAAATAGTAAGTACATAAAACTGATTTAGGACATCCTACCCTACACAAGCTTGGTTCAAATTAAAATAAAAATCCATATATCATTTTAAAACTATAAAAGCTTTTATTAAGTTTTATCGAAAGACAAAGACAAAATGAAACTAAGGTTATAATAATAACAAGTGATGAAAAAAAAAAACAAGGGTTTTTAAAAAAGCACATTTTCAAATTTATATTGTATTACATACTGAGTTTAACTTTGGAAATATTTACTTGGAAATAGTAACTGCTTACTTATAAAATTTACTGCTAACAGTAAAGTTTTTATTTTAAAGTTGTTATGGCCCTTCAATGGGGAAGGTTGCCAAGTTTCTCAAGGATCTAACCCCCCCCCCCTCCGCCCCCTTTATATTTTTAGGTTCTAGCAATTAAATTGTGAATTCCACAAAAATTTGGAATTTTAGTAAGAATTAAACAATCTAAGCAAAAGTGGGTAAAACTGAGAGACACTTTCTTCAATATAAGGAACCGCTTTTAAATTTAAGAAAAACCTTTAACATATGTTAAAATATAATGTTGGGCCTTTAAATTTTGTATATTAATAAAAAAAAAAAGTTGGACATGTATTCAAGTTACAGCTGCTTAAAAATAGCTAAATTTAAAATTTAGAGCCCATATAGCCTCTAAATAGGGGGCTTGACAAAAAAATTTTCTCTAAAAAAAAATTTAGTAAATTCTGAGTTCTCCCAAAATTTGAACTGTTCAGAAGATATGTGTGGTCAAAAATTTTATAAAAATTGAGTTTTGTGTAATGTTAAATTTTAGTACCGTATAGCAACCCTTAACATTTTCCTTTTAAATTTTTATAAAGCTTATGAAACCAGCTATCGTTTGCCGTTTTCAGATTGAAAATATATCTAACAGAACTATTGTTATAACAATTTAAATATAGGGCTTTTTCCAACTTTGGCGGGCTGTAGCCCCGTAACAGCTGGGGTACAGAAAAAAATTCTTCTATGAAATTATTTTTTTTGTAAAAACTACCCATGGTTAAAATTTCTTTACTCTATTTCAAACGGTGTAAAAGTTTTTGTAAACATACGGACGGACGGACAGAGTGAAGCTATATAGGCACAATTTTACAAAATTTTTTGAAAATGTGTTAAAAACGGTGGCGTACTGATTAGAACATCGGCCTTTCAATCGAAGGGTATCGGGTTCAAACCATGGTTGGATCATATCTAATCAAAAAATATAGTGTATAATATATGTTAAACCTTATATTTGGGGTGTTTCTTCTTATTATTTTTTGGACGTAAAATTTTGGATGAATTGAAATAGCCATTTATTTCAATTTTATTTGTTATTTAATATTAATAGATAAATTAGTAAGAATAGTTAATATTTTTGAATTGATAAAATAATTAGAAAATGTTTTTAGTATTATAAAGTTAATTTCGTTAGCTATGTCTTACGACCAAACTAAGAAAAGCTTTTATGGTTTTAAAATGTTTTTTATGACTGTAATGGTGTCTCTCTTGTGTTTTAAATTTTTACATGTTTTATGCCATCTGCTGGTATTAGTGAATTTGCTAGGAATACACCTTTTGCTATTTCTTTACCTATATTCGAGCTATCTTTTTTAATGGCTTAATTTATTGCTAGTATTGCTTCCATTCGAGGTTGAATTGTTATATTATTTTGTTATTCATGCTCATTGGTAATATAATATCTTGTTCTTGTTGTGATATTACTAGTGTGCATGTTTAATAATCTATTTTACATTTATGTTTATATAGAAAATCTCTACCTAGGATACCATCTGTTGATATGCTAATATCTTCTTCTTCAATATGGAAATCATGATTAATTATTTGGTCTTCTATTATTAGCTCTAAATTTGTTACACCCTTAGTATAAAATTGTTTATTTGGAATACCATTATCCTGGCACATTTCATCATTCACTAATTCTTGATTTATAATGTTACTTTTACATATGGAAATTTCTGCTCCTGTGTCTGTTAACAGAGTCAGGTAATCATTATTCTTTGTTCTTACTTTAATTAGATTTGTGAATTTATTATTGCTATTGATTTTTACTTTAATTATTTTTAGTTTTAACAAAAATTTTCCTTATACTTATAAATTTTAGTTTGATATTTTTTAACAAAAAAAAATTTTTTGTATTTTATAGTTATTTAAAAGTTCGATTTATATTTTAGATATGAAAATTTTTTTTTTTTTTTATAATGTCGTTATACGCTGAGCTCGTTTCGTTGCTGTCTTATTGACCCAGTATTTGATTGTTTCGTATATGAAGATTATAGTTACTGTGATAATTACTTCATTCAGAACTTCGTTTATATAGTAATTCGCTTGTTGAACTATTGTTGACGAGGATTCTGCTGAGAAAAACCCCATTATTTTGGTTTTAGTTGTTTAATTTTTCTTAATATTTCTGTTTTTTTCTCTACTGATTGTGTCTACATTAGGCTTTTATATAAGATAATTAGTTCTCTGCGTTTTTTTCTTTTTGCCTCCTCGTTTTCTTTTATTTTGTTGTACACGTTGTTCTACACGTGTTTGTTGTACATGTTTTGTATTTATCAATATTTAATCGTGTTTTGGCAGCTTCTATTTCTTCTTTAAGGTTTGTTCTTCTATCTTCTTCTTTTGAATTTCGTTTTGTATTTTTTTTATTTCTGCAGCTAAGCTGTCGAACTTTTGGTGGAATTCTTCTTGTGTCTCAACTTTCATTTAATTTTAATTTTTGTCTTCCTGTGTGTTAATATGTATAAATACTTTGAACTGGTATGTTGATATTCTCCTTCAACTAGTCCTGTTTGAATTGGTGTTTGTTGTTGACTGCACTGTATTCCTGGTAAGTGCCGGGTCGCCATGTTATAATGTTCGTCGTAGTTTTATTTTTTGTCATCATTCCCTATCATTTCTGATCAGCCAAATAAATTTGCCTAATGCAAAAGTTTCTTCACTTACTTAACTACAGCAGGAAGGCTCTCCTCATCAACAGGCAAAAGTGCCTGTTGAATATTAGATATATTATTATGGCAGATCATACAAATATAAACAAATACAAAATGTAAATAAATAATATAATTAAATAATATAACTTACTGATATAGAATACCATATAACTCAAATACAAAAGTATTACAATATAAACAAAAATAGAAATGAATTTATTGAAAATCTAAGACATTTTTACATGTTATAATACTATCTCATGTCTAAATTGTATGTGGAATTCATTTAAACAGTTCTAATATACGAATATAACTCCCAAGTTCTGACATGCACATATATAGTCCGGCTGTTTAACACAGTGAACAGTTAGCACATATAGGTGCCGGCAAGAAAAAAAAATCTTTTCGTTTAATATTTTCACCTTGGAATCGCAGAATCACGAAGCTTTTAGTTTTTGAAGTATTAAACTCAACTTTATTACTTTTACCCCAATCAGCTATTTTGGCTAAGTCATGGTAAACTAAACAAACCATGATATTCCTTTTTGAACTGATTGCGGAAGGTGTGGCATCAGATTTCTTAAGGAAATCGTAGGATGCCACTAGAGTGCTGTCGTCGACGAAGCTATGGATTGGATTGGGGATAGAGGTGAATAAGTTGTTGATAAAAATCAAAAAAAGAGTTGTTAATATAAAACTGTCAACAAGGACACGAATTCGACGGTTCGAAAGCAAATCCTCAATCCATTTACAGAAAGGAATACCAAGACCAAAGCTCGGCATTTGTTCAAAAGAGCAGAATGCCAAACTCTTGCGAAATGGGAGAGGTAATATGTTTAGGAACCATTGCAGGAATTCCATCAGGACCAGTGGATTTTTGAACATTCAGATTTTCAAGCACTTTCACTACAGTACGTTACGTGCTCTAAAGTACACTCTATGAAGAATTTTAAACCTAGTGGGATCAACAGAGGGTAGTACTGGTGGAGTTTGTACTATAGGAAGGAGCGTAGAATTTACCGCAAAGGATTTTGGAAACATATTAGCTTTAGCAACTGAATCTGATATGATAGAATTGTTGTTATCAATCAGCGGCGAAAAGGATGATTCGCAAAGCCCAAAAAGAACGATTGCACTGAGGTAGATTGATTATTTTACATTTACATTGATAATTCTCTTGCAATTGTTCCTGACAACTTTATAGCTCGCAAATGAGAACTCAGCCGCATTTTCGTTATAAATTTTGAAATGCTCTTCCTTGGATAGAACTGCTTCCCTGCAGATGTCATTTACCCAGGATTTGGAATGGATTTTTACCGATTTGTGTGAGCTAGGAATAAAAATTTTCATTCTAAGCATAATTGTTTTACTAATGGCATCAGCAGCAAAGTCAACGTTCCTATGATGGAAACACATTGACCAATCGAAATATCCCAAAAAGCTATTCAGATCTACCCAGTCAGCCCGGCTATAGTGCCAGACTAACCTTTCAGGAATAGAGATTCGATTGGGCGATGAACCCATGGAAAAGCTGGATTTGACAAGGCAAAGGTCGGAGCCGGCAATTGGGGAACTAACAGAAGTATTGTATTTTTCTGGGTTTGAATCAAGAACAAGTCCAAAAGATGTTCATTTTTATTGTCTCGGTCTGGAATTCGAGTTACGCTCTTTACAAGTTAAGAAAGTTGAAATAAGTTTAAAAATAGTTCAACCTGTTTGCCTTCCGGACTATTGTGACTTGAGAAAAATATTAAAAATTAATAAATAAAAGTAATATAAAAATCAAAAAAAAAAAATGTAAACTGATATTATTCACTATACATAACTTTACATTTCCAACACAAAAAAAAAGAAATGTACTTTGATCATACCGAAAATATAATTTACTACAATGAATGCACTTGCATTCATACAAATATTAATGAACAGATGTCACCAATTAAAAATGTTGACCTATATAAACCAAAAATACATTTATATTAAATAATAATTTGTATTTCTGGTCATTTACAGTTATGGAAATTATTTTATGGACGGTCAATATATACCGCACTTTACTTGTTTTGGTTTTAAATATCCAGATATTTTCAATTATTTTAAATTCCAACGGTAAGTCATATCTGAACAATGGCGTAGTGATAAAGACACCGCCTTTCATGTGGAAGGTATCGGGTTCAAACCCCGGTCAGATTATATCTAATAAAAAAATATCGTAAAATTGTATATTTATATGGTAGTAGTTTATATCGTAATATAAAATAAGATTTAATAAAAATATATAAATAATTCTTGTGTAAGATTATAGATGGCGCACAAAGTTAACATTTGTATATTCATATTTCATAACCTTATACAATAGCTACAGCCGAGTAATCAACGGCTTGGTGAATATTATGAATAAAAAACCTGAAGCCTAGTTTAAAAAAAAATTGGTGAATGCCCTATACTCCTTAAAGGAGTGGAAAAAGAATAAAAAAAAAAGTCATTAAATACTTTAAGGCAGTTGTATGAACAGTTATTTTTTTGTTTTTCTGTCTTGAAGAGTGATAAATAAAATTTCGACTAATTTCGCTTATTATAAATATGAAAATCAGGATTTTGTTCAATTAAAAAATTGTGTTTTATTTTGTTGTTGATTATTTTGAACGCGATTATACAGGGTGTTCCCGACTCGATGGTCTTCCTTCAAATGGGTGATCGGGCATATCGAGCAGAACAAAAAATTGTATGAAAGGGGGGGGGGGTCTATTTTCATTAGTTTAGAAGTTATGGGGCCTTAACTATTTTTCAATCATAATTTAGTTTGATTTCGATAAAATTGGAACTAAATAAGATAAAAAAACAGTAAGTATAGCATTTAAATGCTTATTAATGCAGATTTCTGAATTACTATCAAACATTACTCTAAAGTTTCTCAGTCTGAGGTTATAAGGGCTTAAAGTCCAATATTTTTAACAAAATATCAATTAAATCCCTTTTATCAAGAAAATAACGGTACTAACATAACAGTTTTTTTACTTCAAAATATTACCCTTCTCTTTCCCTGCATTTTGAGTATACTAGCACTTTTATAGCTCAAAAACTTTGAAAGTTATAAAGTAAAAACTTTTTTGTGATTTAGACTTTGACTTTTTCTTATTTAGATTCATCAACAACCCATTTTTTAAAAGCCATTCACTTATAACTGTCAGGTCATCTGCTATAGCTTTTTTGAAGTTTGTCTCGCTTGATTCTGCGTATTTTATAACCCCATCGTCAGCAAATAAATTAATAAATAAACGGAGATTAAGTCGAGTTAGGTCATCAATGTATAACTTAAAAAATAACAGATCCAAAACAGATCCGTGGGGTACTCCTTTGTTGATGATACATAAATTGCTTAGATTTTTATTAATCTTTACAAGCTGAGTTCTTTGAATTAAGTAGGTTTCGAATAAAGCAATTTGCTCATTCCATAAGCTCTATCTGGAATGTTTTCCTCAAATCCGTATTGTTTAGAACTCAGTAAATTGTTGTTTCTCAGAAACGTGTCAAGTCTATTATTTATAATACGTTCATATATTTTTGAGAAACTGGATAATACGGTACGGTATTTTTCTAGCAATCAGAAAAATAGTGAGCTTCAAAACATTTATTAATAAATTTTACTAAAATGGTTGCTAACCGATCTTTAAATTTTATTATGTATAAAATCATTAACATAAAACTTCGCGATAAACTATAGTTTTAGTATAATATCCCAAGTTTTTTTCGAACTGACCTTGTAAATTGGTTTCATGTCACATCATTTGTAGAATTGGCTCTACTAAATACTACGTATAGTTGTTCATGGGTGAATACAGATTGAGGTAAATAAATCCCAATTTTGTGAAAAGTTTTTCTTTGTGCTTTATTTTAATTAAAAGTTAATTTCATTTGAATTTGACATGCATATTAAATATTTTTTTCAATTTTGTTTTAAATGAATGTAGAAATGTATATTTTGTGCGATAGTGATTTTAAGTTGATTTTATTTTATTCGAAAATAAATTTGTCATATTATGTCGTGTCACTTAGTTGGTGCGAATCATGTTATTTTAACTAAAATTTCATTATTTGTTTTTTTTTTATGAAAAATAACTTATATTGTTTTTTTATATTTTTTATTATTATTTTGTTTGACAGTTATATATTATACCACATCTTATTTTTTCTTCGTATTATAAAAATATATGAAAATTAAAATCCTAAAATTATTAGATACATACCAAGTTTTTTGAAATTCGAAAAATTAGTCTTGAAATTCAAAAGAAGTAAATTTGATACCTTATTTGATTGAAAATTGGCAAGCAGCAACATGCGATTTGTTTTTTTGTTATGTTCATCAGATTATAATTTTTCAATAATTTATTTAAGTGTGTGTGAATATAAAAATTTTTAGAAAATACTCAGCTTTCATACCGAGGGTCTCGGATATGTGGTATAATTTCAAACAATCAAGTTTTTTTTTTTTTATTTCAATTCATTTTGTTGTATAATTTACAAATTATGTAGTTTATAAAAACAAAATTGTGTTTTTAACAATCTTAGCCTATGTGCTACGATCTTCTAAAAGTTTTTAATATAATTACACTTTTTATTTAAATGAAAAAGCTAAAGAAGTGTTAATTTATAAGAATATATTTAATTTTACAAATTCAAATATTTATTAAACAAAATCACACACAAAAAAAAGAAAAAAAATTTAATCGTATATTTATTAATTACTAGCAGATTTACCCGGCGTTGCCCGGAAGCTTGCAAATTGTAAAAACGCAAGTTTCAGCCAATTTTTTGAAATACTACTTTGCTTATAAATGAAGCCACAAAAAAATATTTGTGGAGTTCCGTTAACCCGTCGTGGCCCAACAGCTTTTTATAAGTTTTTTCGTTGCTTTGTTATATATTAGAAATGATTTAACCGATTAACTTCAAATTTTCTATATGTGTTCTTCTTTGAAAATGAAGTTCAATTTACTAACAGACTTGGAAGTTGTTAACCCCCGCTGATCCGACGATTGTTCAAAAAAAAATTTGTAAGTAAATTACGTCCAATTTCTGAAAGTAGGTACAACTTCTTTGACTTCGACTTCGATTGCGAAACAAAAACTTTAAAAAACAGTTTGAACGATTATCTCTAATTTTTCTATACATGGTGCTTCTTGACAATTTGGTGCTCCTTGACGATAGAATTGAGGATGTTAGGTTTCCGGTGAATAATGTTAACTGAATTAAAATGACTATTTGTCAAATGGGGATCCTAAGTTTGCCATTATGTCATTATACTATGTCAATAGTAGTTTTCTTGAATTGCCAACGTTTGAATAAAATATAGTCGATGGTTTAGAAAAGGTTTAAAAATTTGCTTTTCAACTTATATTTTGTTAAGTACTCACCTGAAAGTTGTAATACGCTCTTCCTCGTTTTTTTTATGATTTTATGAGAGAAATGTAGGCTTATTTTTTGGAAAAACGGTTTTAAAATACTATGTTTTTAAGCATTATATATAAGAAATTGAATTTTTGATTTTTAGATTTCATTTGAAGAAAACTGAAAATTTCATTGAATCTTTGTTCAAAACGCACAAACAGGTCAAAACCAAATTAACCCTGTGGGTTTCAATTAAAATGTTGCTACAAAATTTTCAATAAAATACTTCTAATCGTATAAGAAAATAAAATTTATAGAAAACTTCATGGCGTCGTCGTGGAAAACGGGTTAATCTAACTTAACTAAAACTTTTTGCAGCCTCTCTTTAGACTGCAAAATCAACCTGTAAAATTGGACACAAATCGAAAACACAAAATTTTTTGAAAGTCCGCCAGGCCGAAATAGGTTAAATTATTCCAACCAAATTTATACAACTAATTGCGGTTGCTAAGAGGAACATTTGTGCAAAATTTCAAGTCAATTTGTCAAACGGTTTTGACTTGACATCAAAAACATTGAAAAAGCTTCTTTGCGCCCTCGTGCCCAAACGGGTTAACCGAACTCAACAAAAATTTGTGGCAGACGCTATTTTCGACTGCGAAACCACCTTGTAAAATTGGACACAAATCGGAAACACAAAATTTTTTGGAAGCCCGCCACGCCGAAATGGGTTAAATTATTCCAACCAAATTTATACAACTAATTGCGGTTGCTAAGAGGAACATTTGTGCAAAATTTCAAGTCAATCGGTCAAACCGTTTTGACTCGACATCAAAAACATTGAAAAAGCTTCATTGGGCCCTCGTGCCCAAACGGGTTAACCGAAGTCAACAAAAATTTGTGACAGACTCTCTTTTCGACTGCGAAACCACCCTGTAAAAATGGACGCAAATCGCAAACACAAAATTTTTTGGAAGCCCGCCAGGCCGAAATGGGTTAATTTATTCCAACCAAATTTATACAACTAATTCTGGTTACTAAGATAAACATTTGTGCAAAATTTCAAGTCAATCGGTCAAGCCGTTTTGACTCGACATCCAAAAAACGAAAAAGCTTAAAACTGCTCTGGAGCCGCAACCTGTTGACTTATAAAAATGTGACATAGCCTATGTCACCCCCGGGCTCCCAGAATTATTCCTTTAAAATTTTGTGACAATCGGACCAGTGGTTTTCACGTGAATCCTGGACAAACAAACAAACAAACAAACAAATTTTCTTCTTTATATATTAGATTACCATTATTAATACTTCAATGTTTTTGTTTTCTTTTCTCTTTTTCTCCTTTCTCCTTTAATAATGTTGATTTTAAATTTAAATCAGCTTGACCTCCTGAGTTGATATAGCCATTTCCGTCCGTGGACACGAAAACTCAAAAACTAAAGGAGCTATCTTGATAAAATTTTAAGTGTAGGTTACTAGGACTTAAAGTACAGCGGGATTGCATATGGGCAAAATCGGCCCATGGGTTCGAGTTCTAGACCTTTTAATCTTTCTAAGGACTAACGAACATATAAAAAAATAAAGATAACTCAAAAAAAAATGGCGCTACCTCCATGAAATATGTGCTGTACGTTATTAGTAATGACCCTATGGCAGGATTGCTAGCGGCCGAAATCGGACCAAGGTTTCGGATCCCAGAAGTGTTTGATCAAATTTAGGCCAAACAAGCATAATTCCGAAAACAATTAAAATAGAACCTTCAAATTTGGTATTAGTGTGCCTCTTCCTATTTCCTTAGAGTCCTTGAAATTTAGAATCAATTGGAGTAGTGAGTCTGGTCCCCCCACACAGTTCTGAAGACCTTAAAGCATATCATTGGAATTAATAAAAAAAGTAGCTTAAAATTAAGATAGAACGATTCAATTATGTACAAAGGCTTACTCATATTGAAAGAACAGCGCGGACCGCATAAAGGCGAAACCATGGGTTCGGATCCTGGAACTTTTCCATCGAATTCAGACCAAACGAGCATGCTTACGAATCCAAAGAATTTAGATCCAAATTTGGTATCAGAGTGTCCCTTCCTTTTCTCTTAGAGTCCTCGAATATTGAAACCAATTGGAGTAGTGGATCAGGGACCATCCACATAGTTTGGAAGACCTTAAATATCTTCGTTAAATATCTGCGTATCTTCGAAAATAATAAAGATAGTAACTTCAAACAAATGTAGAAGGTTCAAATTCACTCTAGTGCCAGTGTTAAGTATTTTCTTCGTGTTCTCTTAATTTATAATCAATTGGAATGGTGGTTCAGATAATTCTCTTAGACCTCCCTTATCATTAAAATTAATAAAAAAAGTAGCTGAAAAGTAAGATAGAACGTTCTAATCGTGTAACAAGTATTGAAAGTATGACGGGGGCTGCATATGGGCGAAATCGTACCATGGTCTCGGGTTCTGGAACCTTTGAAAAGTTCAAGGATTAACGAACATATATTTTAAAAGCAGTATAACTCAAAAAATAATGCCGCTATATTGATGAAATTTAAACTTTAGGGTACTAGTAATGAAAGTACCGTGGGAATTGTATCTGGTCGAGTTCGGACAATGAGGTCGAGTTCTAAAAGCTTTTGATCGAATTGAAGTCAAACGGGTATAATTTCGAAACCAAAAAAGATATAACCTTATATTTGGGACACAGGTCTTTCTTCTTATTTGATTTGTGTACGTGAAATTTGGATGATTTGGAATAGCGGTTTGCGTACTACCCCCACTACTCCCAAAACCTTAGAGCATACATTCAAAATTAATAAAGATAGAAACTTCAAATTTGATACATTATTTCCTATTTCCGTTCTTATTTAACACTTTTATATATTTCGTCTGAAGAGTGATAAATAAAATTTCGACTTATTTCGCGCGTATTATAATTATGAAAATCAGGATTTTGTTCCATTAATAAATTGTGTTTTATTTTGTTGTTGATTATTTTGAACGCGATTATATAGAGCTCCCTTTTACAAATGTCTGAGAAGCTTAAGTACTTTTCCGAATAAAGCATACTGATCCGATGCAAAATGGAGTAATTGTAAATTAATTTAATTGCTGTTTTTAGCAAAGATTCAATTTTATGTAAATTTTTGCGGCTCTACTTCAAATTTGATTCACATAGACAATCTTAGATAAAATGTAAGCTGCATATATAACGAATAATTGTATTTGTTTTTATTTAAGAATTTCTTTAATTCTAAGTATGTATACATATCGGGATACTTTTTTTATTATTTGCTCAATTTGCTCAACCCAACTGAGCTTAGTGTCAATGTTACATAATTTTTTTACATTCATTTTTCCACCATTTGCGCTGATATCCGTGGGGTACTTCTTTGTTGATGATACATAAATATCTTAGATTTTTATTAATCTTTACAAGCTGAGTTCTTTGAATTAAGTAGGTTTCGAATAAAGCAATTTGCTCATTCGAAAAGCTCAATCTAAAAAAATTTGTGAAGTAAAATTTTATGGTCGACACAATTAAATGCCTTCTGCTAATCAATGAATACACATGCCGTGAATTTGCCATTATCCATATTTCTGGTAATAAAATCCGTTGAGGCCAGACATGCCGCGGTAGTATTACAGTTTTCCCCAATTCCGTTTTGCTCAAAACTCAGTATACTGTTGTTTCTCAGAAACGTGTCAAGTTTATTATTTGTAATACGTTCATATATTTTTGAGAAACTGGATAATACCGATATTGGCCTATAATTTGATCATCTATGATTTGATGCTAACCGAATTTTTTTTATGAATTTGGCCGAAATAAATCATTCCTATCGCAGAGATAGACATAATAAATTTTTCCATTTGGTATATTTAACTTATCCGTCGTAAAGAAACTGTTATTTACTTATTTCCTATGCATATGTTACTGTTATTATAGTTAATAGTTTTTATATGATTGTCCGAGATTATGGATTTTTGTTAAACATAATTCTTTTGTACACATTCCACATATTTTTAAGGTTGCCAGGGTCATCATAATTTTTCCGAATAATACTGAGCTTTTGCTTTTGAGACTAAAATTTTGACCGTGTTTCTATATATTAATGTATAGTTTTTTAATGTGGGTATCGTTCGGATATTTTTTTTTGTATCTAAAGATGGAGTCACGGATTCTCATAGTTTTAGATATTTCTACTGTCACCCACTCGTGTTTCCCCAATATATTTTTCAGTGGAATGACACGAGTGTGTTTATTGATCAAGTGGCCTACCGCGAGAGTAACTAATGTTTCGTACTGATCTAAAGCTTGCCAGACGTTATCATTACTTAGACTGTTGTTATCTAAAATTATTTGAGTTTTAGTAAGAGTATCATTCCTAGGAATTTGATTAATGCTGATAAAAAAACATTTTGTGGTCTGATGGGCAAGTGACCATTATATGGAAAAGTACTTAAACTTTAACAGATCGGTTATTAAATGGTCTATTACTTTTTTGATCAAACCTATTCTAGTAGCGAATTCTTGAGTGTTTTTGATGCAGATGAGAAAACCATTTCTTACCAGTGTATCGGTATAGATACTCACAATTCTATTATTCTGGTCAAGCAAGATGATGTCAAAGTCCTCAATTATTACGGATGATTAACTCGTCAATTTTGTCAATAAAATCTATTTTTTTAGTATAATGTGTTTTTAGTCTATAGCAGGCAAATATGTTAATTTTATGTTTTATTAATTTGACAATTGAGAAACTCGACAATTGAAATTCTTCGTCATGTACAATATTACTACTTAAGCAGTCTGCGATAAATATCGCAATACCCGCATAGCCTGTTTGTCTATTTGAGAAATATGGAGTGATCCCTTGGAGATTAAGAATTTATTTTCTTGTTTTTTAAACCAAATTTCTGTGAGAATAATTACGTAAAAATCACAGTTGTAGGAATTTATCGGAGCCTCTAATTCATGTATTTTATTTCTTAAGCTTGTATAAATGTATATTGAGATAAATTATATTAATATTATTTTTTACTACATTATCAACCGATCAACTGTATTTGTATTAAACACTCTTATCTCATTATCAAAATCAAACGCATTCATTGAACGTTGTGAACAAAAATTTATTTAATAAGAAGAGATGGAAAAAGTGGATGAGTACAAGATTATTTAGTATGACATATATGTATATAATAAACAAGTGAGAAAAAATCAAAGAGTTTTTAAAAAGCATATTTTCAAAATTATACAAGGTTTCTTACTGAGTATTTTATCATCTATTTTTATAAAAATATATATAAAAATAAATGATAATATTATATTTTAGTTATTTCATTAATATACTAATAGTGAAATACTTAGAATATAACCCCAATGCACTCAAGAAAACCTGTTAATAAGTGCGAAATATAATGTTGGAGCTTCAATGTCAACGATTAATTTTGGAAAACCTTAAACTGGTGAATAAGTTACTGTTTTATAAAAACATAAAAGTTTTAATTTTTAATACCTAGTAGCCCTTCAATGGAGAAGGTTCCCAAATTTTTGCTTAGCAAACGTATGATGGATCTGTCCATCTCCTCCTGTCCTTATCCTTCAAATTTTTCGGTTCTAGGAAATCAAAAAACTCGATCAAAATTTGGAATTTTACCTAGAATTTTATTATCTAACAAAAAATGGTTAAAACGAAGAGAAAATTTCTTCAATTTAAAGAGACCCTTCAAATTTAAGAAAAACCTTTAACATATGTTGAAATATAATGCTGCAGCTGTAAGTTTTGTATATTTGTAAAACCAAATTTGAACAGGTTTTCAAGTTACAGGTGTTTAAAAATAGCGAAATTTAAATTTTCGAGCCTTTATAGCTCCTAAACAGGGGGCTTGACAAAATAATTTTCTTAACCGACTCCTACTAATTTTTGAGGATCTAGCTTCTCCCGAATTTAAAGACCCTAGCTTGAACCGTTTAGAAGATGTCCGGCCGTTTAGATATGTCTGGCCAAAAATTTTGGGGGGCTGTAGCTCCGTAACGGGTGGTGCTACACAAAATTATTATACGAAATTATTTGTTCTGCTCTATTTTAAAGGGTGTAAAAATTTTTGTAAGCGGAGGGACGGACGGACTGAGTAAAGCCATATAGGCACATTTTTACAAAATGTGCTAAAAATGATTTACAATTTTGTTTAAAATATGTATGAATTAATTTTCAAATTAAAATTTCACTAAAATATTTTGTACTTCTATTTAAAATTAGGATGATGGGAATCCTAAAATTATGTTGCAATATTTCCTTAAAACTTTTAGTCCTACAGACACAGTTAGAATTTTCCCGACTTCGCATCATCTGAGCCTTTAAATAAAAGTATTACTTATGAGAATCGAGCTTATACGAGTAGTTTCGGTGCTATCCAAAAATAAAAAATCGAGTTTACGAAATTATATATGTGTATTATAATATGTATGTATTATAATTATAATTGTAATATTTATTGTTAACAATAATATTTCTTTTTAAGATATATTAATTTGTGATATATTTATACATTTTTTTTTGATATTTAATACAAACTAGAAAACATCAATGCTTTGGCTATCTTTTTGTCACATAATTTACTAATTGAAGTTTTTAGAATTAAAAATAATTTAAAGTTCTAGTATATGTAATTTTTTAAAAGATTTATAAATGCAAAACAAGCAATAAACAAGCAATACAATGAAAAATTTAACACTTTTTGGTAAAATATATTTTACATAAGTACATTTAATATGCAATGAAAACAATTTAATTATCGTGCACAATTATAATTATATAATTATAACATATATTATAATTGAACAGCTGGGTGGCACAGTGATTGAGTGCCGACCTTTCATGCCGAAGGGCTCGGGTTCGAATTCTAGTAAAAGTGAAAAAAACTTTTCTGGTTTTCGACTCGACTCAGCTACCATTCGCCATTGGGTTCAAATTAATGGCATAATCAATAATTAATAGTTATAAATCTTTAATAAAAAATACTTTAATATAAAAATATAAATAAATGCAAAATATAAACAATATTTAATTAAATAATATAACTCGCAGATATAGAATACCATATAAGTAAAATATAAAATATTACAATATAAACAAAAAATAGAATTGTAAATATTGAAAATCTAAGACGTTTCTACATGTTATAAGGCCTAGTACTATCTCCTGTTTAAATTGTATGTGGAATTCAATAAGACCAATTCTAATAACACGAATATAATATGAACCCCTGTTCCAACATGTACCTATGGTATAGACAGGCTTATTAGCCTAACAGTTGAAAAGTTAGCGCTTAAAAAAAAAAAAAAAAAAAAAAAAAATTATGCTTGGCACTTATTGGTGCTTTCAACATTTGTTTTCATAAGTATATAAGAAATGAGATTTCACCTGTTATCTGTGACACTAATATACTTTGGAATTCAAAGTAATTTTTAAGTAATATTAACTTGTAATAAAAAAAATAAAATAAATAAAATCTTTTTTTCAATATATACTTTTATAAAAGTAGTACCAGCCTCCTAAAATGCACAAAATAAAAAATTGAAGGTAGATCTTGGGAATTTGTTACTGTGTTAATATAAAAGTAAATTGCTGGTATAAGAAACAGTTCTTTTAATGTTTCAAAACTTTTAAGCTTAAAATGTTGAAAATTTTCATTAACCAAAAATTGATGATAGATCTGTTGCATTTAAAAGTGTTTTAATATAAAAGTAAATTGCTGAAATGAAAGACAGTTCTTCTTTTTGTTAAACTTAATCCAGCAATTTACTTTTATATTAAAACACTTTTAAATGCAAAAGATACCTACCTACTTGTATAAATTTTAAATTAATGAACCAAAAATGTACGGTCTGACTTAAAAAAAAAACCCTAAAATTTTTTTTTATGAAACTGATCGTCTACATAATTATTTGGTCTATGTTCATATATTATCAAAGTGAAATATTTTAGTTCTTAAAGTTACAAATTTTTAAAGAAACTATACAAATAAATTAATTTTATTTGTAATTTTTTTTATTATTTCTGTTAAATTTAAAAAAAAAAATTTTTATATTTGAAGGAGGATCGAACTCAGACCCATTTACACCGTCAGCCACTTTGCTAACCACTGAACCATACAATTATTATAAATTTATGGTCAGATTTCTAATATAAATGTATCACTAACTGACAGAATGGAAAATAAAGCCATAGACAAAGGCAAGTTCAATTAAAAGTATATAATATATTTGGTTTTTATCTAATATATAAAGGACAAAATTTGTTTGTTTGTTTGTTTGTCCAGGATTCACGTGACAACCACTGGTCCGATTGTCACAATATTTTAAAGGAATAATTTTGAGAGCCCAGTGGGTGACATAAGCTATGTCATATTTTTATATGTCAACAGGTTGCGACTCCAGAGCCGTTTTAAGCTTTTTCGTTTTTTGGATGTCGAGTAAAAACGGTTTGACCGATTGACTTGAAATTTTGCACAAAAGTTCCCCTTAGCAACCGGAATTAGTTATATGAATTTGGTTGGAATAAATTGACCTATTTCGACCTGGCGGGCTTCCAAAACATTTTGAGTTTGCAATTTTACAGGGTGGTTTTGCAGTCGAAAAGAGAGTCTGGCACAAATTTTTGTTGAGTTCGGTTGACCCGTTTGGGCACGGGGCGCATTTAAGCTTTTTGAATGTTTTTGATGTCGAATAAAAACGGTTTGACCGATTGACTTGAAATTGTGCTCAAATGTTCCTCTTACCAACCGGAATTTGTTGTATAAATTTGGTTGAAATGAATTAACCAATTTCGTCCTGGCGGGCTTCCAAACAATATTGTGTTTCCGATTTGTGTCCAATGTTACAGGTTGATTTTGCAGTCCAAAAGAGAGGCTGCAAAAAATTTTAGGATTAAGTTCGATTAACCCGTTTTCCACGACGACGCCTTGAAGTTTTCTATAAATTTTATTTGCTTAAACGATTAAAAGAATTTTATTGAAAATTTTGTATCAGCATTTTAATTATAAAAACCCACAGGGTTAATTTGGTTTGGACCTGTTTACGCGTTTCGCAAAATGATTAAATGAAATTTTCTAATTTTTGGCATTAACGTAAGTTAACCTTTATTCCAAAAGCTCACGTAATTAAGAAGACTATTTCTTTTGCTCTCCTTAAATAGTCTCAAATAATGCAAAAGCTCAATAAAATAATATTAATAATAATAAAAATAAAGCTAATAAAGAATCCGAATAATAATATCTTCAAATTTAAATAATATAATAACATTTTCCTTCTCTACATTTTTTCGTAAGTCTTTGATTTTTGGAAGTAGGAATCTACTTTACAGTTGTTGTTTTTTAAAAATAGATTTCAGTGTAAAATTGCAGTTCTTCAAATAAAATCTAAAAATCAATATCGTAAGTACAATACAAAATATAAATTGAATAGCAGATTTTTAAACCTTTTCTAAACCATCGACTATATTTTATTCAAACGCTGGCAATTCAAGTAAACTGCTATTTACTTAGTATAATGACATAATGGCAAATTTGGTATACACTTTTGACCTCTGAATGGAGTTTTAATTTAAGTTGACGTTATTGAAAAAAGTTAACACAAGAATGGTGTACATGTTAATTTTAAAATGTAATAGAGCAATTTTTTTAAAACAAGTTTTTCAGGCATTTTTCAACAAATTTATCAAATTTCACTTGAAACTTTTCATAATTATTAAATAATAACAATAAAAATTCAAGCAGCACCAAATTGTCAAGAAGCAAAAGAAAAAGGTATAGAAAAATTAGAGATAATCGTTCAAACTGTTTTGCAAACGGTTTTTTTAAGTTTTTGATTCGCAATCAGTTAAAAGAACTCGACATTTTTTTAAACAATTCAAAGAAGTTTTACATACTTTCAAAAATTGAACGTAATTTACTTACAAAAAGTTTTTTTTTTAATAATTGTAGGAATGATAAGTAAGCAAGGGGTAACAAATTCCAAGTCTGTTAACAGATTGAACTCCATTGTCAAAGAGGAACATATATACAAAATTTAAAGTCAATCGGTATACATAAGTCCTTTTACAAGTGGGTCATAAGTCCATTTAGGGAGTTAGATATAACTCCCTTTATTAAATTTTGAGTTATAAAATCATATAACTTAAATTATGTGATTGAGCGTAATATATTAAAGTCAAAATTTTGAAATAAAATCTGAAAGTCTGATCTTTATAATTTAAAGTATGATAATATAAAAATATATATAAGGAAAATATTAGATGTACAACAATATGTATTTTATATATTTATCTATGCGAGATACTATATTAGGAAGCATATTTAGTTTTGTTAAAAATCAAAGTTGATCCTTTTTCCAGAGAATTTATGAATTCATGTATGTAAGACTTTGGTTATAAAATCAGGATTATCCTTTTTGCAAAATAGCCTTCAAAATGTAGTTTAAATGTAAAAATATTGTTGTTTTCTTAATTTTGGAAAAAGGGAATACTCTGATTTCGAATTAAACCCCAAAATGTGTACCCGTCCATGATATTATATAATTAAAATTAATATTTTTTTTAATATTACTAATAATTTTTAAGCTGAGCTGTTATATAAGGGAGTTATGACCAACCACGCTGAGCAAAACTCCCAGGGTCATAAATCCCTTAGCGAGTTATGGTTCAATGCTATAAGTCATGAGTCCCTTAAGGACTTATGTCCCTCTAAGTGCACCGTACTAATTTGCAAAGAATAAAACTACTAAAACTTTAAATTATTTTTAATTATCAGAAATGAATATACTAAAATTGGGTTGGTGAGTAAATCCACAAAAAACAAAATCCATAATGACTTTTGCTACACAAAAAAAATGCACAAAAAAAAATCCAAAAAAAAATCCACAAAAAAAAATCCAAAAGCCAAAATCCACAAAAAAAAAACAACAAAAAAAAAATGGATGGATTTTAGAGTTGGATTTAAAATCAGGATTGCCGCTTTTTCCAGAATATTTATATTTATATAAATGTGAGATTATGAATTAGGAGGGATTTTATATTTTCAGCCCCCAATATTAAAATTATTGAAGCTAGATTTCGCATCCAACACTATAATCAATAGAATGGTATAAGAATTCGGCATACCTATTTCATACAAAAAATAATCCGTCCTAATTCAGAATCTCAAATTTACATAAATATAAATATTCTGGAAAAAGCGGCAATCCTGATTTTAAATCCAACTCTAAAATCCATCCATTTTTTTTTGTTGTTTTTTTTTGTGGATTTTGGCTTTTGGATTTTTTTTGTGGATTTTTTTTTGTGGATTTTGGCTTTTGGATTATTTTTTGTGGATTTACTCACCAACCCACTAAAATTAAATACTAAATTATGTGACAAAAAGCTAAAAGTGGGTTGGTGAGTAAATCCACAAAAAACAAAATCCATAATGACTTTTGCCACAAAAAAAAAAATCCACGAAAAAAAAATCCACAAAAAAAAAAATCCACAAAAAAAAAATCCACAAAAAAAAATTCACAAAAAATATTATTTATGTAAATTAATTATGTAATATATTTACGTGATATTTATGTAAATTATGTATACGTGAAATTCTGAATTAGGATGGATTTTAGAGTTGGATTCAAAATCAGGATTGCCGCTTTTTCCAGAATATTTATATTTATATAAATGTGAGATTATGAATTAGGAGGGATTATTTTTTGTTTGAAATAGGTATGCCGAATTCTTATACCATTCTATTGATTCTAGTGTTGGATGCGAAATCTAGCTTCAATAAATTTAATATCGGGGGCTGAAAATATAAAATCCCTCCTAATTCATAATCTCACATTTATATAAATATAAATATTCTGGAAAAAGCGGCAATCCTGATTTTGAATCCAACTCTAAAATCCATCCTAATTCAGAATTTCACGTATACATAATTTACATAAGTATCACGTAAATATATTACATAATTAATTTACATAAATAATATTTTTTGGGAATTTTTTTTTGTGGATTTTGGATTTTTTTTTGTGGATTTTTTTTTTGTGGATTTTGGCTGTAAATTTTTTTTGTGGATTTACTCACCAACCCAAAACAAGTATATTATAATAAATTAAAGAATCTTCAAACATTAGATAAGTATTTGAATCTTGAGAGTTCTAAGAAAGATACCTGTACCACCACTACAATTAAGTCCAAATTTCGGAACACGAACGAAATAGTAAATATCTTTATTACTGTTGAAGATATGCTTTAAGATCTTCAGCATAATTCCAAAAACAAAGAAGATAGAAGCGTCCATATCAGATCAAGGGCGTTTCTTTATATTTTATTTGTGTTCTCGAAATTTGGGACCCATTGGAATAGTCGTCGGGTAACGCTCACACAATTCCCAATACCTTTAAGCATATTTGCGAAATTAATTTGAAATAAATAAATAAATGTAGAAGCTCCAAATTTAAAACAAGGATATTCTTTACTATTTCTTTTGTGTCCCCGAAATTTGGGCTCAATTTAATAGGTGGTTAAAAAGGTTCTGATACCTCTCTTAGAGCCCTCAAAGTTTAAAAAGCTTTCTTCGAATTTAATAAAGATAGTAAATTAAAATAACAGTAAAAACGACAGAAGATTCAAATGTGATACAAGAGCGTTCTGTTCTATTTGCTTTGTTATTTACTACTATTATATTTTTATAACTACTACACTCTTCCTCGTTTTTTATGATTTTTTGAAGGAAATGCAGGCACTTTTTTAGAAAAAGGTTTCAAAATACTATCTATTTAAGATTAATATGCACGAAATCGAACTTTATGACTTTTAGATTTTTTTAGAAACTGCATTTTGACAGTTAAATATATTTTTAACGAACAACAAATGAAAAACAGATAAAAAATAAAGATTTACGAAAAAATCTAGAGATGAAAAATGTTATGTTTTAAATTTAAGGATATTTTTATTTGGGTTCTTTGTTAGTTTTATTTTTATTATTATTAATATTAGAAGAGGTTAAAAAATAAAGAAGAGGTTAAAAGAAATGTGGGGCTGGTTCCCGACCCCCTACTCCAATGGGGCCCAAATTTCAAGGACATTAAGGAAATAGGAAGGGACACCCTGATACCAAATTTCTCAAGTATCTAATCCTCACTCCGCTCCGCTTCCCCCAACTTTTTTAGGTTCAAGGAATTAAATTGTGAATTCTACCAAAATTTGGAATTTTACATAGAATTTTACTATTTAAGCAAAAATGGTTAAAATTGAGAAACACTTTCTTCAATTTAAAGAACCGTTTTAAAATTTAAGAAAATCTTTTAACATATGTTAAAGTATAATGTTGGATTTTCAAATTTTGTATATTAACAAAAAAAAATTTGTATTCCAGTTACAGGTGTTTAAAAATAGCAAAATTTTAAATTTTCGAACCCTTATAATTGCTAAACAGAGAACGTGACAAAAAAATTTTGTAGCTGACTGTTACTAATTTCTAAGGATCTAACTTCTCCTAAAATTTCAAGACCCTAGCTTAAACCGATTAGTGGGGCCAAAAATTATGCAAAAATTGAATTTTGCATGATGGTAAGTTTCGCTGCAGCTCCGTAACGGGTGGGGCTACAGAAAAAATTCTTATACGAAATTATTTTTTTTGCAATACCTACTCGTGGTTAAAATTTCTTTCTCTATGTCAAACAATGTAAAATTTTTTGTAAACATACGGACAGACGGACGGACGGACACGTTGAAACTATGTAGACACATTTTTACAAAATTTTTTGAAAATGTGCTAAAAAAAATTCCGAAACCAAAGAAGATAAAACCTTCAAAATTGGTATCAGTGTGCCTCTTCCTATGTTCTTAGAGTTCTGGAAATTTTGGATCAATTGGAGTAGTGGGTCAGGGACCATCCACACATTCGGAGACCATCTGAAGACCTTAAAGCATATCATTGAAATTATTTAAAAAATAGCTTAAAATTAAGATAGCACGTTTCAATGTACACAGGGTTCACAATTGAAACGTAAATAGTATTGACTGCATAACTTTTTCCTCGAAGACCAAACGATCACGATCCCGAATCCAAAGCATTTAGAACTTTCAAATTTGATGTCAGGATGTCCCTTCCTGTTCCCTTAGAGTCCTCTAAAATTAAAATTAATTGAAATAATGGGTCGGGGACCATCCAGATAATTTCGCAGATAAAGCATATTTTCGAAAATAATAAAGATAGTAACTTCAAACAAATGCAAAGCTTCAAATTTGGCTCAAGGGTGTTCTTTATTATTTCCTACGTGTTCCCTTAATTTGTGATCAATTGAATTGGTGATTCAGGTAACTCTCTTAGACTTCTAAATGTTGAAAGGCATCATCGAAATTAATAAAAATAGTACCTTAAAATTAATATAGAATGTTCCAATTGTGTACAAGGGTTAACTAGTATTGAAAGTATGACTGGGACTGCATAACGGCGAAATCGTACCATTGTTTCGGTTTCTGGAACCTTTGAAAGATTAAAAAGCTAACAAACGTATATTTTAAAAGCACCAAAACTTAGAAACAAGTTACGCTATTTTGATGAAATTTATATTCTATTATTAATTATACTAGCTGTTGGCCCGTCACAGAATGACGGAAGGTCAGTTGAAAGAAGAACTTTTTCTAATTAAGAACTATTTCTAATTTAATTACATATATTACATAAACATATATTATATATCAATACCATTTTCTTAAATAAAATGGTAACCGTTGCATTCTACGTAATACAGACTATGCTTCAATTCTAGTTATGTACAAAAAAAACAAAAACTTATATGTTGTTGTATCTAAAAATTTGAAGATGAATAATTTATTTAGTCTACCTTTTTTATGTTTTGAATTTGATAAAATTTTGGGGCTGTTCAAATCCCTTCTTGGTGAAATGTTTTTTTAATTTCAATTAATATTTTTTTTTTTATTCAATTACGTACTTTTTAAAATTAAGTTCGATAAATTTGTGTTAATGCTTATGATAATTTATGATATTTTATTTTCTAAAATAAAACACATCCAACAAAACGTCAATATTTTATTTTTTTATAATTGAACACATCCAACAAAACACATTTAATTGAATGCGTTTGTTACACCTCATTCTAGACAAATATATTAATAATAATAATAATAATAATAATAAATAATAATAATAATAATAATAATACTCATATCTAATGTCGAAGTTGTTTAATTAAGAAGTTTAATGTTTTAAATAAAATAACTTTAGCTTTAAGGGGTGGGAAGCGCCCTACTTTATGGTGTGGTCGAATTGTATAAAACCCAAATTCCACTTGCACTAAATAGACACAATTAAAGGAAATGTTGAATTTTCTAAAAATAACTAAATAATAAATGAAAGTTCAAATTTATAATATCCAATAATCAAAAGAAATATACGTTTTATTGGAAAAATGGTGGTGGAAAATTTAGATGCTTAAAAAATTATCTGAATGAATAAATGAATGAAAATATAAATAAAGTTTAGATCATAACTTTCAAAATATTTACAATAAAGCCAGGTGGTACCAATACAGTTTTTCTAGGAAAGTTGGAAAAAAAAAAAAATTAAAAATTTCCAAAAGGATTTTCAAAAAGAAACTTTAAATCAATAAAATTTTATAAATTTTTTAGAAAAAAAAATGGTTATTTAAGAAAATTTAAAATAAAAATAAAATTAATAGAAAGGTCAATAAAATAATTAAAATTTATTACCTACAGATTTTGATTTAATTTTTTATATTGATTATGAGAAAATAAAACACATCCTAAAAGTATGCAATGTGGGTAGGATTATGCAATCTACATAAATTTCTTTCATTCGTGTTCCACAGAATTTTTATTATATTGTGTTTTTTTTTTTGTTCAAAAAATTTTTCCATCAAAATAATTTTGATAATTTTTTTGCATATTTTTAGGAGATTTTATAATTGAACACATCCAACAAAACACATTTAATTGAATGCGTTTGTTACACCTCATCCTAGACATTCTATTATTAATTATATTCTATTAACAAATTATTGAAACGTAGTAATTAAAGTACCATGGATTTGGTTTTTTTCGAATCGAATCGAACCAAAGAAGATAGAACATTATATTTGGGGCACATTTGTTTCTTCTTATTTGTTTTGTTTATGTGACATTTTGGATGAATTGGAATAGCGGTTTGCGTACCACCCCCACTACTCTCAAGACCTTAAAGCATAATATATTCGAAATTAATAAAGACGAGGAAGAGTGTAGTAGAGTAGACTGTGTCAACTCTGGGATAACCGTATGACCGTAACATATACATTATATCTTCCGGTTAATTAGTTTTGGCAAAATTTCAAACATACAGCTTTATTAAGTGTAGTGTAATGCTCATATAAAAGAAGGAGTTGTATGGCAGCTACTCGAACCCTCTGCAGTAGACCAACCAAATTTTGCTGTAACTTTGGCCATTGCACTAAACTATTTTTGGCAAAATTTTAGACATCCAGCTTCGTAAGGTGTAGTGTAATGCTCATATAAAAGAAGGAGTTGTACGGCAGGTACTCGAACCCTCTACAGTAGACCAACCAAATTTTGCAGAAACTTTTGCCATTACACTAAACTATTTTTAGCAAAATTTCAGACACCCAGCTTCAATAGGTGGAGAGTATTGCTCACATAAAATAAGAAGTTGTATGGCAGCTACTCGAAACCACTCCAGTAGACCAACCAAATTTTGCAGAAACTTAAGCCATAAAACTAAACTACTTTTGGCAAAATTTCAGACACGCAGCTGTAATAGGTACAGAGTAATACTCATATAAAAAAAGAAGTTGTATGGCAGCTACCCGAACCCATGAACCAAAATGGCTAGATTTAAATAGCGATGACGGCTATTGCAAAAAAACGAATTTCCGAAAACTTCAAGATCCTAGCTCCTTAAGGTTTCGAGTTATCGTGCGGAAGGACGGACAGACAGACTGACGGAAAGACGGACGGACAGACGGACGGACAGACGGACGGACGGACATACATAGCTAAATCGATTTATTTTTCCATTCTGATCCGATCCATTCACTTGAGTCTGTATCTACCCCCCCTCCTTCTCTGTGACTATATAGTCATACGGGTATAATAAAAACATCAAATTTCATACATTATTTCCGTTCTTAAGAGTTTTACTATTAAACATATATATGTATTATATTTTATAAATTGAAAACTAAAATTTTAATGGCTTTATTTCGCTGTTGAATGAGAAATGGCTTTATTTCGCCATAATGGCTTTATTTCGCTATTGAATGAGAAATAAAACCATATCGCCAATTTTTTCGCGTATGGTTTTTTTCGCATATAATTGCGAAATAAAGCCATATGGTTTTATTTCCTTTTTAAAAATGTAATTTCATTTGTGAAAATAACAGCAATTTATATTTCCAAACAAAAATAATTATAAATAAAAAATCCAAAAAAAATAAAAATTTTAAAAATAAACCTTTTTTAATATTTAATATATAGGTATTAATATTCTGGAAAAAGAGGCAATCCTGATTTTGAATCCTACTCCAAAAACCTTCCTAATTGAGAATCTCGTATAAACCTATATATATAAATATTCTGGACAAATGGAATTCCCTGATTTTGAAACCATCTCTAAAATCCCTTCTAGTTATTATTCTTATGAAAATATTTTTACTACAAAGTTTTTAAGATAGCGGGGGCTACCGCCGCTAAACCCCGTTAAACAAATTATTGAAACGCAGATTTTGAAACTAACGAGTTACGTTAAAAATCCAAATTCATTACTTTATTGTTTAGATATATATTATTTAGAGAAATTGAATTTTTGGGGGCTGTTTTTACAATATTGATTACAAATTCAGTATTTCTGTATAATATCAGTGTTTCAATATACGTTTAGCGGGAGTTGGGAAGCGGCGGCTTCCACTATTTTAATCACTTTGTTATTGAAATAATTAGGAAGGAGTTTTAGAATTGGATTCAAAATAAATGTTATACGCTTTTTCTACAATATTAATATATATGTATATTTGAGATTCTGAATTAGGGGGGGTTTAGAGTAGGATTCACAATTGGAATTGCTCTCTTTTACAAAATATTTATTACATGTGCGTGTGTGAGATACTGGTTGGTATTATTTTTCGAAAACTAGAATTTGTATCAATATTACTATATGGTTTTTTAAAATTTTAGAAAATATTTGAATTGGAAATAAAGCCATACGCGAAAAAATTGGCGATATGGCGTTATTTCACGGCGCCGATACTTAAGTTGTAAAATTTGTTTTTGCATTAAAATTAATTATATGAACAGTTCTAAATTTATCATTGAATTTTAGAAATACATTTATTGTATATTTTGATTATTAAATTTTGTGATAAAATGCTAATGAAAGCATTAATGATTCTAAATAACATTAAAAACTCTTATTGCAATTAAAATTTCTTTCGAATAACTTTGAGTTTAATTATATTGTTACGTAAGCAAAATGCATACATCTATTTGCACAGTCAATTTATAAACTGTACTTTTAAATTTTAATCGCATTCCTTAAAATATGCATAACTGTACTTTAACTATCAAATTTCGTAAACGCTAATTTACGAAAATAACAAAACAAAAAAACCAAACTTGATTATAATCGTATGATTCTAATCAAGATAAATATTGTCATGTATTAGAATTTTGCTTGCGTAGTATTTTATCCATTCAAATATAAAAAATTAAATTTGTATTAAAATCAGTCTGTAAGAACAACTCAAATAATAAACAACATAAAACTATATAGAACATTAATAAAAGAGTTAATTAAGAGAATAAATTTAAAAATTATTGAAAATTGAAATAATTAACCAATAATTAATCCTGAAAAGGAGTAATTGCTGCATGTGTGTAAAATTTTATTGAATTGGAAAAAGTTTTAAATATGTGATTTTGTAATTGTATTTTACGAATCCATTTATCTTAAGTTTATTTGTTGTTTTTTTACTAACTATTAAAGGAAAATTTTAATATCATAGGATTATATAGATCACACGAAACATGTATCTCGGATTTCATAACAAAGATCGATGAAATAACTTACAAATATAAGAGAACTGTAATAGTAGGTGATTTTAATATTAATCTGCTAAATAGAGATAATTTAGAAACAAGATCATATGTTAATACGTTGATCAGCAACAATAATATTTCAGAAGAATACGCCACTAGAATCGGATAACAGGGTATATAGGTAACAGTTATAGACCACCTTATAACTGACATAATTGAAAAAAATATCATTTCCATGTCCATGTCCGATCACCAAATATTTTTTGTTAGTATAAATCATAAACCCACTAAAACTAATATTTCAATATAAAACAGTCCTAAACTATAATAAAATAGCGAATAATAGATTTTGGTCAAACCTTGACTCCTATACGAACATTGATGATTTTGCACTCGATCTTAGCTTAAAAAAGTGTACAATGATCTCCCGGAAATTTTAAAAGTAATAGATAATTTAGCAATCTTCAAAAATAGAATTAAAGCACATGTTTTGAAGGAACAATTAGAAAGCACTTGAAAATTTAAAAATTAGAAAAAAAAAGACAAAAAAATGTTATCAGGTATCTGTAGCAGATTAAAAAGAAAAAGTATGTATAAAATTTAAATTTGAAATATTTGAATAGTAAAGATAAAACATAAATATAATAAATAATAAAATTTCAATAAGATGTGAATAAATTGTGTAAATATATAAAATGTATATAGGTACATGTTCTCGTTACATAATATTAAATATTAAAATGTTAATGTATATTTCAATTTTTTAAATTTTCTTTGATAAATTTTGTTTTTTTTTTAATTATTATATTATACATAAGTACTTTAAGTGAAAAAAAAAAAAATACGTTTGTAATTTATGAGGCTAAAAATATGTTTTGGAAGCCCACCGGACCGGAATGAGTTAATATATTCCAACCATCTTTACTTAACTAATTCCGTTAGTTAAGAGGAACATTTGTACAAAATTTCAAGTGAATCGATCAAACTGCCCAAACGGGTTAACCGAAATTAACAAAAATTTTTGTGTCAGCCTCTCTTTTCGAATGTAAAATCACCCTGTAAAATTGGACACAAATCGGGAACAGAAAATTTTTTGGAAGCCCGCCAGGTCGAAATGGGTTAATTCATTCCAACCAAC
Organism: Dolichopus griseipennis; assembly: GCA_963082915.1. Taxonomy (NCBI): domain Eukaryota; kingdom Metazoa; phylum Arthropoda; class Insecta; order Diptera; family Dolichopodidae; genus Dolichopus; species Dolichopus griseipennis. The sequence continues at coordinate 177,533,510 of OY720441.1, read as the reverse complement.
TTTATACAACTAATTTCGGTTGCTAAGAGGAACATATGTGCAAAATTTCAAATCAAACGGTCAAACCGTTTTGACTCGACATCAAAAACTGACTCGAAATGTTGCCTTATTGCTTATGTCACCCCCGGGCTCTCAGAATTATTTTTCTAAAATTTTGTGACAATCGGACCAATCACCGTGAGTCCTAGACAAACAAACAAACAAAAAAACAAATTTTCTTCTTTATATATTAGATATAGACGTTTTATTTGATTATTTTTATTTTTGACAAAATGAATTTGGGTGTAAAATTTATTAACGACTAGTATCGCTCTGTGCCTGATATTCGACCTATTGTTGCGTTTGAATTCCCAAAACATTTCCAAAAAAAATTTAATTTTGTGTATATGTTATATGTTTTTTCCTATACTTAATAAAAATTATCGCAACAATTTTGTCAACTCGAGCGATTGTTGCGCTTGAAATTCGCTTGAAAAAAAAAAGTTAAATTTATAGTTTTTAAATTCTAAAAACATTATAAAGTGTTTTAATTTATATTCCTATAGCTTAAAAATAGCAATATTTTGGTACAGCAATAGCATTAAAAAAGTAAAAAAATTAAAATATTAAATTCATTTTGGAATTTCAGAAAATCCCTCATTAAAAAAGGGTTAGCTCCAAAAATTTTATTTCAATTTTCATTCGTACTAATATTTCATAACAATTTGTTAGTTGATTTAAAATAAAAACTTTACTTATATGGAAATTTCATCCATAATAATTAACGAAGCGCATAAATTTAATTAGCAGTAGAACTATGAACTATAAAGCTTGAAGTCGAAGTATGAAAACACGAAATTGAAATTTTAAAAAACATTATGCAAAGTGAAACTAGAAGCTATACTGCTAAATGCACGTATGGAATGCATTGAAGTTAAATTGAATTTATGAATAATTGAATTTTGAATAAAGGTTTTTCCACAACCTGCATAAGCAGTCAAACAAAAAACATTGGTGCCAGAACTGAATTTCTTTTAAGACTTTTTTGATAATATTTCATTGTTCGTCATTAATGAAATATATTCATTTCTTCAAATAATAGTAATTCTACTGTAGGATTAAAATATTGATATTAAAATTTAGAACCAATAATTTGATTTAGTAAAAAAGTCATTTTAACCTATTTCCAGCCTCCTGGTGCTTAACTCCAGCCTTTGAAGGTTCATTAGCCAGCCGTTTAATAATACAATTTTTATTGTAATAAAGTAAGTTACACTTACTTGATGGACCTTATATTTTATTTGAAAAACAATTAGTATTTTTTTTATGTATTTTTATTATAAATTAAACTATCGAACGTGTTAAAAGTAGAGGTTGGATATGGGAAAATTTGTTTATATAATTTTATAAATTATCAGCCGAATGCTTAGTAATGAGTCTTCCACAAATTATATGTACTTAAAACCCAGGCGCAGACAAATTAATAAGCCACGAATATTTTATTAAATTTTTCAATGAAGACTGCATTCTAATGATCAATAAATAACCTTCAGTATATTAATACCGTTTACACAATTTCCTTTTTATACCCGTATGGCTATAGATCAAAGGGTATCCTAAATTTGCCATTACGTTTGTGACGCAGAGAAGGAGAGGGGTTAAATATAGACTCAAGTGCATGGATCGGATCAGAATCGAAAAAAAAATCGATTTAACTATGTACGTCCGTCCGTCCGTTCGTCGGCACGATAACTTTTTTGAGCTAAGATCCTAGCTCCTTTAGTTTTTGCTAGGATCCTTTAGCAGCTAGGATCTTGAAATTTTCGCAAATTCATTTTTTTGCAATAGCCGGCATCGTTATTTAAATCCAGCCATTTTGATCTATATGTTTTTTTTTATATGAGCATTAATCTGTACCTATTACAGCTGCGTGTCTGCAATTTTGCCAAAAGTAGTTTCGTTTTATGGTCAAAGTTTCTGCAAAATTTGGTCGGTCTACTGCAGAGGGTTCGACCAGCTGCCATACAACTACTTCTTTTATATGAGCATTACTCTATACCTATTTAAGTTGGGTGTCTGAAATTTTGCCAAAAATAGTTTAGTGTAATGTCCAAAGTTACTGCAATATTTGGTTGGTCTACTGCAGAGGGTTCGAGTAGCTGCCATACATTTCCTTCTATTATATGAGCATTACACTACACCTACCAAAGCTGGTATGTTTGAAATTTTGCCAAAAGTAGTTAATGTTTGTATTAATAATGATATAATGTTTATATAACGGTCATACGGGTATCCGAGAGTTGACACAGTCTACTCTACTACACTCTTCCTCGTTTTTTAAATATTATTGATAAGAAACATTGATTTTATATTTTACTATTTGAGAGAAGACATGTTTAACTACATTTTCGAAACAGGTCCATGTTTATAAAACACACTAAACACTATTTATATAATATTTTGTGAAAAGAGGACTGGATACTAGGCCAGGCTAGAATTAGATGCTTCTGCTCTACCATATCATAACATTTATGCACATATTTACAATCCAAGACAATTTAACCTATCATAATTCATTTAAAAAGTCGTACATATTATGTAGTACGTACATATTATGTAGCAAAATTATAGTGAAGTTAAAAAGTAGCAATATAGTGAAGTTCCAAAAGTCAAGGTGTTAAGTGTGTTTTTTAAACCTTCATTTTAGGAGTTTATACCATATTTATACCTATAGAAATACTAAGATACTATAATAATACTAAGAATAAATACGTACTACGTACCTTTTAATTAATTTTTGCTCAATATTTAACAGAAACTTAAACTGTAACAAAATATAAATATTTTTTTTACAATTGTATAACCTATCTACGTTCTTAATATCGTACAAAACGGTTCTGAAATATTTTGTTTATATAACAAATAGCATATTTACCCGGCGTTGCTTGGCATTTTTCAAAATTGAAATTTATATAAACATATTTTAGTTTTATTGCCAAAGTTTGTTCAAAATTTAATTGGGGTAGTGCAGTGCGTTCGCTGCCATACAACTTCTAGTTTTATATAAGCATTACTTTATGTCAATAGTAGTTAACTTGAATGGCCAACGGTAGAATATGGTCGATGTACTGGAAGAAGTTCAAAGAGATACTTTTAAATTAGATTTTGTTTTGTACTTAACTGAAAGTTCTACTACAGTCTTCTTCGTTTTTTATGATTTTTTGAAGAAAATAAACAGGTTTTTTTGGAAAAAGGTTTTAAAATATTATGTATTAAGGCTTAATAAATGCGAAATCGAACATTTTTGTTTTTTGAATTTACTAGCAGATTTACCCGGCGTTGCCCGGAAGCGTGCAAATTGTAAAAACGCAAGTTTCAGCCAATTTTTTGAAGTACTACTTTGGTTAAAAATAAAGCTTCAAAAAATATTTATAGAGTTCCGTTAACCCATTGTGGCCCAACAGCTTTTTATAGGTTCCTTCGTTGCTTTGCTATATTTTAGAAATAATTTAACCGATTGACTTCAAATTTTGTAAATGTGTTCCTCTTTGAAAATGAAATTCACTCTATTAACAGACTTGGAATTTGTTAATCCATGCCGACTCGATTGTTCAAAAAAAAAAATTGTAAGTAAATTACGTCCTATTTTTGGAAGTAGGTAAAACTTCTTTAAATTAGGGGAATGTTTAAAAAAATGTTTTGTCGAGTTTTTTTAACAGATTGCGAAACAAAAACTTTAAAAAACCGTTTGCAAAACAGTTTCAACGATTATCTCTAATTATTCTATACGTGGTGCTTCTTAAAAATTTGGTGCTCCTTGACGGTAAATGTTATATATGACGAATGATGTTAACTGAATTAAAATTACTATAGGTCAAAAGGTTTGCACAAAATAAAGTCGATGATTTAGAAAAGGTTTAAAAATTTGCTTTTCAACTTATATTTTGTTTAGTACTTATCTGAAAGTTCTACTACGCGCTTTCCTCGTTTTTTTATGATTTTATGAGAAAAGTGTAGGCATCTTTTTTTGAAAAACTATTTCCAAATACTATGTATTTAAGCATAATATAATTTCGTATATTTTATAATTTAATTATTATAATTTTAATTATTATTTAAATTTTTTGATTTTAAGATTTCATTAGAAGAAAACTGCAATTTCACACTGAAATCTATTTTTAAAAAACAACAACTGTAAAGTAGATAAAAAACAAAGACTAACAAAAAAATGTAGAGAAGGAAAATGTTATGTTATATAATTTTTAAGATATTATTACTCGGATTCTTTATTAGCTTTATTTTTATTATTATTAATATTATCTCATTCAGCTTTTGCACTATTTGAGACTATTTAAGGACTATTAGTCTTATTGTGAGCTTTTGGAATAAAGGATAAACTTGCGTTTTTACCAAAAATTTGAAAATTTCATTGAATCTTTGTGCAAAATGCGTAAACAGATCAAAACCAAAATAACCTTGTGGTTTTTATAATTAAAATTCTTTTAATCGTTTAAGCAAATAAGATTTATAGAAAAATTCATGGCGTCGTCGTGGAAAACGGGTTAATCGAACTTAACTAAAACTTTTTGCAGCCTCTCTTTTGGACTGCAAAAGCATCCTGCAAAATTGGACACAAACCGGAAACACAAATTGTTTTGGAAGGTCGCCAGGCCGAAACGGCTTAATTCATTCCAACCAAATTTAGGCAACAAATTCCGGTTTCTAAGAGGAACATTTGTGCACAATTTCAAGTCAATCGATCAAACCATTTTGGCTCGACATCAAAAACATTGAAAAAGCTTCATGGCGCCCTTGGTCCCAAACGGTTTAAATGACCTCAACAAAAATTTGTGCCAGCCTCTCTTTTCGACTGCATAATCAACCTGTAAAATTGGACACAAATCGGAAACACAAGTTTTTTTGGAAGCCCGATAGGCCGAAATGGGTTAATTAATTCTAATCAAATGTATACAACTAATTCCGGTTGCTAAGAGGAACATTTGTGCACAATTTCAAGTCAATCGGTCAAACCGTTTTGACTCGACATTAAAAACATTGAAAAAGCTTCATTGCGCCCTGGTGCCCAAACGGGTTAACCGAACTCAACAAAAATTTGTGCCAGACGTTCTCTTCAACTACGAAACCACCTTGTAAAATTAGGCACAAATCGGAAACACAAAAAAGGCCGAAATGGGTTAATTTATTTCAACAAAATTTATGCAACTGTTTTGACCGACATCAAAAAAACGAAAAAGCTTCAAACGGCTCTGAAGTTGCAACTTGTTGACTTATAAAAATGTGACATAGCCTATGTCACCCCCGGGCTCTCACAATTATTCCTTTAAAATTTTGTGACAAGCGGATCAATGGTTTTCACGTCAATCCTGGACAAACAAACAAATTTTTGTCCTTTATATATTAGATTAGATAAACGAGAAAACTGCTATTGACAGTGAAATCTATTTTTAAAAAACAACAAATGTAAAGTAGATAAACAAGTAAAGAAATATTTTAAAACAATACAAGCTGTTATTAGTTTGATCCACTGCTGGTTATTGTATCAGGCAATCGCGTAGAGAGAGAAATTCTCAATTTTTTTTTAAATAAGCACCAATTTTTTAAATTTTGTAGGAAAAATTTTAATATTTCACCGTCCTTCTATGTTTTGATATACTTCTCGTTAGAAAAATTAAAAAATTTTTATAAAATAATAAATTTTGGAATTTTATCTAACAGCTGTAAAAGAAAAATATAGTGCAATGTATACTTTTCATTCATAAATTAAGGTTTAAAAAAAACCCTTCATCAGAATAACTAACGTGGAACAACCTTCATTGACATGCTAACGCATACTAAAATAAAAATAAATATCGTATATAAATTTTTTATTTTCTGAATTAGTTTAGAACAATTTTTAAAAAGGTAAGCGTGGCAATCATGGTGCAAATCATTTTTAAAAAAAAAATAATTTTGAAATAAAAAACATTTTTTCAACAAAAAACAAAGGCTTTCTTATTAAATGAAAAAATAAAAGAAAATACATTTCAATAAAAGGACACAAAATGATTTTTTTTTAATTCATTAATAAAACCATTTTCTTAAAAAAAATAATAATTCATATAAAACAACAAATAAATATTTCTAAAAACTAAAATTAAAGTAAGAAAACGTCAAATATAAACTAGTATAAAAATTAAAAACAAAATTATTTAAATTTTTGAATTTTAAAAGAGCTGCCCAATATTTTTTTTTCAAACAGTTTATTATTTTCTATTCTACATATATTAGATAATACTATATTTGACAAAACTGGAAAAATATGTACAAAAACTTCAATAGAAGACTTTCCACATGAACATGAGGAATCTAATGGGATATCAAAACTTATCGAATTAATGCTTTGGTAGGTAAGAGCGCAAATAATTCCTTTTTGATTTGTATCAGCAAGAAATTTAAATTTATCTAACAACATTAAATTATTTAAAATAGCATTCATATGAAATAATATGTTCTGTACCCATCTAGTGGAAACAACTAAACCACCTCGTTGAATGTAATTGAAATAATTACTTTCGGTATTTAAATTTCCTTTATTTTCCACAATTAATAATTTACAAATATGACAATCTAATTTTTTTGATACAGAAAATGCAGCGTAGCCCGATACATAAAAATGTGCATTTTGGTCAAAAATTTTACTGAAATTTTCTAAATATTTTAAATCTAAGACATGTAAATATTCGCTAATATTTGATTCTAATAAATTCGTTAATGTGTCATAATTATTTCCACAATACATTTTATCAGAATAGCGTCTTACAATTTTTCTTATACGAAGTTTTTTTTCTGATTCAATAATGTTTTGATATGACAATAAATAACTACAACCACTTAATCTTCTATAGAGACCAAATCGTTTTTCTAAATTATCTGTTTGGATCTTACCAGGTAAAAAATATTGTATATCAAATTTAAGAAAACTAAGATTAATTAATTCAAGCATTGCGCTATTAGTTTGAAGTAATGCCTGGTATGTTGGAATTGTTAGAAAACCAGTAAAAATATTTAAGGTTTTCCATTTAAGTAGCCATTCATTGAATCTATGTAAAAATAAAACTTGTTCATCTGAAGCACTGCATATTGGATTTGTCCATTTATCTCTACTAGTAATACCTTTAAAAACTAATCTATTATTAATGATATATAATGACTAAATTATAAAAGAATAGAATTTCATAATAGTAAAAATATTGACAGCTTACCCTATTTTCTATAATAATAAAAATATATTTACGAAAAAAATGCGACACAACCTACTCGATATATTGTTTTTTACAAACTAATTTGAAATTATTTGAAAAAAAAAAAAAAAAAGAGAGAACAAAACGATTCAATACGAAACAGTATCGAACGAAATTTTCGTCAAAATTCTTTCTACGCGATTGCCTGATAATAACCAGCAGTGTTTGATCGTAAGACATAGCTAACCAAACTAACATTATAATACTAAAAACATTTTCTAATTACTTTATATATTCAAAAATATTACAAACTAGCTGTTGGCCCGTCACAGAATGACGGAAGGTCAATTGAAAGAAGAACTTTTTCTAATTAAGAACTATTTCTAATTTCATTATGTACATTATGTTAAAAGTATCTCAAATAAAATTGCAACCGTTACATTTTGTATAACGCATATTATGCTTCGATTTTATTAATAGATGTACAGAAAATAAAGAAATGACTCATATAATTTCTTGAAGTATCTTAAAAACTTAGTTATATAAAATAAGTTAGTTAGTCTACTTTTTTTTTATGTTTCGTATTTTATAAAATGTTGGGATCGTTAGTTCAAATCTCTTCTTGGTCTAATTTTTTTTTAATTTTAATTAATTTTTTTTTTATTTAAGTGCGTACGTACTTAAATTAAATAAATAAGTAAAAGATTTTAAATTTTTTTTAGAAGTTTATTCTGTTTCAATAATGATCTATTTCCCCATCTATTAATGTTTTGTATATAAATTTTTAAAAAATGTTGCTATACATTATATATTGTTTCCTTTGTTTAGATTCAAATCGAAATCCTTGTTTGTTGCTAACATTCTATAATGTACATCTTTAACTTAACATACTCAATAATGTATCTATAATTTATATGTACGTAAAATTGTATTAAATAAATGTTGAAATTTAAATTAAATTTTGCATTATCAAATTCAAATTATAAATTTTATTTGGAATTTTTTCAATATACCTAATTTACTTTAAAAACAATTTATTTTGTTTGGCTTCTATGGTGAGCACAGGTATTGTATACCCGAAACCACTTGCCCAAACTTAACACAATTTCCTTCCATTTTTAACTTTTTTTAAATTGTAAAATATTTAAAAGATTATGAAGGAAACATGAAGGGATGAGAGATAGATGAGGGAGAGTTAAGAGCGAGATGTGGGAAACTTTGAAATTAATTTGACACATTGCTTGATGTTTTATTTGCTTAAGCAAAGCAATCAATGCATCAAAGCGAATAATTAAGACTTTCTACACAAATATTTATGTGAAGCATAGTCTCTTACTTTTTTTTTACAAAATGTTTTACTATTTAATTAAAATTTCCAGAAAATCATCTGTGATTTTTAAAGCTGAAATGAATTTATCCATATACTAATAAATAAATTTTATTTCATCAAAAAATTTTTTTTTTATTAAAAATAAATAAAATATTTTTTGGCCTGCTTATGATAATTTTGGATATTTTATTTTCTAAAATAAAACACATCCAACAAAACATTAATATTTTATTTTTTTATAATTGAACACATCCAACAAAACACATTTAATTGAATGCGTTTGTTACACCTCATTCAAGACAAATATATTAATAATAATTCTTACTAATTTATCTATTTAAAAAAATTAAAAAACAAAAAAACTTGAATTAAATTAATATATATTTATTTCAATTCAATTACAAAAGTGAAAAAATTAATTAATAGAATTTAATAGAATTATTAAATTTTGTGATAAAAAGCTAATCAAAGCATAATATATTTAATAATTCAAATTTTTCAAAATTGCAATTATTTTTCATTGTTAGTTTATGTACCTATTAGAAAAGCTTATAAACGCAAAATATGCAATAAATGTATTTTTAAAATATAATTACAAATTTAGAACTTTTATATAATTCATTTAAATATAACAATAAATTTTACATAACTGCAGCAAGTACCTTTAAATATAGCTTAAGTATTGTACACAATGTCTTAATTATATATCACCTATGGTAATAATTCAATAATGATATAATAAAACATTAAGAAAAATTAATTTAATCGTTTATTAAAAAAATATTTTGTTTTTAATTTTTAAAATATTATACAAAATATGTTTTATGGTAAAATTCTTAGCCTTTTAAAAATATAAAAGTGTTAAATAAAAACGGAAATAGGAAAGAACCCTCGTGTATCAAATTTAAAGTTTCTATCTTTATGAATTTCGAAGATAAGCTTTTTAATTTTGGGATGTGTTAGGAGGCGCCTGAACCACCACTACAATTAAATCTCAATTTCGGTAACACAGGGAATAGGAAATATATTCTTTAGCTTCGAAATTATACTCGTTCGCCCTCAAATCCATCAACAGCTTCTAGAATCCGAACTAATTGTCCAAAATCGACCAGAACAAATTCCCATGGTACTTTCATTACTAACAACCAAGAGCTTAAATTTCATCAAAATAGCGGCATTATTTTTTGAGTTATACTGCTTTTAAGATATATGTTCGGTAGTCCTTGAACTTTTTAAAGGTTCCAGAACCCGAAACCATAGTACGACTTCGCCCATATGCAGTCCCCGTCATTCTTTCAATGCTAGTTAATTCTTGTACACAATTGGAACGTTATATCTTAATTTTATGTTTTTATTTTTATTAATTTCGATGATGAGCTTTTAAACCTTGGGGAGTCTAAGAGAGGTACTGAGCCACCACTCCAATTGATCCAAAATTTGGGGGACGCGCAGGAAATAGTAAATAACACACATATGGCAAATCTGAAGCTTCTATATTTGTTTGAAGTTACTATCTATAATAATTTCGAAAATATGCTTTAAGGTCTTCGGAACAGTGGTGTTTGTCCCCGTCCCCCAACTACTCCAATTGGGCCCAAGTTTTAAGGACACTAAGGATATCGAAAGCGACATCCTGATATCAAATTTAGAGATTCTATCTTCATTGGTTTCGAGATTATGCTAGTTTGGCCTAAATTCGATCAAAAAGTTATAAGTTTCGAACCCATTGTCCATTACTCACCGTACGCAATCAACGCCGTAGTTTCATTACCAGTACCCTACAACACAAATTTTATGAAGATAGCGTCATTAGTTGCTTAGTTATAGTGATTTTTTATGTATGTTCATTACCCCTTAGACCGATTAAAAGGTCCAGAATCCGAACCCTTGGGCTGATTTCGCTTATATGCAGTCCGCGCGGTACTTTAAATACTAGTTAACACTTGTACGAAAGTGTAACGTTCTATATTAATTTAAAGTTCCTATTTTTAGTAATTTCGATTATAAGCTTTAAACCTCGGGAGGTCTAAGAGGGGTACGGAACCACCACTCCAATAAATCCCAAATAAGGGGGACACACAAGAGAAATAGTAAAGAACACTCTTGTGCCAAATTTGAAGCTTCTACATTTTTTCAAGTTGCTATATTAGTTTTAAAGATATGCTTTAAGGTCTTCAGAAATGTATGGCTGGTCCCCGACCTACTACTCCAATGGGTCCAAATTTCAAAGAGACTAAGGAAATAGGAAAGGGCACCCTTATACCAAATTTGGAGGTTCTATCTTCATTGGTTTCGGAATTATGCTCGTTTGGCCTAAATTCGATCAAAATGTTCTAGGTTCCGAACCCATGGTCCAATCTCGACCTTACCCCATACCCGCCATAGTCTCATTACTAGTAACCTAGAGCACAAATTAGATGCAGATAGAGTCATTAGTTGTTGAGTTATCATGATTTTTTTTATATGTTCGTTAGCCCTTGGACCGATTAAAAGGTTCAGAATCCGAACCCATGGACCGATTTTTCCCATTTGCAATCGAAGTGCTTTCAGTCCATGTACCCTTCAATTAAAATTTCACCAAGATAGCTCCATTATTTTTTGAGTTATCGTGCCTACGGACGGACGGACGGACATGGCTATATCGACTCAGGAGGTCACGCTAATCACAAATATATATACTTTTCTATATCTAGCTCGCTTCCTTTAGGTGGTAACAAATACCATACAAAAGTTGATTTATCCTTTTACCTATTCTCAAGGTGTAGGGTATAAGAATAAAGATTTACAAAAAAATCTAGAGATGAAAAATGTTATGTTACTTAAATTTAAGGATATTTTTATTTGGGTTATTAGTAAAAGTCATTAGATATCGTGTATATTTTAGTAAAAGTCATTAGGTATCGTGTTTGGACCAGAATTATTATATCACAACCAAAGTATCTCATTTAGCTTTTGCACTATTTGAGAAGAGGAACAAAATTATTTTGATTAGGTAAGTGAGCTTTTTGAATAAAAGTTAACTTGCGTTAATACCAAAAATTCGAAAATTTCATTGACTTTTTGTTCAAAACGCGTAAACAGGTCAAAACCAAATTACCCCGATGGACTTCAAAAATTAAAATCAACGTGGAGCAAAATTTTCAATAAAATTCATTTAACCGTTTAAACAAATAAAATTTAAAGAAATCTTCATGACATTGTCATGGCAAACGGGTTAATCGAACTCAACTAAAATATTTTGCTTACATATTCACTAGTACCATATAACAAAGCATTATCTGCAAATTGTAATAATTTATCATATTTCACTACCTTCTCCATATCATTAATAAATATCAAAAACAATACAACTCCCAATACACTTCCCTGTGGTACACCAGATGACACTTCGATTGGGTCTGATAAATAACTATTAATTTTTGTTCTTTGAATTCTTCCATACTTAAGATAAGATTTAAACCACTCTAATTCTGTTTCACATATACCGTACTCCTCAGGTTTACATTTTTTTTTTTTTTTTTTTAAGCACTAACTGTTCAACTGTTAGGCTAGTAAGCCTGTCTATACCAAAGGAACAGGGGGTCATATTATATTCTTGTTATTAAAATTGGTCTTATTAAATTCCACATACAATTTAAACATGAGATAGTACTAGGCCTTATAACATGCAGAAACGTGAAAATATTTAGAAGCTTCAAATTTGGCTCATGGGTGCTCTTTACTATTTCTTGTGCGGTTCCTCTAATTTTGGATCAATCAGAGTTGTGGTTCAGTACCCCTCTTAGACCCCCCAAGGTTTAAAAGCTTATCATCTAAATTAATGAAAATAGTAACTCCAATTTTGTATAAGAGTTAACTAGTATTGAAAGTATGACGGGGACTGCATATGGGCAAAATCGTACCATGGTTTCGGGTTCTGGAACCTTTGAAAAGTGCAAGGGCTGAAGAACACATATCTTAAAAACAGCATAACTCAAAAAATAATGCCGCTATTTTGATGAAATTTAAACTCTAGGTTACTAGTAATGAAAGTACCATGGGAATTTTTTTTTTTTTCTTTATTGACAATTGATATAAAATATATGATACATAAATGTTACATTAGAATGTAATTTGACCATAGCCGAAGCTATCAGGTCTTATAGAATTTTACATATTTATATATAATTTAATATTAGAAAATAAGTTAAAGTTTTTTTTTTCTATATTCATATTTGTTGTTTATATTTTTTTATTTTTTTTTTATTTTTTTTTTTTTGTTTGGATCAAAAAAAATTTTTTAAATAATTCAAATATAACTAGGTACCAAGATCTAGTTAATATTGTTTTTTTTTTTTTTTTTTTTATTATTACAACTCATTTTATTACAATTCATTTTTTCCCATTTTTTTTTTTTTTTATTGATCAATTATTTGCTAGTATAAAGTTATGAAAATAGTTAAACCACTTAAATTCCATTTGTAATACCTAAGCTAAATTATTAGGAATGCTTTAATTTTATTTTTAAAAATGCTAAAACTCTGAATTTCCTTCAATTCTATTGGTAAATTATTAAAAGCCAGCAAACAATTATAAAGACAATTATTCTTTTGCTTGTCGGTTTTAAATAGCGAGAGATAGAAATTAGATTTGTTTCTAGTATTTTAATTATGAAAGTCTATATTTCGATTAAGAATAAAATTGTGTTTAATTTTGTTGTTTACTATTTTAAAAGCTAAAAAGTAGAGTTCACGCTTGCATAAATTATCAAAAGAAATGTACTGATGTGTGTATAGTTGCTGTGTAGGATATCTTAATGGAAAACCATGTACAAATTTTATAGCTTTTTTGTGTAAAATGTCTAATTTATTGATATAGGATTGCGTCGTTCTGCACTATATAGGGTTTAGGTAACATAAATGAGATGAAATATAAGACGAGAATATTAGGAATAAGATATCTTTACTAAAGAATTTTCTTAATCTCATTAAGATAAAAATATAAGGTAATAACTTTTATTGTTAAGACCATTTGAGTTTGTTATCTATAACTAGACCTAGATAGTTAAAATCTTCGACTATTTCTAATGATTCGTTTTTATAACTGATGCTGAAGTTATTCCAAGTTTTGTTCTCAAATAAAATAATTTTAGTCTTTTTGATATTTAAGGACAGTTTGTTTTTCTTAAGCCATTCCTCCACGTAGATAAATCAGATAAGATGGCGCTTTTTATCTCAGATTCACTGTCCATAGAATATTTGATAACGGCATCATCTGCGTAAAGTTGTATACTGCCTTTGAGTGCTAGATGAGTGATATCATCGATGTAAATTTTAAATAGGTCAGGCCCCAGAATTGAGCCCTGGGGAACGTCCTTTTTAACATGAATAAAATTACTACAGCTCTCATTTACGCTTATTTTTTGTTTTCGTTGCATTAAGTAAGTTTCGAAGAAATGTTTGTTATTATAGCTTAAGTTTAGTCATTGATTAAGAATTATATATAGATAAACATTTTCATGTTAAAAATTTGTATGAAACTTTTTTCGCATATTTTTTAAAATTCTCTGAAAATCGTTGGCACGAGATAAATGTATTGTAACTATTTCTATTTTATAGTATACCCTTTATTTTTATTCTCTACATAGTACATGTAACATGATCCAAGAATATGAATACTATGACACTAAAGAAAAGAAAAAAATCGAATAAGAAAAAAAACGAGGAAGTGTGTAGTAAAGTAGATTGTGTCAACTCTGGGATACCCGTATGACCGTAATATAAACATTATAATATCATCCGATTAATTACTTTTGGCAAAATTTCAAACATACAGCTTTATTAGGTGTAGTATAATGCTCATATAAAAGAAGGAGTTGTATGGCACTTACTCGAACCCTCTGCAGTAGACCAACCAAATTTTCCAGTAACTTTGGCCATTACACTGAACTACTTTTGACAAAATTTCAGATACCCAGCTTTAATAAGTACAGAATAATGCTCATATAAAACAAGAAGTTATATGGCAGCTCCCCGAGCCCGTTGTGCAAACTGGCTGAATTTCAATGGTGATAACGGTTTTTTTTAAAAATCCGATTTGTTGAAAGTTCCAGAATCCTAGCTCCTTTAATTTTTGAGTTATCGTAATTACGGATGGACAGACGCACGGACATACATAGCTAAATCGATTTATTTTTCAATTCTGATCCGATCCATACACTTGAGTTTATATCTACCCCCCTACTTCTCTGCGTCATAAACGTAATGGCAAATTTAGTAGGTATACCCTTTTGACAAATAGTCATACTTGTATAAACAATGAATTTTTTCATTCATCAATTCATAGTTAATTTTTTCGAATTGATTTCGTTTTTTCTAAAAAATTATTTAATTTTGTATGTACTTGCGTATATACCTATATAGATATGTATGCATATAAAGGTTCTAAAATAATTATTTTAAAATCTAACTTTATAGATCTCAATAACAAATAACCTTATGAATATTTGAAGGTGACCAAACATTTTATTTTCAATTTCTTATGAGGTTTAAATTGTAACGGGAAACTTTTTGTTTTGATTTTTTCATTTTTGTTTAAATAAATAAATTTTTCTAAAACTCGCAAAGTGCATAGTTGTGAATGGAATCTATGAAATTTTATAAAGTGTTTATGTATAGATGTATGTATGTATTCAAATTTCTATTTCTAAATTCTTTAATCTTTAGAGGTTTTTGTTGAATTGAGATCAATTGTAATTTTGTTTTAACTGAAAATTTCTAATTTTCAAAATCTTATTTATTATGGCATTGATAACAAAAAAGTATAAAAAATACTTAACCCGAATGGTGAGGTGGTGCGGAAAAAAGAAAATAACTTCTTATAAGTAGGTATTAAAATAAATAAATTCAGAGAAAAATTATATAAAGATAATTATTATTTGCCTAATAAATCATAAAACAAGTAAAGAAACAGTCAGTCGGTGCAACCGACTTAGAAATACCCTACACCTATTTGGTTCAAATTTAAGGACATATCCATAAGTCGTTTTAACACCATAAGAGCTGTTATTAATTTGATCGTAAGACATAGCTAACCAAATTAACTTTATATTACTAAAAACATTTTCTAATACACTATCTATTAAAAAATATTACAAATTCTTACTAATTTATCTATTTCAAAATATTAAAACAAAAAAACTGGAAATAAATGAAAATATATTTATTCCAATTCAATTACAAAATGAAAAAATTTGAATTATTAAATTTTGTGATAAAAAGCTAATATATTAAATAATTAAAATTTTTCAAAATTGCAATTATTTTAAATGGCTTGTTTATGTACCTATTAGAAAAGCTTATAAACGCAAAATATGCAATAAATGTATTTCTAAAATACAATTACAAATTTAGACATTTTCATATAATTCATTTAAATATAAAAATAAATTTTACATAAATGCAGCAAGTACCTTTGAACATAGCTGAACAACTACAATTAAGTCAAAATTTCGGAGACACATAGGAAATAGGAAATATATTCTTTGGCTTCGAAATTAAACTAGACCAGAAACAATTCCCATGGTACTTTCATTATTAGTAACCTAGAGTTTAAATTTCATCAAAATAGCGGCATTATTTTTTGAGTTATGGTGTTTTAAGATATATGTTTGTTAGCCCTTGAGCTTTCCAAGGGTTTCAGAACTCGAAACCATGGTACGATTTCGTCCATATGCAGTCCCCGTCATTCTTTCAATACAAGTTAACTCTTGTACACTATTGGAACGTGTTATCTTAATTTTAAGTTACTAGTTTTATTAATTTCGATGGTAAGCTTTTACACATTGGTGGGTCTAAGAGAGGTGCTGAACCACCACTCCAATTGATCCAAAATTAGAGGGACACGCAGGAAATAGTAAAGAACACCCATGTGCCAAATTTGAAGCTTCTACTTTTGTTTCAAGTTATTATCTTTATTAACTTCGAAAATATGCTTTAAGGTCCTCGGAACTGAGTGGCTGGTCCCCACCCACTACTCCAATTGGGCTCAAACTTCAAGGAGACTAAGGAAATCGAAAGCGACACTCTGATACAAAATTTGGAGGTTCTATCTTCATTGGTTACGGAATTATGCTAGTTTGGCCTAAATTCGATCAAAAAGTTCTAAGTTCCGAACCCATTGTCCAATCCTCACCGTACGCAATTGCCACCGTAGTTTCATTACCAATAACCTACAGCACAAATTTCATGAAGATAGCGTCATTAGTTGTTGAGTTATCGTGATTTTTTACATATGTTCGTTAGCCCTGTAACTGATTCAAAGGTCCAGAATCCGAACCCTTGGGCTGATTTCGGTTTTATACAGTCCACGCTGTACTTTAAGTTCTAATTAACCCTTGTACAAAATTTGAACGTTCTATCTTAATTTTAAGTTACTATTTTTAGTAATTTCGAGTATAAGCTTTTAAAACTTGGGAGGTCTAAGAGGGGTACTGAACCACCACTCCAATTGATCCCTAATTAGGGGGGCAAGCAAGAGATAGTAAAGAACACCAAATTTGAAGCTTCTACATTTTTTCAAGTTGCTATCTTTATTAATTAAAGATATGCTTTAAGGTTTTCGAAAATGTGTGGCTGGTCCCCGAACCCCAACTCCAATGGGACCCAAATTTCAAAGACACTTAGGAAATAGGAAGGGACACCCTGATACCAAATTTGGAGGTTCTACCTTTATTAGTTTCGGAATTATGCTCGTTTGGCCTAAATTCGATCAAAAAGTTCTAGGTTCCGAACGCATGGTCCAATCCCGAACTTACGCAATACCCAAAGAAGTTTCATTACTAGTAACCTACAGCACAAATTTGATGAAGATAGCGTTATTAGTTGTTGAGTTATAGTGATTTTTTACATATGTTCGTTAGCCCTGAAACCGATTAAAAGGTCCAGAATCCAAACCCATGGGCCGATTTCGCCCATATGCAATCCCCGCCGTACTTTCAGTCCTAGTAACCTACAGTTAAAATTTCATCAAGATAGCTCCATTATTTTTTGAATTATCGTGCCTACGGACGGACGGACGGACATGGATATATCGACTCAGGAGGTCACGCTGATCACAAATATATATACTTTTCCATATCTAGCTCGCTTCCTTTAGGTGGTTACAAACACCATACCAAAGTTAATATACCCTTTTACCTATTCTATAGGTGTAGGGTATAAAAAATGATATCAATATGTTATTGAAATCTATAAATTTAGATTTTAAAATAATTATTTTAGAACATTTTATGCAAATAGAAATAGTTACAATACATTTATCTCGTGCCAACGATTTTCAGAGAATTTTAAAAAATATGCGAAAAAAGTTTCATACAAATTTTTAACATGAATGTTTATCTATATATAATTCTTAATCAATGGTTTAGTTTAGATAATTTATAAAGTAATATTTCGTGATCGACACAATCAAAGGCTTTTTGAAGGTCGACAAAGATACACCCAGTGTATTTGCCTTTATCCATACTCCGAGTAACAAAGTCCGTTAATGCGAGACATGCGGCGGTAGTATTGGAATTCTCTTCGAAACCATACTGATCTTGGTGAAGGATAGCATTGTTCCTCAAAAAGGAAGTGAGGCGATTTTTAATAATTTTTTCAGATATTTTCGAGAAAGTGCTTAAGACTGATATAGGTCGATAATTATTTGGATTGGTTGCTCTTCCACCTTTGTAGATAGGAATAACTACCGCAGATTTTAGCGAATTTGGAAAAGTTGAAGCGGGAAACGACTTGTTAATATAATCCTTTAGAATTGGACAAAGTTGGGTCGAGAATTTTTGTACAAATTTTGCAGAGATACAATCGTATCCAGTCGCTGATGAAGATTTAAGCGAATCAATTGCATCTTTGACCGCCGTTAAATTTACTGGGTTAAGTTGAAAAGGAGAAAATATGTTCCTGGTAAATTTCCCCAAATATTCCTTATCAATCGGACTTAAGTCAATGTCAAGGGTACGTTAACGAAAAATTTATTTAATAAGTCGCTTATTTGGTGTGGATTTTCTATAACCTTATTGTTGTCTGTTAGAGTTATTATCTGACTACCGGTTTTTGAATTACTTTTCTTGTACATTATTTCTTTATAAAAGGTCCACAGTTTCCTCCCATCACTTGGATACTTGGAGATAGTTAAATTACAATAGTTTGTTTTGGCCTGCATAACCATTTCTTTTACCTTTTTTTTATAAAATTCATAAAGATCATTAGTTTTTGAATCCTTAAGGTACTTGTTGTATTTAAAAAAGGAATCTCGAATTTTTATGAACTTTTTTATGTCAGGAGCCATCCTTTGTTTTTTTTTTGTATGGGTTACCGGAATTACTCTCGTGTGTTCTTTTATTAGCCTTATCATCGCATGCACGAATTCGTCAAAACTGTAGTTGTTCAGGTTAATGTTTGACCAAAAGCTATTCGCCCATAAGTTATTGTAATCTAATACAGTTTAATAAGTAGTGGCGTTTTGTTCAATGCATGGATTTAGATTTGTACTAATAAGAAACATTTAATGATCCGATAGAGGAGTGTCAATAATATGTAAACAATATACATATTCGTTAAATCGGAAATAAAGTGGGTAATTATGGATTTAGAGTTTTTGTCAATTCTTGTTGCAAATCGTTCATTAATTTGATTATATATGAAATATCCGTTAGAGAGTAAAACCTGAAAAATAGTTTTTAACATCTCTGTTATGCGCGTCAAGTAGATTTATATTGAAATCCCCTAAGACTAGCGAACGAGTATAGGTAGATGTAATTGAATCGAGTTTATTTATAAAGTCTACTATATTTGTTTGTTGAGATCTATAAAAAGACATGATGTTCACATTTTCTCTTAGTAATCTAATTATCAAAAGGTTGGAATTGTTGAACTCTTCCACAAGGACCGAAGTGCTACTATTATTTTCAGCCACATATATAGCGACACCCACGTACGTGATGTTACGAATTGACTTAGTTCGATTTGAGAAGTAACCAGTGTATCCAGGTAGGTTGAAGAATTGATTTTCAGATTTATGTAGCCATATTTCCGTTATAACTAGAACAAGTATTGTGCATCCATAAGAATTAATTAGTATTTCAAGGTCAGTTAATTTATTTCGTAAACTTCTGATGTTTAAATATAAAATGTTGAAATTGTGTTTATAATTCATTATTACACTTTTGGGTAACACTGTAAAGTTATTTATCATTCTCAATATTAAATGACGTCATTGCTAATTACGACAATAGATTCCGTTAAGCACATGGAATTTGGCAAGCATACATAGAAAAAATGAATAAAAATCAGTATTAGAACGGCTTCAATTAAAAACGCATCGACAGTAGAGTATAAGAAAGTAAATAATTTAGGTTTAAGTTTTTTATAAAAAATTTCCTTTTTTTTTTTTTTTTTTTTCTTTTTAATTATAGTAGGTAATAGTATAGAATATAGTTTTAATTGTAGTTTTAGTACTTAAAAAGAAGTTTTTGAAAAAGTTTTGATTTGATGATTTGATAAATGCGGTCCGCGCCGGGTTATTTTTAAAAAAATTTAATTGTGATACATAAAAATTAAAATATTGATGTGAAAATAAATTGTAAAAAATTTATTGTAATTGGAAAAAATTAAAAAATGTTAATGAAATTAATTTTAAAATAATTAAAAAATTGTAAATACAGAATATAATTATAAAAAAATTTTTGTGTTTTTTTTTGTTTTTTAAATAAAATGTGCAAAAAGATGATACTTAAAATTTTAAGAAAAAAATCAATATAAAAAGTACAACAATAAAAAAACAATACGTTCCGGGTGAAAGAGGAAAAGAGATGAAATATAATTTCAGAAATTAGCAAATTTATATTAGTTTTATTAGTTATCAATATAATTATTTTTAATTTTCTCGATATCATTAAAGTTATTAATATTGAGAATTTTGTTTGAAGACGATTTTCGAATTTTAATAATATTATCTTTAACCCATAAATATTGAAATTTATAATTAATTTTAATTTGCTTTGCTTCATAATACAGTTTTTTTTTTAAACGAAGATTGGTGGTTTCTGAAATATATTTCTTTATTTCCCTCTTCACTCGAAAAAAATTCTGGCGTGTATATATTCTGACTCTTTTTTTTTAACATCAGTTCTTCTTTTATTGCCTGTGATCGAAGATGTACTATATATTGTTTATTGTTGTTTTCGGCGCCAATTTTTGAATTGTACGTTTCAATTAGCTCGATGTCATTCATGTTGATGTCTAGCTTAATTTTTTTTGAAATTTCATAAACAATGTCTTTTAAATTACCTTTTAAATTGGGTGGTAATCCAGCGACTACAATGTTGTTCCTATTTTTAATTTGCTGGTCTTTGTCCAGTAATGACTCCAAATAGCAGACCTTGTCCTCCAGTAATTTGTGCCTTTTGTTGTTTTCATCAATTTCTTGTTTTAATTTGGCGTTATGAGTTAGCTTCATTTCATCAAATTGCTGGCAGATGAACTTTTGCGATAATTGGATATCCATAACCATGGAACCCATTTTTTTAAATATTGCTATGCTGTCCAAGGTACAATCGACTGTGTTAAACGACTCAAGATCCAGTGCTTTTTCAGAAATTTTTAAATCAGATGAACCGGCATAGTACAAGCTACCAGTTGCGTCGTTAGCTATATTAGGCTGCAATTCATTTAAAACTGGAACAAAGCTATTTGCATTGGAATTATCCTCCGACGCAGTTACAGCATTCGTCTCCAGCATTTCTTCATTCTGGGAACTTTGATCACTCTCAACTACCACAAAAGATTCATTTGCTGAGGGACAATTTTTACAGTGCCATAACAATTTTGCATTGCTAATATTTTCGAATAGAACCTCAGAGATGTTTACACATCTGATTTGAAAAACTCCTCCACAAGATCCACTGCAACGCACCGCTCGACTATTTACGTAAATAGCTTTTTGTCAAATAACACATTTAACCATTTTAATAGAACACTTGGAAATTGCGCGAAAATTTACAGAATTATTGTATCTGTCTTTTGAATTTATTTTTTTTTTTATAAAAAAGTTGCACTTTAACTATTTATTTCCTTATTATTTAAATAAAGAGAAAACAATAAAATATTTAGGTACGTTAAATATTTGAGTGTTTTTATTTATCAGTATTAATTAAAAAAAAATGGTTCTGGTCGAGTTCGGACAATGAGTTCGGATTCTAGAAGCTTTTGATCGGTCTGAGGCCAAACGAGCATAATTACAAAGCCAAAGAATATATTTCCTATGTGTCCCCGAAATTTTAGACTTAGTTGTAGTCGTGGTTCAGGTGCCACCTAAGAAATCCCAAATTTAAAAAGCTTTTCTTCGAAATTCATGAAGATAGAAACTTTAAATTTGATACACGAGGGTTCTTTCCTATTTCCGTTTTTATTTAACACTTTTATATTTTTAAAAGACTAAGAATTTTACCATAAAACATATTTAGTATAATATTTTATAAATTAAAAACCATAGGTGATATATAATTAAGACATCGGTAAAATAACTTAAGGTATATTCAAAGGTACTTGTTGCATTTATGTAAAATTTATTGTTATATTTAAATGAACTATATGAAAAGTTCTAAATTTGTAATTATATTTTAGAAATACATTTATTGCATATTTTGCGTTTATAAAGAAAAGCACAGTTCAAAAATTTTTAAATAATGAAAAAAAAAAGAAAAACAACAAAAAAATAAAAGAAAAACATAAACATTTTTTTGTTTGTATTAATGAGTGCATCGAGTATGACTATTAAAATTTGATGGCAACGAAACCGGTTTTTTGTGAATACAAAAATTACGAAACCGATTTTGGTGAATACAGAATTTTCACCGATTACGTCAAAATTACGTCGCCGTCTGGCTTGGCTGAGTACATATTTTTCATTATTTAAAAATTTTTGAACTGTTTGCATCTTAAATAAAAACAAGTAAAGAAACAGTCAGTCGGTGTAACCGACTTAGAAATACCCTACACCTATTTGGTTCAAATTTAATGGGAAGTCCATTTATTTATTTGATAGATTATTTTAACTGAAGTCTGCATTAAATTTAAAAAAACTTCTGTTGGAAGAAAATAATGTATATCCTTTCACTGAGGCTACAATCATTGCTTTAGCATGCAACTTTGTTTTTCGGAGGCACTTTTTTAAACAACTATATAGAATTTATACCCCAAAAAAGTTTACAGATTTGCAGATCAATCAATCAAAAATTGTTCTTCAATTGCTAACTTCGGAAGAGGATCAAAGAAAAATTAATATTCAACATGCAGCAAGGAAAAAAGAAGCAATTATAAAAAATTTTAAAGTACATGGTTTTTGTTCACAAACAAAACAAATTTTTAAATTCCACGGGTGCTATTTTCATGGCTATCCAAAATATTTTCCATATAAGAGGAATGAATCAATACAAGGGAACAAACACTCTTGATATCAGATTTAAAAATACCATAACAAGAACAGAATGGTTAACATCATTTGGATATCAAGTGATTGAAATGTGGGAATGTGATTTTAAGGAACAATTAGTAATAATCTATCAAATCAAGTTTCATATTAAAATCGGTATTTTAGCTGTGTTCATTTCAAAACAATCAATAAACATTTTTCAATTTTGTTCTGTCATTGTATCAGGAAAATAGTAATGCATAAGTGGTATTGGCCCAATTTATATTTTCTTTTGTATTGAACAAATGAGGAAAATAAATGAAAGCTTTAGGAAGTTGACTTAGTGGCATTAGAAGATAATTTATAGAATCTAAAAACCTTATGTTTTTAATCTGTATCTGAATAACTTTTATGCCTCTCATGATTAATTTTATTATTATGATTATAAATCATTGATTTTGGGTTTGCGCTTATCTACATTATTGTAACAAAAATTATTGTTTTTCTAAACTTTTGTTACAATTTTTACAAAAACAGTATCACATATTATATAAGTGGTGAATCAATCTTTCTAAAATATGTTTTAAAGCAAATTAAGTATTTGTAAAATTTTTGACATGTAATAACTATTTTATGATTTTCAAAACATTTCCCACCTCGAAATGATAGTTTTGAAATGTTGCATGTACTAGTTTCAGTTGTATTATTAAATACAGGAAAATGCTGACAACAAATACAGATACGTTCACAATTATGATAATTTTTGTAGCCTACATTACATGTTTTACAGTAATTTTACAGTAATGGTTAAAGCAAACAGGCGCTGTCATCGAAATAATAACGTGAAAGTGATTTAAAGTGAAATTAATTTTTTTATCATTGTTTTCATCTTCAAAAGTTATATTTTTATTATAAGCATAATCATAAACAACGATGTTATGATATTTCGGATTTTGGTTATATATCAAAAGTAGATTTAGATTATCCAGAGAATCTTCACGATCTCCACAATGATTTACCTTTTGCACTCAAAACAGTATTCCTCCAACAGGAAAAACAAGAAAATTGTTAACCAATTTAAATAACAAAAGACAATATGTAATCCATTATAGAAATCTCAGAGTTTTGAATATAGCCACTAGTCTAATCTAGAGGCTATAGAGTTATAGAGAACTATAATACATTATAACAAACCGATTTATATAGGAATCACAATTTTAGACCAATCTAAAATTTTATTGTATATTTTTCACTATATTTATATGAAACCAAAGTTTCAAAATAATTTAACCCTTAAATAAATAGATACTGATAGTTTTACAAGACATAAAACCAGATCTGATTCAATATTTTAATACATTAGATTATGGAAAATATAACCCATATAACTTTCCTCAGCTAAATAATAAAGTATTCGGTCAATTTAAAGATGAAATGAAAGTTAATTACTGAATTTATAAGTTTAAGGTCAAAAATGTATTTTCTTCAGACTTTAGAAAATGAAAATATTAAAAAATCAAAAGGGGTTAAAAAATATGTTGTAAATGACTTAAATATAAGTCCTAATTTGATTATTTAAAGAAATATGAAAGTTTTTAGATCGAAATTACACACTATTTATACGCAGAATCTTAACCAAATAGCTTTAAGTAGTTCAGATGAAAAAAGATATACATATATTAGGTGACAAAATAAAATCTTATGCTAGGGGACACTATGTAAATAATATTATTCTTTTAATATGTGCTTGATATGTAATATGATTGTTTTTATTACTTAAGATTGTTTAATTATTTATATATGTAATTATTTCTTGCTACCTAAGTATATATTAATTTCATGGAAAATAAACACTATAAACACAAAATATAATAATTCTGTATTTAAACAAACCAAACTAGTTTAAGCTGGTTATTATTTGTTTCAAAACTTTTTTGGTTAATTTTACAATTAAAAAATTAAGTTTGAGCTTTTGTAAATTTGTATTTAGATCAAACTAGGTTAAGCTTGTTATTATTTGTTTCAAAAAAATTTTCATGGCTTTTTTAAACCTTTCAGCTTAATTTTCAAACGTAACGGACGAGCTTTATTAGCTTTGAATTCAAACCCAAACTTGAAATTTTTCAACTAAATATTAAATTCAGTTTAACGTTTTTATGAAACTGAACTTACATCTGTGAAATTTCCTAATGTTTAGCTGTAGAAAAAATAATAAGAAAAACAGGAAATCAAGTTTTAACCAGTGTATCCAGGTAGGTTGAAGAATTGATTTTCAGATTTATGTAGCCATATTTCCGTTATAACTAGAACAAGTATTGTGCATCCATAAGAATTAATTAGTATTTCAAGGTCAGTTAATTTATTTCGTAAACTTCTGATGTTTAAATATAAAATGTTGAAATTGTGTTTATAATTCATTATTACACTTTTGGGTAACACTGTAAAGTTATTTATCATTCTCAATATTAAATGACGTCATTGCTAATTACGACAATAGATTCCGTTAAGCACATGGAATTTGGCAAGCATACATAGAAAAAATGAATAAAAATCAGTATTAGAACGGCTTCAATTAAAAACGCATCGACAGTAGAGTATAAGAAAGTAAATAATTTAGGTTTAAGTTTTTTATAAAAAATTTCCTTTTTTTTTTTTTTTTTTTCTTTTTAATTATAGTAGGTAATAGTATAGAATATAGTTTTA
Organism: Dolichopus griseipennis; assembly: GCA_963082915.1. Lineage (NCBI taxonomy): Eukaryota > Metazoa > Arthropoda > Insecta > Diptera > Dolichopodidae > Dolichopus > Dolichopus griseipennis. Next base: position 177,507,809 of record OY720441.1, on the reverse strand, counting down.
ATTGTAGTTTTAGTACTTAAAAAGAAGTTTTTGAAAAAGTTTTGATTTGATGATTTGATAAATGCGGTCCGCGCCGGGTTATTTTTAAAAAAATTTAATTGTGATACATAAAAATTAAAATATTGATGTGAAAATAAATTGTAAAAAATTTATTGTAATTGGAAAAAATTAAAAAATGTTAATGAAATTAATTTTAAAATAATTAAAAAATTGTAAATACAGAATATAATTATAAAAAAATTTTTGTGTTTTTTTTTGTTTTTTAAATAAAATGTGCAAAAAGATGATACTTAAAATTTTAAGAAAAAAATCAATATAAAAAGTACAACAATAAAAAAACAATACGTTCCGGGTGAAAGAGGAAAAGAGATGAAATATAATTTCAGAAATTAGCAAATTTATATTAGTTTTATTAGTTATCAATATAATTATTTTTAATTTTCTCGATATCATTAAAGTTATTAATATTGAGAATTTTGTTTGAAGACGATTTTCGAATTTTAATAATATTATCTTTAACCCATAAATATTGAAATTTATAATTAATTTTAATTTGCTTTGCTTCATAATACAGTTTTTTTTTTAAACGAAGATTGGTGGTTTCTGAAATATATTTCTTTATTTCCCTCTTCACTCGAAAAAAATTCTGGCGTGTATATATTCTGACTCTTTTTTTTTAACATCAGTTCTTCTTTTATTGCCTGTGATCGAAGATGTACTATATATTGTTTATTGTTGTTTTCGGCGCCAATTTTTGAATTGTACGTTTCAATTAGCTCGATGTCATTCATGTTGATGTCTAGCTTAATTTTTTTTGAAATTTCATAAACAATGTCTTTTAAATTACCTTTTAAATTGGGTGGTAATCCAGCGACTACAATGTTGTTCCTATTTTTAATTTGCTGGTCTTTGTCCAGTAATGACTCCAAATAGCAGACCTTGTCCTCCAGTAATTTGTGCCTTTTGTTGTTTTCATCAATTTCTTGTTTTAATTTGGCGTTATGAGTTAGCTTCATTTCATCAAATTGCTGGCAGATGAACTTTTGCGATAATTGGATATCCATAACCATGGAACCCATTTTTTTAAATATTGCTATGCTGTCCAAGGTACAATCGACTGTGTTAAACGACTCAAGATCCAGTGCTTTTTCAGAAATTTTTAAATCAGATGAACCGGCATAGTACAAGCTACCAGTTGCGTCGTTAGCTATATTAGGCTGCAATTCATTTAAAACTGGAACAAAGCTATTTGCATTGGAATTATCCTCCGACGCAGTTACAGCATTCGTCTCCAGCATTTCTTCATTCTGGGAACTTTGATCACTCTCAACTACCACAAAAGATTCATTTGCTGAGGGACAATTTTTACAGTGCCATAACAATTTTGCATTGCTAATATTTTCGAATAGAACCTCAGAGATGTTTACACATCTGATTTGAAAAACTCCTCCACAAGATCCACTGCAACGCACCGCTCGACTATTTACGTAAATAGCTTTTTGTCAAATAACACATTTAACCATTTTAATAGAACACTTGGAAATTGCGCGAAAATTTACAGAATTATTGTATCTGTCTTTTGAATTTATTTTTTTTTTTATAAAAAAGTTGCACTTTAACTATTTATTTCCTTATTATTTAAATAAAGAGAAAACAATAAAATATTTAGGTACGTTAAATATTTGAGTGTTTTTATTTATCAGTATTAATTAAAAAAAAATGGTTCTGGTCGAGTTCGGACAATGAGTTCGGATTCTAGAAGCTTTTGATCGGTCTGAGGCCAAACGAGCATAATTACAAAGCCAAAGAATATATTTCCTATGTGTCCCCGAAATTTTAGACTTAGTTGTAGTCGTGGTTCAGGTGCCACCTAAGAAATCCCAAATTTAAAAAGCTTTTCTTCGAAATTCATGAAGATAGAAACTTTAAATTTGATACACGAGGGTTCTTTCCTATTTCCGTTTTTATTTAACACTTTTATATTTTTAAAAGACTAAGAATTTTACCATAAAACATATTTAGTATAATATTTTATAAATTAAAAACCATAGGTGATATATAATTAAGACATCGGTAAAATAACTTAAGGTATATTCAAAGGTACTTGTTGCATTTATGTAAAATTTATTGTTATATTTAAATGAACTATATGAAAAGTTCTAAATTTGTAATTATATTTTAGAAATACATTTATTGCATATTTTGCGTTTATAAAGATGCGCACAGTTCAAAAATTTTTAAATAATGAAAAAAAAAAGAAAAACAACAAAAAAATAAAAGAAAAACATAAACATTTTTTTGTTTGTATTAATGAGTGCATCGAGTATGACTATTAAAATTTGATGGCAACGAAACCGGTTTTTTGTGAATACAAAAATTACGAAACCGATTTTGGTGAATACAGAATTTTCACCGATTACGTCAAAATTACGTCGCCGTCTGGCTTGGCTGAGTACATATTTTTCATTATTTAAAAATTTTTGAACTGTTTGCATCTTAAATAAAAACAAGTAAAGAAACAGTCAGTCGGTGTAACCGACTTAGAAATACCCTACACCTATTTGGTTCAAATTTAATGGGAAGTCCATTTATTTATTTGATAGATTATTTTAACTGAAGTCTGCATTAAATTTAAAAAAACTTCTGTTGGAAGAAAATAATGTATATCCTTTCACTGAGGCTACAATCATTGCTTTAGCATGCAACTTTGTTTTTCGGAGGCACTTTTTTAAACAACTATATAGAATTTATACCCCAAAAAAGTTTACAGATTTGCAGATCAATCAATCAAAAATTGTTCTTCAATTGCTAACTTCGGAAGAGGATCAAAGAAAAATTAATATTCAACATGCAGCAAGGAAAAAAGAAGCAATTATAAAAAATTTTAAAGTACATGGTTTTTGTTCACAAACAAAACAAATTTTTAAATTCCACGGGTGCTATTTTCATGGCTATCCAAAATATTTTCCATATAAGAGGAATGAATCAATACAAGGGAACAAACACTCTTGATATCAGATTTAAAAATACCATAACAAGAACAGAATGGTTAACATCATTTGGATATCAAGTGATTGAAATGTGGGAATGTGATTTTAAGGAACAATTAGTAATAATCTATCAAATCAAGTTTCATATTAAAATCGGTATTTTAGCTGTGTTCATTTCAAAACAATCAATAAACATTTTTCAATTTTGTTCTGTCATTGTATCAGGAAAATAGTAATGCATAAGTGGTATTGGCCCAATTTATATTTTCTTTTGTATTGAACAAATGAGGAAAATAAATGAAAGCTTTAGGAAGTTGACTTAGTGGCATTAGAAGATAATTTATAGAATCTAAAAACCTTATGTTTTTAATCTGTATCTGAATAACTTTTATGCCTCTCATGATTAATTTTATTATTATGATTATAAATCATTGATTTTGGGTTTGCGCTTATCTACATTATTGTAACAAAAATTATTGTTTTTCTAAACTTTTGTTACAATTTTTACAAAAACAGTATCACATATTATATAAGTGGTGAATCAATCTTTCTAAAATATGTTTTAAAGCAAATTAAGTATTTGTAAAATTTTTGACATGTAATAACTATTTTATGATTTTCAAAACATTTCCCACCTCGAAATGATAGTTTTGAAATGTTGCATGTACTAGTTTCAGTTGTATTATTAAATACAGGAAAATGCTGACAACAAATACAGATACGTTCACAATTATGATAATTTTTGTAGCCTACATTACATGTTTTACAGTAATTTTACAGTAATGGTTAAAGCAAACAGGCGCTGTCATCGAAATAATAACGTGAAAGTGATTTAAAGTGAAATTAATTTTTTTATCATTGTTTTCATCTTCAAAAGTTATATTTTTATTATAAGCATAATCATAAACAACGATGTTATGATATTTCGGATTTTGGTTATATATCAAAAGTAGATTTAGATTATCCAGAGAATCTTCACGATCTCCACAATGATTTACCTTTTGCACTCAAAACAGTATTCCTCCAACAGGAAAAACAAGAAAATTGTTAACCAATTTAAATAACAAAAGACAATATGTAATCCATTATAGAAATCTCAGAGTTTTGAATATAGCCACTAGTCTAATCTAGAGGCTATAGAGTTAAAGAGAACTATAATACATTATAACAAACCAATTTATATAGGAATCACAATTTTAGACCAATCTAAAATTTTATTGTATATTTTTCACTATATTTATATGAAACCAAAGTTTCAAAATAATTTAACCCTTAAATAAATAGATACTGATAGTTTTACAAGACATAAAACCAGATCTGATTCAATATTTTAATACATTAGATTATGGAAAATATAACCCATATAACTTTCCTCAGCTAAATAATAAAGTATTCGGTCAATTTAAAGATGAAATGAAAGTTAATTACTGAATTTATAAGTTTAAGGTCAAAAATGTATTTTCTTCAGACTTTAGAAAATGAAAATATTAAAAAATCAAAAGGGGTTAAAAAATATGTTGTAAATGACTTAAATATAAGTCCTAATTTGATTATTTAAAGAAATATGAAAGTTTTTAGATCAAAATTACACACTATTTATACGCAGAATCTTAACCAAATAGCTTTAAGTAGTTCAGATGAAAAAAGATATACATATATTAGGTGACAAAATAAAATCTTATGCTAGGGGACACTATGTAAATAATATTATTCTTTTAATATGTGCTTGATATGTAATATGATTGTTTTTATTACTTAAGATTATTTAATTATTTATATATGTAATTATTTCTTGCTACCTAAGTATATATTAATTTCATGGAAAATAAACACTATAAACACAAAATATAATAATTCTGTATTTAAACAAACCAAACTAGTTTAAGCTGGTTATTATTTGTTTCAAAACTTTTTTGGTTAATTTTACAATTAAAAAATTAAGTTTGAGCTTTTGTAAATTTGTATTTAGATCAAACTAGGTTAAGCTTGTTATTATTTGTTTCAAAAAAATTTTCATGGCTTTTTTAAACCTTTCAGCTTAATTTTCAAACGTAACGGACGAGCTTTATTAGCTTTGAATTCAAACCCAAACTTGAAATTTTTCAACTAAATATTAAATTCAGTTTAACGTTTTTATGAAACTGAACTTACATCTGTGAAATTTCCTAATGTTTAGCTGTAGAAAAAATAATAAGAAAAACAGGAAATCAAGTTTTGGTTAGATGGCTTTTAAGCTTTAAAATTTCAGTTGCCAGCTTAATTTTCAAACATAACGAACGAGTTTTATTAGCTTTGAATTTAAAACCAACTTTGAAAATTTTTTATAACTTTTCAAAAAAATATTGAATTAAGTTTAAGCTTTAACAATTTTATATTTAAACCAAACCAGGTTAAGCTTGTTATTATTTGTTTTAAAACTTTTTAGTTAAATTAGCAATTAAATAAAAATTTCCATGGCTTTTTTTAACCTTTTAGATTATTTTTCAAACGTAACAGACGAGCTTTATTAGTTTTGAGTTCAAAACCAAATTTTTCAAATAAATTTTAAATAAAGTTTAAAACTTTGAGCGTAGTTTTCAAACTTAACGGATGAGCTTTATTATCTTTGAATTTTGAGCTTTAGAGCTTTAGAGCTTTTTATCCAGAAACCCCATATCTATACTACTTATTCCCCATCCGTTACGGAGCTACAGCCTCCAAAGTTGGAAAAAGCCCTATTTTTAAATTGTTATGAAGAGAGTTCTGGTTAAGTGTATTTTCAATCCGAAAACGGCACAAAATAGCTGGTTTTATAAACCTTACAAATTTTTAAAAGAGAAATATTTAGGGTTGCCATACGGCACTAAAATTTACCATTATGCAATTCAATTATCATTACTCAATTTTCGCAAAATTTTTGGCCACACATATCTTCTAAACGGTTCAAGTTCTCTACAAAATGTATATTTAAATTAGCATAACAAGAATTCTGTTAAACGTATTTTCAATCTAACGGTGAAAAAAAAAGAACACCCTCTATAAAATTTTAAGTTTTAATCTTAATTTTTTTTTGAAGATATCATTGTTAGATGTTGGAAGGCGCATGGGAGATACCCCTCCAATTGATCGCACATTGCAATAACATGAAGAAAATGGGAAAAAAGTATGTAGTTGAAATATTTATGTTAAAAATATAATTAGAAGCGATTTTAAAATTAGTTTAAATATAAGGGTTATTATATAATTTATTTTTAATGTTTTAATATTGAAATATGTATTCAAAAACATAATTCGCTGGAAACAAGCGGCATCACCGACTATTTTAAAATGTCTTTTAATATCTTAATATTGAAATTATTAAGATATATTTTAGAATGAATTATTAAGAAATAGAGATTAGGGATTAATACTAGGTACAAAATAAACGACTTTTACAGAATATGTGTATATACGTTTATGCGAGATTCTTAACTAGGAGGGATTTTAGGGTTGAATTCATAGGGAGGATTATACGCTTTTTCCAGAATATTTATATATATGGATGTGTGAGATTCTAAATTAAGAGTGAATTTGGAGTTGTATTCAAAATCAGGGTCGCCGTCTTTTCGTAGAAAATTTACCGAAAATTTGAGAGAAAAATAAAAATATTTTAAATATATATCACAAATAAAGCTAAAATCTGTGATTACATTATCAAATATAATGTACGGCTTTAATAACCAAATTGTAAATCTTAATTGTTCGGCCTTATTACAAACATCGGTATCGGCCGATTTCCGACTGAACATATTTATCGGAAATCCGTAAGTTGTATATTACGAACCGATAACCGATAAAATTATTACAAACGATAAAAATAAAAGCTATAAAGCTTTTTCAGTTTTTTTTTTTTATAATTTTTGTATTTCAAAGTTGAAGTTTGTTTGTTTTAAAAGTGTTTTGAATAAAAAGTAATTTTTTTAATTTTAAACTGAAAAATTGTGTTTTTTTTAAAAAAAAAAATGTCAAACCAATTTTTTTATTTTGATGATGAAGAAGAAATTGAACATAATGGAAGATTTATTATAAGAAGGCAAATTAGAGATAGGGCTATACGCTGCCATTTTTTAGTACTTACAACCTTGGTACATATATTTCTTGCAAGATTAAGATCTTCTTCCAACAATTCAACCATTTTAGCGATTTGTCTCTTATTACTTACAATTTTAAAAAGGTATGGTTTATAAAGACTTAAATTTGCATCAAAGATTTCCAACGTGAAAAAACGGGGCGAAATATGCTCACGCCTAGTCTAATAAGATTTCGAAGCCTGGCTTGTTTATGTAATCATGTAATCGCGATTATGTAATCAGTTACTATGTAAAGTACTTCCAAGTTGGTAATTTATAAATGCACAATCTTCAAATGCCAAAGAAGAACATGAGGATATATCTTCATGATTTCCTTCAAAATATTTTTTTCTATTATCCAACATAATCCTTAATTGCCAAATTCTGTCATTTCATTTCCTAATCCAGAATTTAAAAATCAAACGATACATATGTATTTCAGGTTATTAATTACATTTTTTTTTAATTTATCTTTAAAATTTACTTACATTTTCTCTTTTTTTTTAATTTAAAAAAAAAAATTCTTGTTAAATTTTTTTTATCGGTAAGAAATTTGAACCCGATTTAAAAATAATAAAAAACCGACAATTTATCAATGTCATAATACTGTTTTCACGACTACAATATAAAGAAACCGATAAAAAAAAAACTTTTTCTATTACGAAAAAATATAAAAATTTCCGATGTTTGTAATATAAAACAAATATTTTTACGATAAAGAATCGTTTATCGGCCGATACCGATGTTTGTAATAAGGCCGGTTATATCGGAAATTTTTGAATTTTATTAAAAAAAAATTGTTTGGTTTTAAAATGCGAGATTTAAAACGCCAGAGACACAAAAGATTTTGAAACGTAAGACTTTGACAAGCGAGATTTTGAAACACTAGATTCTGTACCCAACTGTTTTCTGAGAGTTTTATATGGATGGTAATTTGCATATTATGTTTAAAAAATATTATTAGAAATAAAATAAAGAAAAACTTATATAAATACAATGTGTAGCAATGGAAAAAATCCAGTGAGGTTGTGATTAGTATAAAAACAAGTGATGAAAAAACCAAGGGTACAAAAACCACCAAAATTATGTAGTTTTTCATACCGATTATTTTATCATTTATTTTTATAAAAATATATATAAAAGTAAATTATAATATTATTTAGTTATTTCAATAATTCATGATTAATAATGAATAATAGTGAAATCAATACTTCGAATATAATCCCAATGCATTCGTTGGAGATTCAATGTTAACGTTTAATTTTAGAAATATATACACTAGTAAATAAGTTGCTGATTTATAAAAATAGGAAAGTTTTAATTTTCAAGCCCAAATAGCCCTACAGTAGGAGAGGTTCCCAAATTTTTACAGAGCAAACTTATTATGATTCTCGCGGATATGCCCCCCCCCCACCAATTTCTTAAGTTCTAAAAATTAAATTGTGAAATCCAACAAAATTTAGAATTTCTATTATATTAATTTCTATTATATTAAATTTATATTTTATAATCTATATATGTATAAAGCAAAAATTTTGTTTTGTTTGTTATAGCGTATAGGCTCCAATTTTGCTCAGTGAATTATCATGAAAATTTGTATATAAAGGTTTTTGGATATGTAGAGTGTTCTACACTTAAAGTTGGAACAGTTTTCAAAATTCTTTGTAAAATAAAATAGGTTTGACCGATTGCCTGCAAATTCTATATACGTGTTGCTGTTGGACAATGCAGTTCACTCTTTTATAGACTTGATATTTGTTAATCAATATTGGGATGATGAATCAAAAAAAATTGAAAAAATCTACAAAAATTTTTAAAACACTTTGGTCGATTTTCGTTAATTTATTCCGGAACAATTTACAAATTGTACTTTTGCTTTCAATTAGAAACTCTTTAAGAGGCGCACAAACGCTCAACCGGGTATTGTCTAATTTACATGTAGGATTATACTAAATTTGCCATTACGTTTCTGGCGCAGAGAAAGAGGGGATATAGATATAGAATCAAAGGTATGGATCAGATTAGAATCGAAAAGTGAAAAAGTGAAAACGTTTAAATGTAACAGCCGTCATCGTTATTGCAATCCAATCAGTTAGCTCCACGGGTTAACATTTTTACTGCAGTAGGTTCGAGTAGTTACCATACAACTTGTTTATTTATAAGAGCATTACTTTATACCTAATTAAGCAGGGTATCTGAAATTTCCCTAAAACTGTTTTAGCTTCAGCAAGTTTCTTCCAAAATTAATTGGTGTTCGTTCGGTTTGCTGCCATACAACTTCTTGTTTTATATGAGCATTACTTTATGTCAATAGTAGTATATTTTGTTTTGTACTTAACTAAAAGTTCTACTACACTCTTCCTCGTTTTTTATGATTTTTTGAAGGAAATGCTGGCCTCTTTTTGGAAAAAGCTTTAAAAATACCATGTATTTAAGGTTAATATATACGAAATCGATTTTGACAATTAAATTTTTTTTAAAAAATAACAAATGCTAAGTAGATAAAAAATAAAAACTTGTGTTGTTTAAATGTTATGTTACTTAAATTTAAGGATATTTTTATTCGGGTTCTTTATTAGCCTTATTTTTATTATCTATATATATAAAAGCGAAAGTTTGTTTGTATGTTTGTTTGTTTGTATGTTTGTGTCTTATAGACTCCTAAACTGCTCAGCCGATTCTTATCAAAATTTGTATATAGGGGTTTTTGGGTACGGAAGGAAATCGTGGGCGAAAAATTTTGCCAAGTTGGGGCTGTGGTGCAAGTATTTAAACTTTTTCGTCCTAAAATGAAAATGGTTCGACCGCTTGACTTCAAATTGTATATACGTGATGTTGCTTGAGAATTTAGTTGACACTAATAACAGATTTGGAATTTGTTAACCCATGCCGGCCGACGGTTAGCCAAAAAAAATGTTGGAAGCAAATATTGTCCAATTTTGCGCAGTACTGCTTTGGCCAAAAAGAAAGTCTCAAAACATTTTTTGTTGAGTTCCTTTAACCCATTGCGACACAGCGTCATTTTTTAGATTTTTTCGTTATTTTACTTTAAATTCGAAACAGTTTGACAGGTTTACACCAAATTTTGTATGCGCGAAGAATTTTGAAAGTGGAGTTGAGTCTGTTAGCAGGCTTGGTGTTTGATAACAAATGTCGGTCCTACGATTGGTCAAAAAAAAATTTTGGAAGTAAATAGCGTCCAATTTTGGGAAGTAGTTAGAACTTCTTTGAATTACACGAACTTTAAAAAATAAATAGAATAATCCTAAAAATCATTTAAAAAGAATTGCTTTAATAGATTTTAAAATAACATTTACACCATGTGTAATTTTTATGTTAACTTTTTGCAGTAACATCAACTTAAATTAAACCTCCATTGAGAGGCGCAGCAACCCGCACCGAGCATAGCTAGTTATTAATATTAGAAATGTGCATTTAAAATTCTTAGAGTTTTAAAATATTGTTATAAAACTTTAGAAAAAGTCATTAGGTGCCGTGCCCAAACGAGTTTTTAGGGTTATTATATCTAAACCACATTTAGCTTTTGCACTATTTGAGGAGAGCAAAAAAATTAGTTTTATTAAATAAGTGAGCTTTTGGAATAAAGGTTAACTTGCGTTAATACCAAAAATTAACTTTTTATAAATTTTTGTGCAAAACGCGTAAACAGGTCAAAACCAAATTACCCCGATTGGCTTCAATAAATAAAATCAATGCTCGTGCAAAATTTTCAGTAAAATTCATTTAACCGTTTAAACAAATAAAATTTATAGAAAACTTCATGGCATTGTCGTGGCAAACTGGTTAATCGAACTCAACTAAAATATTTTGCAGCCTCTCTTTTGGACTGCAAAATCAAACTTAAATTAGCAAAATTTTTTTAGCCGAGCCAGAATTTGTTAATGTATTCCAACCATCGTTATACAACTAATTCCATTAGTTAAGAGGAACATTTGTTCAAAATTTCAAGTCAATCGGTCAAACAGCCCAATGGGTTAACCGAACTCCACAAAAATTTGTGTCAGCCTCTCTTTTCAAAATTTTTTCTAAGCCCGGCGGACCGAAATGGGTAAATTCATTCCAAACAACTTTATACAACTAATTCAGGTTGCTAAGATAAAAATTTGTTTGAAATTTCAAGTCAAACGTTCAAACGGTTTCGGCTCGACATCAAAAACATTGAAAAAGCTTTATTGCTACCTCGTGCCCAAAAAAAGTTAACCGAACTCAACAAAAATTTTTGTCAGCCTCTATTTTCGACTGCAAAACCACCCTGTAAGATTGGACACAAATCGGAAACACATAATTTTTTGGAAGTCCGCCAGGCCGAAATGGGTTAATTCATTCCAACTAACTTCATACAACTAATTCCGGTTGCTAAGAGGAACATTTGTGCGAAATTTCAAATCAAACGGTCAAACTGTTTCGGCTCGACATCAAAAACATTGAAAAAGTTTCATTGCTCTCTCGTGCCCAAACGGGTTAACCGAACTTAACAAAAATTTGTGTCAACCTCTCTTTTCAATTGCAAACCAAAGACCACTGGATCAAAATGGGTTAATTCATTTCAACCAACTTTAAATCAGTCGATCAGTCAAACCGTTTCGACCCGACGTCAAAAAAATGAAAAGACTTAAAACTGCTGTGGAGCCGCAACCTGTTGACTTATAAAAATGTGACATAGCCTATTAAACCGCCCGGGCTCTTAGAATTATTATTAAAATTTGGTGACAATCGGACCAGTGGTTTCACGTGAATCCTGGACAAGCAAACAAACAAATTTTCTTCTTTATATATCAGATTAGATCAGGGAATCTTAATATGAGATATTCAAGTGCTTATAATTTGAGAGGTATAATTCGAGACCTTTCACATGAAAGTCGGCGTCTTTACCAATACACTAGTCGTCAGATACACAATAATATAATTATACATATATTACAATTGTGATTGTAATACTTATTAATTAGAGGAGCACTCAACATATCTCATATATTTTTCACCTTTTATTTGTGACACTAACATATGTTGGAATTCAAATTACTTAATGTGTTTCAAATTTAAAATAAACTAAAAACATAATGCTTTTATTAATTTATTTAATTTAAGCAAGTACACTACTTAAATATTAAAAATTAAAAAATTGAATTGAAATTAAAAAAAATTTTATCAAGAAGGGATTTGAACTAACAACTTCAACATTTTATCAAATTCAAAACATACAAAACGTAGATTAAATAACTTATTCAACTTCAAGTTTTTAAGATACAATAAGAAATTATGTGAGTCATTTGTTTTTTTTTTGTATATCTTTTACTAGAGTCGAAGCATAATCTTATTTAAGAATATGGTAGTGATACACAATATATGTATATGTATATAATTAAATTAGAAATAGTTCTTAATTAGAAAAAGTTCTTCTTTGAATTGAACTTCCGTCATTCTGTGACGGGCCAACAGCTAGTATTATAATAAAACCGATATTTATGGTATAAATTGAAATCGGTGTTATAAAAATATCTATTTATATCTTAACTATACAATCAATTAAATATTTCAAAAAGATATAACAAGCAATTCATATAAATATTCAAATTTAACGAACAGTAAATCTACGGACGGATAGACGGATTTTTACAAAATTTTTTGAAAATGTGCCAAAAAATAAAAATTTAGATTTTTAAAAATATATTTTCGAACGCTTTACCAATTTGATTAGTGGGAAACTTAATCTTTTTATTACTTTAAAATTTTTCTGGATATAATACCTGTCATTAACAAAAATAAAAAAAAATTCCATTCATATTAATTTTTGTTTTATTTTTGCCTCTTTATTCTATTTCAAATGCATATCTGTTGCTGTTCTATCAATATAATTGATGATCGAATTACATTGTAATTACATTGTATGAAAATGAATTGTAATGTGAAATAGGTAAGCCTTGCTACTTTTTTTGTGTATTAGCAGTTTGATTGGTTATCGTTTTTAAAAAATAAAACATTGCAATTAAAATATTGTACTTATTAAAAATATTTAAAAAAAATAATATATGTATATCATATTAAAAATACTTCGATTTATGACTAATCTTTTTGTGATATTTGAAATAAACAAATTTTTTTTTATTTAACTGAGCTTTTATTTTGTTATTTTTTTAAATACTTATACCTACAAAAATAGTTAACAAAAAAAGTTTTTCTTATTTTATAAATTAACATGTAAAAATAAAGTGGTTTTTTTTATGTTAAATTGTTTGTCTTAATAATTATTATGAATGTTAACTATTTTAATTATTTTTAAGTATGTAATTATTTTTAAGTATAAATTTTAATTAATTGCAAAAAGGTAATTTTTATATTTTTTTTTTTTATAATAAAACCCTAACCTAACTAACCCTATTCTTACAACTTATTAAAAAACATATAAACTTTAATATTAAAATAACAATAATTTAATAATTTAACGTTCAATTCCTTTATACTAATTTTTTTTTAATAACTAACGTACATTAAAAATGTGCGTAACCACCAATAATTATTTATTATTGATTTGTCTTTATCTGGTATCGACAAGTTATATTTCATATTATCTGGATTGATGTTACCTGGATCATATTCAATTTTTTACATGAAATGCTTAGGAGTTATGAAGCCCGTGAGCAAAGTCTTCTTGATGTACCTATTGAATTTGTACCTATTTTGCAATAATTTTGTACAATGTTGAACATTTTTTGAACAGTATACTGAATGCTGTTTACAGTGTCATTCGCAGAGTATATTATAATGTTGTCTGCGAACACTTGAGCATAATTATTACCCATAACTTGGATAATCATTTGGAGAGTTGGAGACCATTTTCAATTAAAAATGTTTTGTTAAACATATTATTTTGGCTATGTACTAAAAATTTGTTATTGTATAATATATTTTTAATAAGTACTATTAAGCGTACTGGAAATTTATATTTCATAAATTTTGTATATTAAACCATTCAACTAAACCGAGTTGAAAGCCTTCTCTAAATCAATGATACAGGCGCCAACGCCGTAGTTTTTATTTATAAACCAACAAATATAACAAGTTAGTTTAGTTATACTGTTCATTGTACCTTGTTTGTGTATGAACGCAAATTGGTTATCAGATATGAGGTTTTTTGGGTGTGCAATGCTTGAAATTTTATCATTTAACAAAGTTCAAATATTTAATATTTGCCACCAAGCTTATTGGCCTATAGTTGCTGGGATTGGTTGGATTTTTACCAGGTTTCTTTTGCAATATGGTATTCGCTATTTTCCAATTTTTAGGGAAAATACGAATTGTTAATTGCATTCTTAAAAAGAATAACATATTTAGATATTATAAGGCTGCTTAGATCTTTTAACACTTTTTTTGGGATATTCTGGATGACAGAAGAAATTTTGAAAAGCTTTGAACTTTGCAGAAAGCTCCACGTGATTTGTAAACTCGCCACTCTGTTCAGATGATTTATTTGAGTTAGAGAAATTGGAAAGAGAAATTTTTTCATCTCTCACATGTTTGATATAATTATTGAATTGTTCTACTATGTTTATTATTTTAGTATGTACTCTTTTCCCTGATGTTAATGGTATTTTGTGAGTATTTTCTAAATAAGAGCCCATTACATTATATATTTGTGATTGATCTTGTATTAAAAATTGATTTGTTGTAGTCTTTTTTAAAGTATTAGCATTTAATGTATATCATTTTGTTCATCATGTAATTTTAAAATTTGATTATATTTTTTTACGGAATATTTTATTAAAGAGAAATTTTTTGTAGACGAAATTGCTTATATTTATTAAATTCTATTTTTATCTGTGGTTTGATTAAGTTATTTACATTATTTATAAGACTTTTTAGAAGTTGTTTGGTTTGAATTGAAATATTTAATCTTTGTTTATTAATTTTATGTATGCCTTTCATTAGGCTATGTTTTATATTTAGGAGAATTTTTAATTTTACACAGTAGAATTTTGTTAAAGTACTATGATTTTTATGCTTGGGGATGACGTTATCCATAGTTTTAATAATGATTTTATTTAGTTGTAAGATATGAAAATCTATATTTTGGTTGGAAATATTACGATTGTCCAAAATTTTATTACTACTGTTTAAATAATGACAAGAATTATTTTGATTTAATTTAGTCTGAAATTTAGCCCAATTTAATGTTATTGTAACTGGTATTCAGATAGCATTATGGTCACTATCATATAAAAGAGTATAGAGTTTGTTATCATTTTCAGAGAAACAAATATTTATTCTGGCATCGGAAAAAACTAGATCAATATAAGAGTTTGCACGCGAAAATGTTGGTGCATCATTATTTATATATAATTTTGTTGTCTTGCAACCATTTCTTTAGTTGAACTCCTATGGTATTTATAGGGTCGACATGCGGTACTAAAATTTACCATTATGCAAAACTAAATTTTTGCAAAATTTTTGGCCACACATATTTTCTAAAAGATTCAAGCTAGGGTCTTGGGAGAAGCTAGAACTTCAGAAATTAGTAGGAGTCCGTTAACCAAATTTTTTTTGAAGCCCCCTATTTAAAATCTATAAGGGCTCGAAAATTGAAATTTTCTTATTTTTAAACACCTGTAACTTAAATACCTGTTCAAATTTCTTTTTCCAAATATACAACGTTTGAAGCTGCAACATAAAATTATATGTTAAAGGTTTTTCTTAAATTTGAAAGGGTTTTTTTTTTAAATTGAAGAAATTATCTCTTATTTTTAACCATTTTTGCTTAGATAATAAAATTTTAGGTAAAACCCCAACTTTTGGTGGAGTTCAGAATTGATTTCCTACAACCTAAAAAAATTGAAAAGTTGGGACAATAAGGGGAAGGGCATATTCATCATAAGTTTGCTAAGCATAAATTTGCGAACCTTCCCCAATGAATGGCTACTAGGTTTTCAAAATTAAAGCTTATATGTTTTTATAAAACAGTAACTTATTCACCGGTTTATGTTTTTCCAAAATTAAACGTTAACATTGAAGCTCCAACATTATATTTTGCACTCGTTAACAGGTTTTTTTGAGTGCATTGGGATTATATCCTAAGTATTGATTGTACAATTAGTCATAATTAATAAATTGATGAAATAACTAAATTATAATATTATCATTTATTTTTATATATATTTTTATTAAAATAAATGATAAAATACGCAGTAAGAAGCCCTATATAATTTTGAAAATGTGCTTTTTAAAAACCCTTGGTTTTTTTCATCAATTGTTAAAGTTTTAATTTTTATTGCATGTAACATACTCCGATAATATATATGTTTTATACACTTTTTTTGAAGTAAAAGATCTTCGAAAAAATTTAAGCAATAGTCGCTTTCGAAATGAAGTAGCGCTACACTGAATTGTAGCGGTGTAGCGTCTAGCGCTAAATTGTTGTTTTGAGCAATTTGCAGCAAAATTAAATGACATTTGATTTAGAGTCACTTTTGGTATATTTTTATTTTATTTAAATTATGGACACAATGGAAAATTTCTATAGTATTCAAAATCATTTCTGTAAGTCTATTTCTATCCTTATTGTTCTTTTATTTAAAATATTATTAAAATTCAAATTTTTAAAATTAATCAAATGAGTATGTTATTATACCCGTGCATACATATATGAACATCGGATATATTAAAATTACTTCTCCGTTTGTAACGCATCGAAATAGACGAGCCAGATATAGTGTCAAGGGTACATATCGAATCAGCATCGAAAAGTGAATCGATCTAGCTATATGTGTCCGCTCGTCCGTCAACACGATAACTCAAAAACTATAAGAGCTAGAGTTCCGAAAATTTCACAAAGTAATTTTTAGACAATTTGTAGGTTCAATATTGTGTTTGGTTAAAATCGGACAAAGGCTTCGGGTAGCTGCCATACAAATTTTCTGAAATTATATGAATATTTTAAAAATTAATAACTAAATAGAAACCAAATATAAAAACAAACAAAATGTAGTTAAATTATTAAGCTTCATGGTGTAGTGGTTAGGACATGCGACTTGTAGTAAAAATGTCTCGGTTCGAATCCAGGCTCGAGCAAAATTTTTTTTTTTTTTAAATTCATTTTTTGTTATCTATTCCCTTTTTAATTAAAATTAAATCTGTATTTATTTTATGTATGAGAAATTTTATTTTATAGAAAATTTGACAGAAAACTCTCATTTATATTATAAATTATTAATTTTTTTTTAATATATTTATAAAAAAATTCAAAACAGTTATGAAAACAAACAACTCATACCATACAATAATTTTCAAAAAAAAATTAAGATAAACAAAAAATCGATGGCTTAGTGGTTAGGACGTTGGCATCTTAATTGAAAAGTGAGGGTTCGAATTTCGTTCAGAGCATATTTTTTTTTAATTCATCTTTTTTTGATTATTTTTTTTTTTGTAATTAAATATAAAAAAACAAATATTTTGAATTTTCTGTCAAAAAGTTCAATTGCAATTCATATATATTTAATACATAATTGTGTACGCACGGGTATCTAAAGGTTGACAAGGGCAACTATAATCTTTCTCGATTTTAATCTTATATTATTATTTTTTAATCAATTTATATTTTTAATTTTACAAGAAATACTTTACTTCAAAAATTATCAGAAAAATCGTGCAGTAGAAAATTTTATCGTGCGTTGCACTTTTCTTGTAGCGCTAGATGCTAATATTTTTTTCTGTATAGTATAACACAAAAGTACAAATTTATTTAAATTTACTCACATTAGGGTCGATTTCAGTCTAAAATAAAATTGTACTTTTTTTTCATTACAAGAAAAAACAAACCTCCTCCGGTTATCTTAAGTAATGTTGTAGAATACCCCAAAGTTAATAAAATACTGGAAGATGTACAAATTAACTATAAAATAAATATGATGAATAACCATCAACTGAAGATTAATGTTGAAAAAGAAGGGGAATACAGAGAACTAACAAAGATTATAAATGAAGCTAATTTAAAATGGCATACTTATGAAAACAAGTTGATCAGGCCAATTAAAGTTATGGCTAGGAACTTGCATCCTTCATGCGATCCTGAAGATATAAAACAAGAGCTTAAATGTAAGGTTTTTAAAATCATTGAAGTTGTAAAGAAAAGAAAAAAAATTAAAAAGAATGAGGAAGAAACTATAGTTAAACTACCTCTTTTTATGTTAACATTTGAAAATACTGAGGACATTGATAAAATTTATAACATAGAGTTTATTCAGCATATGAGAGTGAAAATTGAAGCCTTGAAAAAAACAAATCTGATTCCTCAGTGTAAAAAATGTCAAAGATATGGTCACACACAAAAATTTTGCCAGCGTCTACCTAAATGTGTAAAATGTGCAGGGTCACATCTATCAACGAATTGTGACAAAGACAAAAAGGCTACGCCGAAGTTGCAAAAGAATTACAAAAGAGAAAAAAAACAAGTAATCCAAAACATACCAAAGAAGGTGCGTCGAATTCACCTGACCCTAAATCTAGAAACTTAAATCCTAGCAGGGTCATCGACGGTTTATCGTATGCCCAAGTATCACAAAATAGAGCAAAAGAACCTATTAGTGCAACAAAACAGAACAATGTAGCATTAGAAAAATCAGCTGAAAAAATAATAAAACGCACTAACGTTAGGAATATAACTCATAGTACAAATAGATTTCATAAACCTAACACTAAAGCTGATAATAACATTTTAATGCAGATGATGCAAAATTTGTTAAATTCAATGAACGATATCTCTAAAAGAATAACTAATTTAGAAAACAATTCTAGCAAAAGCTATAGTGGTACTCCGAGAAAATTTCTAAATAATGGCCCAAAATGAAATTAGTATTGCTGCATGGAACGCAAACGGCGTACTAAATAAAAAAGTAGCATTAGAGCTATTTCTAAAAACTAAAAACATTGATGTGTGTCTCCTATCAGAAACTCATATGACAAGACAGTCAAAACTAAAAATAATAGGTTTCACATGTTATAATGCGACACACCCTAGTAATAAATCGCGAGGAGGTAGTGCAATTTTGGTGAAAAACTCTTAACTACATCACGAAGAGTGTAAAATAGAAACTGAGGAATTTCAACTCTCAGTAATACGTGTTAAGTCCCTTAAACAGGATTTAAACATTGGGGCTTTAAATTGCCCTCCTAATTACAATTTAAAGAATATGATCCTTAAAGACCTCTTGAACCTAGGTTCATCCTAGGAGGTGACTACAATGCCAAACATATCGATTGGGGTTCAAGACTTACCTCAACAAGAAGAAGAGAGCTAAGGAAAGCTATTAGAGAGTTGGGTTGCTATTTTCATTCTACAGACGAACCAACTTATTGGCCTACTGATACAAATAAAACTCCTGATCTACTGGATTTCTTCATAACAAAAAAAATATCTCCAAATTTTATTAGCATAGAAAATAATGAGGATTTAGACTCAGACCATTCGGCTGTCGGAAACCTGCATGAAAAAATTGTTAAGAAACAAAATAAGCCTACACTTGTTAATAAATCAACAAATTGGTTCAACTTTAAACAAGAGATAGAAAATAATATAAATTTAAGGGTTAAAATAACAACTAAAGATGAAATAGATTTAGCAACTGAAAATCTTAATAAAATTGTCCAAAATGCTGCATGGAATAATACAAAAGAATGTAAATACATGACAGCAGGACCTAATTATCCTAGAGATATATTAAATGCGATTAATTTGTTCAATTATATCAGTAATTCTATGTACTTGGTCAACAGTAGAGTGTTTTTCTCTAAAACCAAATTGATAGTTTGGAATTAGTTTTCTATTTTCTATTATAGGTTTCAAACTTTTTAATAACAGTTTCTCAAAGAGTTTTGACATAATTGGTAACAGAGAGATAGGTCTATAAGACTTTGTTTCGTTTGGAGGCTTTCCTGGCTTAAGTATCATAATTATTTCTGCCACCTTCCAAACGTTAGGTACATAATTTAACCTTAACATAGCATTCATTATATATGTTAACATTGTTATCCCTTTTTTCGGGAGTTGTTTTAGAATGTCTGCAGTAATTAGATCGAAACCTGGTGCTTTTTTTGAATTCAGAGCTTTAATTTCTTCAACCATTTCTATATGAGTAATTAGTTCAATGTCATTTTCTTCTCTTCTGAAATCATTTTCAATGCAGAGGTCTGACTCTATTTCATTGGGCCGAAAAATTTCTTCCAGGTGATCTGCGAATGTTTCGGCTTTTTCTTTATTATTTTTTGCCCATTTACCATCCATTTTCCGAATTGGTCGGACTGGCACTACAGGTTCTTTCAAACTCTTTGTTACTTTCCACAAAGAGTAATTTCTCTCTTTTTTAGCTAATAAATTCTCAACATATTTTTCATCTGATTTGTTTTTTTTTTCAAGAATTCTTCTTTTAAGATTCTGCGTTATTCTATTCAACACAGTTTTATCAGCTGGATCACGTGTTTCATGCCATCTTCGTCTAGCTCTTCTCTTTACTTTAATCGCATTTAATATATCTCTAGGATAATTAGGTCCTGCTGTCATGTATTTACATTCTTTTGTATTATTCCATGCAGCATTTTGGACAATTTTATTAAGATTTTCAGTTGCTAAATCTATTTCATCTTTAGTTGTTATTTTAACCCTTAAATTTATATTATTTTCTATCTCTTGTTTAAAGTTGAACCAATTTGTTGATTTATTAACAAGTGTAGGCTTATTTTGTTTCTTAACAATTTTTTCATGCAGGTTTCCGACAGCCGAATGGTCTGAGTCTAAATCCTCATTATTTTCTATGCTAATAAAATTTGGAGATATTTTTTTTGTTATGAAGAAATCCAGTAGATCAGGAGTTTTATTTAAAAACAAATATGCTCTACGATATTTCTAGACGTAGCACAAGCATTTTATAAAGTTTGGCACGAAAGCTTAATTTATAAGTTGCGGCAACTATTACCTAAAAAATATGTAGATATACTCTCATCATACTTAACTGATAGACTGTTTAGAATTAAACAGGATGAAGAGTACTCTACACTGAGAGAAATTAAAGCGGGTGTGCCTCAAGGAAGTATCTTGGGTCCAATATTATACTTGCTGTATACTAGTGACTTGCCCCAATTTCAAGAAATAGCTGTAGCGACTTTTGCTGACGATACTGCAATAATGGCAGTAGGATCAAATGTCGGCGAGGCTACAAATAAACTACAAAAAGCAAGTGATAAATTATATCTTTGGACCAAAAGATGGAAAATTAAACTAAATGAACTGAAATCAGTGCAAGTAAATTTTACAAATAAACCTATTCAAAATCCCCCAGCCGTACAATTAAATGGGGTAGATATTCCTCATGAAAACAAGGCAAAATACCTAGGAATGACATTAGATGTCAAGCTAAAATGGAAAGAACATGTCAAAAAGAAAAGAGTAGAATTAGAACAAAAATATAGAGAAATGTATTGGCTCCTAGGTCGAAAATCTAAGTTGCCAATAGAGTACAAAATTTTGTTATATAATATAATAATTAAGCCTATCTGGTTGTACGACGTACAACTTTGGGGCTGTACCAAACGAACATATATTCAGAGAATTCAAACATTTCAAAGCAAAGTGCTACGTAACATGGTGAGTGCTCCCTGGTATGTACGAAATTCCGACTTACATAGGGATCTAGGAATTCCTATTGTTAGCGATGAAATAAAAAAATATGCCATAAAACATAAGACCCGCTTTGAAGGTCACATGAACATAGAAGCGTCAAAACTTATACTATTTTCAAATGTCAATAGAAGGCTTAAAAGAACTAGGCCCCTCCAACTAGCGATAAATTCAGATCACCTTAACGGAGGTCTGTAATTCCAGTAGATCATAAAAAGTTAGCGCAAAATGAATGGTTAGTCTCTAAGACTAGTTTTAATATTTTAAAACAGGGCGGGTGTTTTTAGTGTGTTAAAGTCACACATAACTGTGGCTGCGCTCAGTATCTTTCGATGATTTCCACCATCCTTACCCCAAGACAAAAAAACAAAAAAAAAAAAAAATTTAACACAAAAAAATATTGACAGTCTGTTATTGGTCTTACACAACGAAAACATATCACAGAATTGATTTGTAATTTTATAAAACGTCAAAATTTGGAACTGCTTTATTGGTATTTCGAAACATTTAAATAATCAAAACAATTGTTGACTTTTTTGTCAATTGTCACGTTTATGTATACAGAGCAGTTCCCAAATTTGACTTTTTATAAAATGAAAAATAAATTATACGATGATATGTTTTTACTGTGTAAGACTAAAATTAAACCAAATGTAAGTAAATTTAAATAAAATTGTACTTTTGTCTTGCACAAAAATAGACGTTGAAAGCCCTTGAGACTAATCTATACCACACCCATAATTCAAATTAAACGTTTTGATTCTCCTGTCTGTTTGCCACTATTTCTTAAAAACTCGGTTTGTATTTTGTTAGGAATGTCTAGGTATGTACATTTTTTATATTTTAAAACATTTTTTTAACTTAATTTTTTAATTAACTAAAATTATTTACTTAATTCTTTGTCATTTTAAACATTATAGTTTTATTATTTTTTCAAATCCAAATATCACAACGATCTTTCGTGTCAAAAAAAAAAATGCAAAAAAAAATAAAATAGTGACATTTAAGTTGTTCAACTTGCACGATACAACTCAAAATGTAAACGAAAGACTTAACCAACAAAAACCAAATTTTTTTTGATTTTCTTACAACGAACTTTTCAACCTTCAAAATGGTCTTTTATTTTACCCATACACGATTCAACTAAGCAAGTAAGCATACCAAGTTGAAAACATCGTGTGTGAGATGCATAACAACAAAGCAGGTCCATCGTGTATGGTATGCATAATAATAAATTTAAAGTTATGAGTATTGCCATAATTATTTATTGTGTGAAGTATATTTATAATAATTTTGTTGTGTAAAATTTTTTTACATGTAGCAAGGTCTCGCCAACACTTGTGTATAATATAGAATGTAAATAAAACATCTCTAAAAGTATTAAAAAAGAATGTAAATAAAACAGAATACTCTTGTACATTATTCCAGATTTTTGTCATTATTAATTTCGAAAATATTCTTGTAATATCTTTGAAAGAGTGTGTGAAATACCTGAAGAACCATTCCAATTAATCCCCAAAGTTAGGTACGTTTTCCTATACGTTTCCTATTTTCTAAAACAGAACACCATTCATCAAAATTTAAATTTGTATCTTTATTTGGCGTTGAAAGGCGCGTGGGAGATACCCCTCAAATTGATCACACATTTCAATAACATGAAGAAAATGAGAAAAGAAAACCCTTGTACCAAATTTGAAGGTTCAAAAGTACAAGTTCCAAAGTTTGGGGACACAAAGGAAATAGTAAGGAACACCGTTATTTGTTTCAACACAGACAATAAAAAATTTAATAGTGACATAATAAAAGTTCAAATAGGTAAAAAAAGTTCAAGCTAAAAGTTCTTTCATGAAATTTTTTTTTTCTGTAGTTTAAATTTCTTTACCCTATTTCAAACGATGCAATAGTTTTTGTAAACACACGGACAGAAGGACAGGCTGAAACTATATAGGCAAATTTAAAAAAAAAAATTTTAAAATGTGCTAAAAACAAATCTTCAAATTGTTAAGGATAACTTAATATAGTTGGATAAACTTTTGCGGGGAGCGTATCAAAATCTCTCAAATCAAAAGCCACCGCTATTTTAAAAGTTAGTAGTTGAAATATTTATGTTGAAAATATAATTAAAAGCGATTTTAAAATTAGTTTCAATATAAGGGTTATTATATAATTTCTTTAGAGAGGATTTGAAGGCGGGAGCCCACCATTTTAAAATGTTTTATAATGTTTTAGTATTGAAATATATATTCAAAAACATAATTCACAGGAAAGAAGCGGAATCATCTTAAAACGTTTTTTAATATCTTAATATTGAAATATGTATGCAAAAACATAATTAGGTGCGATTTAGTACTAGGTACAAAATACACGCCTTTTGCAGAATATGTGTATATATGTTTATGCGAGATTCTTAACTAGGAGGGATTTTCGGGTTGAATTCATAGGGATGATTATACGCTTTTTCCAGAATATTTATATGTATGGATGTGTGAGATTCTAAATTAAGAGGGAATGTGGAATTGTATTCAAAATCAGGGTCGCCGTCTTTTCGTAGAAAATTAACCGAAAATTAGGGAAAAAAAATAAAATTATTTTAAATATATTACACTAATAAAGCTAAAATCTGTGATTACATTATCAAATACAACGTACGTCTTTAATAACAAAATTGTGTATCTTAATAGCTATATCGGAAGTTTTTGAATTTAATTAAAAATTAATTATGTAAAAAATTACTAGTTTCTGTATCGAACCCTTTTTTGAGAGTTTTATATGAATGGTAATTTGAATATTATGTTTACAAATTATTATTAGAAATAAAATAAATAAAAAATTATATAAATACAATATAATAATGTTATGACGTATGGTAATGGGAAAAAGCAGTGAGGTTGTGATTAAATATATAAAAAAGTGATGAAAAAACTAAGGGTGCAAAAACCACCAAAATTATGTAGTGTTTCAATTATGTAGTGAAATCAATACTTCGAATGTAATCCCAATGCACTCGTTGGAGATTCAGTGTTAACGTTTAATTTTAGAAAAATATACACTAATTTATAAAAATAGGAAAGTTTTAATTTTCAAGCCCAAATAGCCCTTTAATGGGAGAGGTTCCCAAATTTTTACTAAGCAAACTTACAATGATTCTCGAGGATGTCCCGCCTCCCAACCAATTTCTTAAGTTCTAAAAACTTAAATTTAGAATTTTAGTTAGATTTGATTATCTAAGAAAAAAATGGTTAAAACTATGAGACACTTTCTTCAATTTTAGAACTCTTTTCAAATTTAAGGAAAACATATTTTTATTTTTATTTTTCTTTTTATTGTTATACTAAAACCTTTAATTCTAAGTTAAAAAAACACATTAATTTATATACTAATTTTTTATTTTTATTCATATGTAATTGTTGCAATATCTACTTAAATTTCTATATTATTTATCTACACAAAATTTCGTAGTAATTAAAAATCATATTGGAAATTCTGTTTCTTATTTTCGATTTACTTTATACCTATATTTACAATATTATATTTTTTATTTATTCAATTTTCTTAGTTCTAAATATACAAAATCTACGAATATTTTTGCTACACATTTTATTAAAAATTATTTTATACAAAATTATTAAGAATAAATACAATTTAAATTTAAAATTCCACTATTTTATAAATTACAAAACCTATATAATTACATATTCTAAATTAAAATTAAATTATTTAATATACTGCAAAACTATTATAGTCGATTATTATTCATATGTTTACAAAATCATACTAATTAATTATTTTCTAAAATGCATTTATTGTAAGTCAAAATCAGCTTGTTTTCATTTTTTAAACAATGCCTGCATTTAATGTGAATGATATAAACAATAATCTTAGGGTAAATTATTACACAGAAATTGACTCCGTTAGTGTAGATTATAAGAACAAGTTGAATATTCTGTATCTAAATATACAAAGTATACGTAATAAATTGTATAATTTTGAAGCTTTAATTAATTCTTATAAATTTGATATTCACGTAGTGGCACTTTCAGAAATATGGTTACGAAAAACAGAAAATAAGTTCTTTAATTTACAAGGTTTTACACCTTATTTTTGTAACCGAGATACTTCATATGGCGGTGTTGCTATCTACGTTGATCAAGAAATTAGTAGTGCCTTTGTTTTTGAAGAAGCTTTTGGGTCGTCTAATATATTAGGCGTTAAATTACTTAAACTGGGAATAAAAATTCTATCTTTATATAGGTGTCATGACAAAAATATTTATGATTTTATACATAAATTAAATGAAATTACTACTATGCATAAACACTCATTAGTATTTGGTGACTTTAATATAAATCTAATTAATGATTGTGATCGTTCTGTAAAACTTTATAGTGATATTTTACTAAGTAATGGTTTCATTATTTATAATAAAATATCTGCAGAATATGCTACACGATTTGGAAATAATTCTAGAACAATAATTGACCATTTCGTAACAGATATTATCAAAAATGAATATCAGTTTCATGTTTTAGATACGGCAATTTCAGATCATCAATCGATTCTTATTAGCATGAATCAAAAATCTTCGAAAGAAAATTCAACGAGTTATAAAACTGAGCTTGATTATGAAAATATAGCTAATAATAATTTCTGGACCAAACTTAACGATTCCCCAAGTATTAATGTTTATACCCGTGCATACATATATGACATCGGGTATATTAGATTTGCTCCTCCGTTTGTAACGCATCGATCTAGACGAGCTAGATATAGTGTCAAGGGTACGTATCGGCTCAGAATCGAAAAATTAGTCGATCTAGCTATGTGTGTCTGTCCGTCCGTCCGTCCGTCTGTGTGTCAGCACGATAACTCAAAAACTACAAGAGCTACAGTTTTGAAATTTTCACAAAATATTTTTCAATCAATTTCTAGGTTCCCTATTTTTTTTGGTTAAGATCGGACCAAAACTTCGGGTAGCTCTCGAACAGCTAACTTTTTTAACTCCAATATTTTCCTACAAAAATTTTAAATTTAGCTATGCACCTTGTAACATGAAATTATATGAATTTTGTTTGTTTTTGTTTTTTTGTTTATTTTTTTTTTGTATTTTTTTTTGTACGATTTCGAGTTAGAATTTCATATGATTTAAATGATGCGTAGTTTATTTAAGATAAGCAAAAAAGAACACAAAGATTTTTTTTAAGTAAATGGCTTATTGATATTGATAGATATTTATAAATATATATGATGAATCATCATGATGATTATTATATGAATAATGATCATATGAAGTTGATTTGGCTTAAGTTTAATATATTCGTGAATTAAAAATTAATTATAAGAGATGGAATTGAAAAATTAGAGCAAGAGTTTTGAAATTCACACAAAACATTTTTGGGACATTTTTGAGGTTCCCTATTCTTTTTGGTTAAGACCAGATCAAGGTTTTGGGGAGCTGCCACAC
The DNA here is from genome assembly GCA_963082915.1 of Dolichopus griseipennis. Classification (NCBI taxonomy): domain Eukaryota; kingdom Metazoa; phylum Arthropoda; class Insecta; order Diptera; family Dolichopodidae; genus Dolichopus; species Dolichopus griseipennis. The sequence continues at coordinate 177,480,590 of OY720441.1, read as the reverse complement.
AACTTCTTTGCACCAATATGAATTTCTAAGAAACTGATTATACTACGAGGATGAAAATTACACACTGTTAGTTATATAATGAATCGAGCACTTATATGAAGTTTCAAAATGTTACGGCCCCATTTTCGGGGCGCTGCTATACAACTTCTTTGCACCAATATGAATTTCTTGGAAACTGATTATACTACGAGGATGAAAATTACACACTGTTAGTTATATAATGGATCGAGCACTTATATGAAGTTTCAAAATGTTACGGCCTCATTTTCGGGGGGCTGCTATACAACTTCTTTGCACCAATATCAATTTCTTGGAAACTGATAATACTACGAGGATAAAAATTACACACTGTTAGTTATATAATGAATCGAGCACTTATATGAAGTTTCAAAATGTTACGGACCCGTTTTCGGGCAGCTGCCATACAAAGTAATCAATTCGATAACTGTGAATCTAATGAAGCTACGAAGTTAAAATCAAAACTGGGCAGGTAAAGTAATAGGACAAGTTAGTTGGCAAAGTTGGACATCACTCGGACCAACTTTTAGTGTGGGCTATTTTTTTTTTTTTTATGGGATAATAAGTTAATTAAAAATTATGGGATACCTAATAAGTTAAATATTTTTTAAACTATTTTACTTTCTTATATTTTTTTTGTAATATTTATAATAGCATAGGGGAAATAAATAAGGGTTAGTGGGTATGCACGGGTATCTAAAAGTTGACAAGGGCAACTATAATCTTCCTCGTTTTATAAATGAATTAAGTCTTTTAATTACTAAGAACATTCAAACGATTCCCATAAAAACATAAAATAAAAAAAAAGTTTGGATGACCGACGATATTGCCGAAATCAAAATACGTGATTCCTTTCTAAAATATAAGAAGAAATATCCGAATGATGCACACGTTAAACAGTTATATTATGTATGATTATAAAAAAAAAGTAGCAAAACTAGTTCTCCAAGCTAAGACCCAATATTGCTCTAATGAAATAACCAAAAATCGAAATGATAGTAAGAAACTCTGGAACTTATATAAAAGAGTAATGTTCAATAAAGAATCATCTGCTAACTCTACTATCAAATGTCTTGAGTACGATAGTTACTGTATAAACAACCAACAAGAAATTGTCGAAAAAATTAATGACTTTTTTGTCAATGTTGTCAATATAAATACATCGACAAATTAAATAGACTATGTTTTTTTCGATAATTTTCATAGAAACATATATTCTATCTTCGTTTCGATGTCTACAAGCACAGAAGAAGTTATTAATATAATCAATAACATGAATTCAGCTGCTGCAACGGGTTATGACAACATTTCAACAAAATTCATAAAAAAGTATAAAGATAAACTGGTACCGGTTTTCGCCAAGTTTATAAACATTTCTTTTCAAACCCATACTTTTCCACAATGTCTAAAGACAGCTATTATTACACCCATATTCAAAAATGGAAATACAACGAAGCCATCTAATTATCGTCCAATATCTGTTTTAAGTTCATCGTCCAAAATATTTGAAACGGTAATTAAGAATAGATTAAATATTTTTATGTCAAACAACTCGATTTTGTCTCCGGAACAATATGGATTCGAAAAGAAATCAAATACAATAGCCTCATGTTAAGTTTAACTGATTTCATTACAAAGAACACTGATGAGAAAAAATATGTCGCTTGTCTCTTTCTTGATCTGCAAAAGGCCTTCGACTGTGTAGATCACGAAATACTCCTCTACAAACTGTTTAAATTAAATCTCGATATACATCAAATACAACTTTTTAAATCTTATTTAAGCAATTGACAACAAAAAGTAAAAATTGGTAATTGCTCAAACAGTTTAAAAACTATTAGCAAAGGGGTACCACAAGGGTCAATTCTTGGGCCAGATCTTTTTAAGATCTATATAGACGACATAGCAAAACTTAGGCTAATAGGGTCCATACAATTGTATTCAGATGCTGCAGTGGTGAAATATGCGGCTGATAATGAAGTAGAACTACAAAATTCGGTGGACAATGACCTTAAAATAATTGATGAATGGTTAGAACATCATCGTCTCCTACTAAATTTCAATAAAACTAAAATATTAATTTTCGGAAATAAAAACATTGAATAAAATCATTTTTTGTATAATAACAAAATAATCGAAATCGTGAAAACTTTTAATTACCTAGGGTTAATATTAGATAATAAACAAAATTGGTCTCATCAAATTTTTTACTAATAACGTATTACATGTGATTTACTCCTCATATATCCTCTCAAATTTAATATATTTAAATACAATTTGAAGTAAAACTGCACAGTACATATTTAATCAACCAGGTGTTTTGCACAAAAAAGCTTTAAAAATCATACTGAATTATAATGTAAGAACACCTACAAGTACAATATACACACATCGATATTTGAGTTTGCAAAATTTGTGCAGAAGAGCATTATATAAAATAGCTTTTAAAATTGTAAATAATGAGATAAAACATAGCTTCATATTAAATAGAGCAATCGACTTTCATAATCATAACACACGTAATAGATCTAACTTTTATCTTTCATTATTTAGAACACAGAAAAAACAAAACAACAATCCTATTTATAATAGCGTAAAGTTATACAATGAACTTCCAGATGAATTAAAAATTTTAACAAATTTAGGTATTTTTAAAAAAAGAATTAAAGAATTTATATGCGCTTCTAATAATTAGGAAAATTACTAGTTGCAATAAAATAACTTATAAATTAACTGTCAAAATTTTGTATGAAAATGATTAGGCCACATAGCTAAGGCTATGGTCTTAAAGGAAATAATTATTATAATTTAATTTAAATAATATTATTGTACAATAGTTTATGTTAAAAAATAACGAAAAAAAAAAAAAAAAAAATGTAACATATGTTTTAAAATAATGTTGCAGCTTTAAATTTTGTGTATTACAAAAAAAAAATTTAAGTCGGTATTTAAATTAAAGTTGCTTAAATATAGCAAAACTTCAGTTTTCGTATCTACTCCTAAACAAGGGGCCTGAAAAAACAATTTTGTTAACCGACTCCAACTAATTTCTGAGCATCTAACTTTCCAAAATTTCAAATCTCTAGCTTAAACCGTTAACAAAATATGTAGAGCAAAAAATTTGCAAAAATTGAGCTTCGCATAACGATTAATTTTAGTTCTGTATGGCATTTTATATGAAAATATACCTAACAGAACTCTTGTTACAACAAACCAAATATAGAACTTTTTCTGACTTTGGGGGCTGTAACTCCGTAACGAGTAAGGCTACAGAAAATAGTTCTTACATTATTTATTTTGCAATACCAATCCGTCGTTTTCTATATTTCAAACTGTGTAAAAGATGGACGGATGGACAGAGTGAAACTAATAAATAAGCACCATTTTTCAAAAGTTTTTAGAAATGTGCTAAAAACAATTGTTAATCGTGAGTGACATCCTGGTTCCTGAACCAAATAAAAATTATGAACATCAAAATATGTTATAAACTATGTATATTTCCATTTTATAAAACAGAATATAAAAATTTATTAAATAAAAGTATTGGTTTTCATTTACCTGAATAAATAACCAGGATGATACCAAAGCCAAACTACTATACTGTCCATTGAATCTATAATGATATGCGTAGAACAAAAAATGGTACAAATAAAAAAACCTGAAAATATATAAAACAATATAACCGTTTTTATTATAAGCAAAGTATTCAAGCATTATTAAATAATTATTTTATTTAATATTATTAAATAATTATTTATTTTATTTTGAACCAAAACAAGGTTTTTACAAAAAAAATTCTTATAGCTAAAACTTAAAATTAACATGAAATTTGATTACAAAACATAAATTTAAATACATAAAAATCAAAAGTTTATTTATTTTTTTTATTTTTTTTTTTTTTGTAGATTGTAAAAAATGCATACATAGCGAAAACACAGTTAAAATGCAATTTATAAAGTAAAAAACAAAAATTACTAAATTATAGAATTATAAAATTATGTGAACTTGAAGTGTAATATGAGTATAATATATTGAAGGTTAAGATTAAAAAACATAATAAATAAGACATAACATAATAATTAAAAACATAATAAATAAGAAGTAGAATGACTACTATAGTCTTGGATTATATAATGCAGCAATATGTTAAAGAGACATCAAATTTTTTTAAAAATTAAAATATTGCAGTTAACTACAACTTATTTTATTAAAAAACTAGTAATGCGACTTTGCATTGCAAACGTTCAAACATTTGATTTCATCACATGGCATTTTAAAAAATTATTTTATCTACCAAGAAGGGCGACTGTGAACTATCAGCCTCAACAAAGTTGTAGTGGTCGTCAAGATCTTTTTAACGATAACTCATTTGATAACATACAGCAAAGTTTTATTTTAAAGGCTTATAAACGATCTATGCACCCAAGAACCATCATACTAAAACAAAAGCTATTGAGCTCGAAAAGATCTTTTCAATGACCCTACATGATTACATGGAGGTTACTTTTATTTCAAAGGCTTATAAGTGGACTACGAGCCCTACAAGAGCAACCTGGAAAAATCACTGCAAAACAAAAGTAGTTGTCACATGATAGTATATAGCTCATTTTTATAGTAAGGATTTAAAAACTCCATCTGCACCAAAACAGAGCAACCTGGAACAATTATTACCAAAAAAAAATTGTAAAGCTGGCCAATACCTTATCAATAATAAGGGATTTTAAACGGTCTCAACACCCTTCCAACTCTGACTCGTAGTAATTTCTGTGGATCAAACTTTTATGAAAATTTTAAGTTTCAACCTTGAACCCTTTTAAAGGTATTTGAGGCCAAAAAATTTGCAAAAATTGAGTTTTGCATAATAGTTAATTTTATTACCGTATGGCAAACCTATACATTTGGCTTTTTAAAAATTTATATAGCTTATAAAACAGCTGTTTTTCACCGTTTTCAGATTGAAACAAGTAAAGAAACAGTCAGTCGGTGCTACCGACTTAGAAATACCCTACACCTATTTGGTTCAAATTTAATGGGAAGTCATTTTAAAACCATAAAAGCTATTATTAGTTTGATCGTAAGACATAGCTAACCAAATTAACTTTATAATACTAAAAACATTTTCTAATTTATTAAAAAATTCTTACTAATTTATCTATTTAAAAATATTAAAAAACAAAAAAACTTGAATTAAATGAAAATATATTTATTTAAATTCAATTACTAAAGTGAAAAAATTTGAATTATTAAATTTTGTGATAAAAAGCTAATCCAAGCATAATATATTTAATAATTCAAATTTTCAAAATTGCTAGTTTATAATTGATAGTTTATATACCTATTAGAAAAGCTTATAAACACAAAATATGTAATAAATGTTTTTCTAAAATATAATTAAAAATTTAGAACTTTTCATATAGTTCATTTAAATATAACAATAAATTTTACATAAATGCAGCAAGCAACTTTGAATATAGCTTAAGTATTGTACATGTCTTAATTATATATCACCTATGGTTTTTAATTTATAAAATATTATACTAAATATGTTTTATGGTAAAATTCTTAGCCTTTTAAAAATATAAGTGTTAAACAAAAACGGAAATAGGAAAGAACCCTCGTGTATCAAATTTAAAGTTTCTACCTTCATGAATTTCGAAGATAAGCTTTTTAACTTTGGGATTTCTTAGGAGGCACCTGAACCACGACTACAATTAAATCTAAATTTCGGGGACACATAGGAAATAGGAAATATGTTCTATGGCTTTGTAATTATGCTCGTTTGGCCTCAGATCGATTAAAAGCTTCTAGAATCCGAACTCATTGTCCGAACTCGACCAGAACCAATTCCCATGGTACTTTAATTACTAGTAACCTAGAGTTTAAATTTTATCAAAATAGCGGCACTATTATGTTATACTGTTTTGAGTTATGCTGTTTTTAAGATATATGTTCTTTAGCCCTTGAGCTTTCCAAGGGTTTCAGAACTCGAAACCATGGTACGATTTCGCCCATATGCAGTCCCCGTCATTCTTTCAATACAAGTTAATTGGAACGTGTTATCTTAATTTTAAGTTACTAGTTTTATTAATTTCGATGGTAAGCTTTTACACATTGGTGGGTCTAAGAGAGGTTCTGAACCACCACTCCAATTGATCCAAAATTAGAGGGACACGCAGGAAATAGTAAAGAACACCCATGTGCCAAATTTGAAGCTTCTACTTTTGTTTCAAGTTATTATCTTTATTAATTTCGAAAATATGCTTTAAGGCCCTCGGAACTAAGTGGCTGGTCCCCACCCACTACTCCAATTGGGCTCAAACTTCAAGGAGACTAAGGGAATCGAAAGCGACACTCTGATACAAAATTTGGAGGTTCTATCTTCATTGGTTACGGAATTATGCTCGTTTGGCCTAAATTCGATCAAAAAGTTCTAAGTTCCGAAACCATTGTCCAATCCTCACCGTGCGCAATTGCCACCGTAGTTTCATTACCAATAACCTACAGCACAAATTTCATGAAGATAGCGTCATTAGTTGTTGAGTTATCGTGATTTTTTACATATGTTCGTTAGCCCTGTAACTGATTCAAGGGTCCAGAATCCGAACCCTTGGGCTGATTTCGGTTTTATACAGTCCGCGCTGTACTTTAAGTACTAACTAACCCTTGTACAAAATTTGAACGTTCTATCTTAATTTTAAGTTACTATTTTTAGTAATTTCGAGTATAAGCTTTTAAAACTTGGGAGGTCTAAGAGGGATACTGAACCACCACTCCAATTGATCCCTAATTAGGGGGGCAAGCAAGAGATAGTAAAGAACACCAAATTTGAAGCTTCTACATTTTTTCAAGTTGCTATCTTTATTAATTTTAAAGATAGGCTTTAAGTTTTTCGGAAATGTGTGGCTGGTCCCCGAACCCCAACTCCAATGGGGCCCAAATTTCAAAGAAACTTAGGAAATAGGAAGGGACACCCTGATACCAAATTTGGAGTTTCTATCTTTATTAGTTTCGGAATTATGCTCGTTTGGCCTAAATTCGATCAAAAAGTTCTAGGTTCCGAACGCATGGTCCAATCCCGAACTTACGCAATACCCAAAGAAGTTTCATTACTAGTAACCTACAGCACAAATTTGATGAAGATAGCGTTATTAGTTGTTGAGTTATCGTGATTTTTTACATATGTTCGTTAGCCCTGAAACCGATTAAAAGGTCCAGAATCCAAACCCATGGGCCGATTTCGCCCATATGCAATCCCCGCCGTACTTTCAGTCCTAGTAACCTACAGTTAAAATTTCATCAAGATAGCTCCATTATTTTTTGAGTTATCGTGCCTACGGACGGGCGGACGGACATGGCTATATCGACTCAGGAGGTCACGCTGATCACAAAGATATATACTTTTCCATATCTAGCTCGCTTCCTTTAGGTGGTTACAAACACCATACCAAAGCTAATATACCCTTTTACCTATTCTATAGGTGTAGGGTATAAAAATATTCAATCAAAAGAACATGAAATAAATTTATTTATTAACAATTTACAATTTACTTTTAATTTATTTATTTACAATCTGTTTAAAATTCTATGCAAGCAAATTATACGCTTTTAGACAATTATATACGACATTATTTGTTTGATTATTCTTACGGAATAATGTATTCGTCTTGTAATGAGTGTAATTCAATCATTCTGTTTAGTATGAAATTATGCTTAATATCATTATCAATAATCTTAAACAATAAAACATATGGTTAATATTTACTTATGTTTGCTAAACTAATATATTGTTTACCGTATAATAAGCATGTGTGATGTCGAATGGGGTATCGATTAATTACCTTTATACTTTTTTTTATGTGCGATATCTAGCTTGTTTGGATAGACATTCGGGGTTCTTCCCCAGATTAGGTTGAGATAAGAGATGTATGATTTTATATAAGATGTATCGATCGTATATAAAGCTTCCTTAGAAAGAAAATTTTTTAATCTATGTAAAATGAATACGTACGGCCCTATTTTTATACCCTACACCTGTGAAATAGGATAACGGTATATTAACTTTGGTATGGTGTTTGTAACCACCTAAAGGAAGCGAGCTAGATATGGAAAAGTATATATATATATATGTGATCAGCGTGACCTCCTGAGTCGATATAGCCATGTCCGTCCGTCTGTCCGTAGGCCCGATAACTCAAAAACTAATGGAGCTATCTTGATGAAATTTTAACTGTGGGTTAATAGGACTTAAAGTACGGCGGCGATTGCATATTGGCAAAATCGACCCATGGGTTGGGATTCTGGACCTTTTACTTGTTCTAAGGGCCAAGGAACATGTGAAAAAAATAAGGATAACTCAACAACTAATGGCGTTACAATCATGAAGTTTGTGATGTAGGTTACTTGTAATGAGCCCATGGCGGGTACTGCGTACGAACGAGTTCGGAACATGGGTTTGGATCCTAGAAGTTTTTGATCGAATTTAGGCCAAACAAGCCTAATAACGAACCCAATGAAGATAAAACCTTCAAATTTGGTATCAGCGTGCCTCTCCCTATGTCCTTAGAGTCCTGGGAGTAGGACCAATTGGAGTAGTGGGTCGGGGACCATCCACACAGTTCTAAAGACCTTAAAGCATATCATTGAATTTATAAAAAATATAGCTTAAAATTCAAATAGATCGTTCCAATTGTGTACAAGGGTTCACTAGTATTGAAAGAACGGCGCGGACTGCATATAGGCGAAATCCGACCATGGGTGTCCCTTTCTATTCCCTTAGTGTCCTCGAAAATTGGAACCAATTGACATAGTGGGTCGGGGACCATCCACATTGTTTCGAATACCTTAAAGCATATTTTCGAAAGTAATAAAGATATTAACTTCTCCTACGTGTTTCCTTAATGTGATCAATTGGAGTGGTGGTTCAGGTAACTCTCTCAACCTTTAGAGGTCAAAGGCTTATCACCGAAATTAATAAAAATAGTAACTTAAAATTAATATAGAATGTTCCAATTGTGTACAAGGGTTAACAAGTATTGGAAGTATGACTTGTACTGCATATGGGCGAAATCGTACAATGGTTTCGGGTTCTGGAACCTTTGAAAAGTTCAAAAGCTAACAAAAGTATATTTTAAAAACACCAAAACTGAGAAACTAATAGTACTGAAAGTACTATGGGAATTGGTTCTGGTCGAGTTCGGATTCTAAAAGCTTTTGATCGAATTGAGGTCAACCTAGTATAATTTCGAAACCAAATAAGATGGACCTTATATTTGTGGTATTTCTTCTTATTTGTTTTGTGTACGTGAAATTTTGGATGAATTGTAATAGCGGTTTGCGTACCACTCTCTCTATTCCCAAGACCTTAAAGCATAATATATTCGAAATTAATAAAGATAAAAAAAACAAATTTGATACACTATTTCCTATTTCCGTTCTTATTTAACACATTATATTTTTAAAAGGCTAAGAGTTTTACTATAAAACAATGAATTCGAATAGCGGTTTGCGTACCACTCTCCCACAACTCCCAAGACCTTAAAGCATAATGTATTCGAAATTAATAAAGATAAAAAAATCAAATTTGATACACTATTTCCAATTTCCGTTCTTATTTAAAACTTTTGTATTTTTAAAAGGCTAAGAGTTTTACTATTAAACATAGTATGTATTATATTTTATAAATTAAAAACTTAATATTTTTTTTATAAACGACGAAATTTTTTTTGTTTTTAATTGTTATTATATCATATCTATATTTAATTGAATTATTACCATAGGTAATATATAATTAAGAAATTGTGTACGATACTTAAGTTGTAAAATTTATTTTTGTATTAAAATTATTTAAATGTATTTATTTTAAAAATACATTTATTGCATAATTTGATTATTAAATTTTCTGATAAAAAGCTAATGAAAGCATTAATAGTTTTAACTAACTTTAAATTAAAACCATGAAATTATATAAACTTTTATTTTTAAATTATTACAAATTAATATTTCTTTCGAATAACTTTGAGTGTAATTATATAGAGCATTAATAAATAAGTAAATTAAGAGAATAAATTTAAAAATTATTAAAAATTGAAATAATTAAGCAAGGGTACTGAATCATTCAACAGTAAATGCACTACAGCTAAAAATCCTCAAAAGGAGTAATTGCTGCATGTGTGTAAAATTTTATTGAATTGTTTAAAGGTTTTAAATAATTAATTTTGTAATTGCATTTTATGAATCCATTTATCTCAACTTTATTTCTTGTTTAGTATTTTTAAATAGATAAATTAGTAAGAATTACTAATATTTTTGAATTAATAAAATAATTAGAAAATGTTTTTAGTATTATAAAGTAAATTTGGTTAGCCATGTCTTACGATCAAACTAATAAAAGCTTTTATGCTTTTAAACTGTGCAACCGACTTAGAAATACCCTACACCTATTTGTGTAGGCGACTGACTGTTTCTTTACTTGTTTTTATTACATTATCAATGTGATTGTACCAGTTTAATTTGTAGTCTATTTTTCATCCTAAGTAATTAAAATTTTTGGCAATTTCAATATTCTCATTTTCAAAAGGTATATTTGTTCCTAAGTTCCACGATTTATTTTGGAAAATAAGTATTCTTGTTTTCTTTACATTTAAACTAATCCTATACTTTTTTAACTATTTTTGAATTATTTCAAGGTCATTTTGAATTGAAAATTTTGTACTGTATACACTAGCTTCAACGTATTTTATGATCGCATCATCTGCATATAATTGTATATCTCCTTTAAATTTTAGACGAGCCAGATCGTCAATATATATCTTAAAAAGATCCGGTCCTAAAATCGAGCCTCACGGTACATCTTAATACATAATCGTAATTAGTTGTATAAATTTGGTTGGAATGAATTAACCAATTTCGTTCTAGTGGGTTTCCAAAAAAAATTGTGTTTCCGAATTGTGTCCATTTTTACAGGTTGAGTTTGCAGTCCAAAAGAGAGTCTGCAAAAAGTTTTAGTTAAGTTCGATTAACCCGTTTTCCACGACGACGCCATGAAGTTTTCTATTAATTTTATTTGCTTAAACGATTACAAGAATTTTATTGAGAATTTTGTATCAGCAACAATTAAAATATTAAAACCCACAGGGTTAATTTGGTTTTGACCTGTTTACGCGTTTTGCACAAAGATTCAATGAAATTTTAAAATGTTTGATATTAACGCAAGTTAACCTTTATTCCAAAGCTCACTTAATTAATAATTAAAAACTAATTTTTTTGCCCTCCTTAAATAGTCTCAACTAGTGCAAGAGGTAAATAAGATAAAATTAATAATAATAAAAATAAACCTTATAAAGAATCCGAATAATAATATGTATCTTTAAATTTAAATAACGTAACATTTTCCTTCTTGACCTTTTTTCGTAAGTTTTTGTTTTTTATCTACTTTGCAGTTGTTGTTTTTTAAAAATAGATTTCAGTGTAAAATTGCAGTTTAAATTTTACACTAAAATTATGCTTAAATACATAGTAATTTAAAACAGTTTTTTCAAAAAAGAAGCCTACATTTCTCTCATAATATCGTAAAAAAATGAGGAAGAGTGTAGTAGAACTTTCAGGTAAGTACAAAACAAAATATAAGTTGAAAAGCAAATTTTAAACGTTTTATAAACCATCGACTATATTTTATTCAAACGTTGGCAATTCAAGAAAACTACTATTGACATAGTGTAATGACATAATGGCAAATTTAGTATACCCTTTTGACCTATAGTCAAACAAGTATAATAATACTTATATGTAAACTAGCTATTACCCGGCGCACGTTGCTACGCCATTCAATGGAGTTTTAATTTAAGTTGATGTTTTTGAAAAAAGTTAACACAAAAATTACAAATGGTGTACATGCTAATTTTAAAATGTAATAAAGAAATTTTTTTAAAACACTTTTTTTTGAGTTATTCTTGCAATTTTTCAACAAATTTATCAAATTTATTAAATAATAATAAAAATAAAAATTTTAACTAAATTACCATTATTCGCCGGAAACCCATCATCCTCAACTCTATCGCGAAGGTGTACCAAATAATCAAGAAGCACTACGTATAGAAAAATTAGAGATAATCGTTCAAACTGTTTTGCAAACTGAAAAACTGTTTGTTTTTTAAAGTTTTTGTTTCGCAATCGGTTTAAAGAACTCGACAAAAAATTTTTTGAAACATTCCAATAATTCAAAGAAGTTTTACCTACTTTCAAAAATTGGACGTAATTTACTTAGAAATTTTTTTTCGAACAATCGTCGGGCCGGTATGGGTTAACAAATTCCAAGTCTGTTAATAGAGTGAACTCCATGAGGAACACATATAAAAAATTTGAAGTCAATCGGTTAAATCATTAGCAAAGCAACGAAAAAACCTTTAAAAAGCTGTTGGGCCACAATGGGTTAACGGAACTCCAAAAAATATTTTTGTGAGGCTTTCTTTTTAACTAAAGTAGTACTTCAAAAAATTGACTGAAACTTCCTTTTTTACAATTTGCACGCTCCCGGGCAACGCCGGGTAAATCTGCTAGTTAGAAATAAAATAATTCAATCTAATTTTATAACTATTTCAAAAATCTTAGAAATAGCTGGTAAAACCGAAATGGGCCTATAGTTTTAGCAATTTGTATTACTTCCGTTTTTATAAATTGGAATTATATAGATTTATTAATTAAGTTAACGAAAGTTGGAACCAAAACATTCGCATAGCGTTTGATAAATTTCATAAAAATATTATCAATTCCAGTAGCTGCTGCCACATTCTATTTGCTGATAGCTATGCAGACCTCTTCGGAATTTGTTTCAGTCAATTGAAAGTTTGAGAAGATAGTACGCCTGAATTGGTTTATATAAACATGATCAATGGTAGTATTAAGTACTTTAATTTCTTTCGTTACATTTACAAAAAAAGTTGTTAAAACATTCTGAGATTTCCTTTTCATTTTCGATTGTTTTATCATTCTGATATATTATTTTAATTGGATTTTTTTGCTCGATGGAATCAGTGTTAAAAATGATCTTTTTATATAAATTCCACAGTCTTTTAGTATCACTGGGGAGTAAATATATTCTTTCCGAGCAGTATTTTTGTTTTTCCTCAGTGATTCATTTTTTAACCCTATTTCTATATCTATATATATAAAAGCGAAAGTTAGTTTATTTGTTTGTTTGTTTGTATGTAGTTGGCTCCTAAACTGCCTAGCAGATTTTCATGAAAATTTGTATATAGAGATTTTTGGGTACGGAAAGAAATCGGGGCTCAAAAATTTTGCTCTGACGGACCGCCAAGTTGGGGCTGTGATGCAAGTATTTAAACTTCTTTGTTCTAAAATGAAAACGGTTTAACCGATTGACTTCAAATTTTGTATATGTCATGCTCTTTGAGAATTGAGTTGACATTATTAACAGTTTTAGAATTTGTTAACCCATGTCGGGCCGACGGGTGGTCAAAAAAAATTTTGGGTCCAAATTTTGTCCGATTTTCCAAAATTCTGCTTAGGCTTAAGAGAAAGCCCTAAAAAAAATTTTGTTGAGTTCCATTAACCCATTGCGCCCGACAGCTTTTTATAGGTTTTTTCAATACTTTACTCTAAATTAGAAACGATTTGACCGGTTGACCTCAATTTTTTTATGTGGGAAGCAACTTGAAAATGGAGTTGAGTCTGTTAACAGTCGGTCCTACGTTTGGTCAAAAAAAAATTTTTCGAAATAAATGACGTCAAATTTTGGAAAGTAGTTTGTACTGCTTTGAATTACAGAAAGTTTCAAAAATTACTAGAATAATCCTAGAAAATCGTTTTAAAAAGATTGCTTTCATCTATTTTAAAATTTACATGTGTAACTTACTTACTTAGGCGGCGCTACAGACCATGAAGGTCCTGGACCTGACGTAGCGTTCCTCTCCACCTCGTTCGGTCCCGAGCAGATTCTCTCCAGTTGGAAATTTGGAGCCTTCTGATGTCTGCCGAAATCTCGTCTCTCCAACGAAGGTTTGGGCGACCTCTGCGACGTGTTCCCTCTGGCCTGGCTTCGAGTATCTTTTTACCTGGAGCATTGTTGTCCATTCGCTCAACGTGACCTAGCCATTGCAGCCTTTTGATCTTAATTTTTTGAACTAGGTCTACGTCACCGTACAGCTGATAGATCTCGGCATTGTATCTTCTTCTCCAGGTCCCATCGTAGCAGTAAGGACCGAACACTGGACGAAGAATCTTTCGCTCGAAAGTTCCAAGTGCTTGCTCACTTGCTCTGGGCAATGTCCAGCATTCTGCTCCATATAGTAGCACCGGAAGTATGGGCGTTTTGTACAGTTGCACTTTGGAACTGCGCGAGAGGAGTTTTGAACCCAGTTGTTTTGACAAACCGAAGTAGCAGCGGTTTGCTAGGTTTATTCTTCGTCGGATCTCCACATTAATGTCATTTGCGGAGTTTACATTTGTACCTAGGTAGACAAACTCCTTAACTACCTCAAAGTTATATGTACCAACAGTGATGTTTGGACCTGCTCGATGTATTCGGGCCTCTTTATTTGTTGATAACATATACTTTGTTTTGCTCTCGTTCACTAGAAGACCCATTTTCTTTGCTTCTTCTTCAATACGGACGAAGGCTTCGATGACGGCTCGTTGTGATGTTGCTGTTATGTCGACGTCGTCCGCGAAGCCTAATAGCTGAACAGATTTTCTGAAGATTGTTCCTTCGGTGTTGAGACCAGAGCGGCGTATAATCTGTTCGAGCACTAAATTGAAGAAGTCGCACGACAGTGCATCACCTTGACGGAAGCCGGTGCATGTGCGGAAGAGCTCCGACATATTCCCTCCAATAGCAACTGCACATTTAGTGTTCTCCAATGTTACTTGGCAAAGTCGGATAAGCTTGGATGGTATGCTATATTCCGACATTGCAATGTACAGTTTCCGGCGATAGATACTGTCGTAGGCTGCCTTAAAATCGATAAAAAGATGGTGTGTATCGATTTGAAATTCATGGGTCTTCTCCAGGATTTGCCTCAATGCGAAGATTTGGTCGATGGTAGACTTACCAGGACATAAACCACATTGGTAGTTGCCTATGATGTTATTGCAATGTGGTTTCAGTCGTTCGCATATTACGTTGGAAAGGATCTTGTACGCGACATTCAATAGGGATATTCCTCTATAGTTGGCACATGACATGGCATCGCCCTTTTTGTGGATGGGGCATATGGTGCTAATGTTCCAGTCATCGGGCATGCATTCTTCCATCCAGACTCTGGTGATGATTTGGTGCATGCTCCTAACCAAATCTTCTCCTGTTACCTTAAATAACGCAGCTGGGATTCCATCTGAACCAGCAGCTTTGTTATTTTTCAGTTTCTGAATGGCTTGATCAACTTCCATTAGGCTCGGTGGTCATCGTTGATCATTGTGACTAGTGCATTATTCTGGTGTTCTGTATGCCCATCATTTAACAACTGTTCGAAATGTTGTTTCCATGTCTTCAATATCTTTCGCGTATCGGTTATCAAATTTCCCATGCTGTCTTTCAGCGCGTGTGTACGTTGTTTGTAGCCAGCTGCCAACTGCTTGGCTTGTTTGTAGAACGTACGTACTTCGCCTCTGTCTCTGCATGTTTCTATGTCCACAAGACGAGATATTTCATAAACCCTTTTTCTTCGCCTAATGTTGTACTTTTCATCTCGTCTTTTAGCGCCGCTCTGGTTTTCCTCTGCAGGGTCTTGCGGTATGCTACATTTTTGAGTGCTGTTTTAATTGAGCATTCTTCATCATACCAAGGGTTTCTGGTTGGTGTTGGTTCGAAACCTATGGTATTTGAAGCAACCTCCTTGATAATGTTAGAACAATGTTGCCATTGTTCATCGATGGATGGATTATTCAAAGGAAGTGCCGATTGGAGTCTAGAGCTAATTTGTTGGCTGTATTCTCTGGCTATATCAGGCGATTGTAGGCTTCTAATGTGGAATTTTTGTGATCGTGTGTTCTGCAGCTTCCTCACATTAGATATTCGTGCTCTGAATTGTGCTGCTATTAGATAATGATCAGAGTCGATGTTAGCCCCTCTGAAGGTTCGTACATCTAGCACGGATGTTGAGTGTCGTGCGTCAATCAATAGATGGTCAATCTCATTAGATGTACGACCATCAGGGGATAGCCAGGTTATTTTGTGGATGTTCTTATGTGGAAATTTGGTGCTACTTATAACCATGTTACGCGCAGCTGCAAAATTAACTAATCGGTAACCATTGTCTGTGGTGGTGTTGTGGAGACTATGATTACCAATTGTTTTTCCATGTATTGCTTCTCTACCGACTTTAGAATTAAAATCTCCGATTACAATCTTGGCCTCATGTTCGGGGTAGGCTGCGTATGTTCGTTCAAGGGTATCGTAATATTTTTCCTTGTCTGCATGCTCTGCTTCGTCGGTAGGAGCATGCGCACATTTTATGGAGATGTTGTAAAATCTGCCTTTGATGCGGATGGTTGCAAGTCGTTCATTGACAGGTGTAAAGTCAATGACCAAAGACCTCAACCTTTCTCATATTACAAAACCGCATCCTAATGTGTGGTGCTTTTCATGGCAGCTGTAGTAAATGTAGCATTTTCGCTTTTTTAGTGTACCGGTTCCTTTCCAACGTTACATGTTTACATGTGTTAACCGTGTGTAATTTTTTTGTTAACTTTTTGCCGTAACATCAACTTCAATTAAACCTCCATTGAGAGTCGCAGCAACGTAGTCTATACATATAAAAGCGAAAGTTTGTTCATTTGTATGTAGCGAATAGACTCCTAAACTGCCTAGCAGATTTTCATGAAAATTTGTATATAGAGATTTTTGGGTACGGAAAGAAATCGTGGCCAAAAATTTTGCTCTAACGGACCGCCAAGTTGGGGCTGTTGTGGAAGTATTTAAACTTCTTTGTTCTAAAATGAAAACGGTTTAACCGATTTTCTTCAAATTTTGTATACGTGCTCCCCTGTGAGAACTGAGTTGACACTATTAACAGTTTTGGAATTTGTTAACCCATATCGGTCCGACGGGTGGTCAAAAAAAATTTTGGGTCCAAATTTTGTCCGATTTTACGAAATTTTGCTTTGGCTTTAAAGAAAGCCCTAAAAAAATTTTTGTTGAGTTCCATTAACCCATTGCGACCCAACAGCTTTTTATAGGTTTTTTCAATACTGTACTCTAAATTCGAAACGGTTTGACCAATTGGCTTCAAATTTTTTATACGTGATTGAGTTGACACTATTAACAGTTTTGGAATTTGTTAACCCATGTCGGGCCGATAGTTGGTCAAAAACAATTGTGGGTCCAAATTTTGTCCGATTTTATGAAATTCTGCTTTGGCTAAAAAGAAAACCCCCAAAAAATTTTTATTGAGTTGCATTAACCCATTGCGGCCCAACAACTTTTTATAGTTTTTTCAATATTTAACTCTAAATTAGAAACGGTTTGACAGATTTTCTTCAAATTTTGTATACGTGCTCCCCTGTGAGAATAGAGTTGACACTATTAATAGTTTTGGAATTTGTTATACCATGTCGGGCCGACGGGTGGTCAAAAAAAATTTTGGGTCCAAATTTTGTCCGATTTTACGAAATTCAGCTTTGGCTTAAAAGAAAACCCTAAAAAAAATTTTGTTGAGTTCCATTGACCCATTCTGACCCAACAGCTTTTTATAGGTTTTTTCAATACTTAACTCTAAATTAGAAACGTTTCGACTGGTTGACCTTAAATTTTATATGTCTGAAGCAACTTGAAAATGGAGTTGAGTCTGTTAACAGTCGGTCCTACGTTTGGTCAAAAAAAATTTTTTGCAAGTAAATTACGTCAAATTTTAGAAAGTAGTTTGTACTGCTTTGAATTACAGAAAGTTTCAAAAATTACTGGAATAATCCTAGAAAAATCCAATTTCAATTAAACCTCCATTGAGAGGCGCAGCAACGCACACCGGGTATTAGCTAGTTTAATATATAAGTTACTAATGCGTTCATTACCCACATATTTTTTTCTGTATTTGTTAAATGAGTCCCCCCCGATTTTCATTGCTCTTAGAATCTCCTCAGTCATCCATGTCTTTTTTTTTTTTAATATTTTTTATTTCGATACTTACAGTGTTAGTATTTATTAAAGCAGTAAGATTATCAATGATTTCCTCAACTTCATTGTAAGATTCAATGGTTAACCAGAAATCGTCAGTATCAATGTCACTGTAGTTTAAAACCGTTTTATATTTTACATTATTAATTTTTTTGCACTTTCGATCAGTACCGAACAGTTTGTATATGATATTACCTTCTTCCTTCTCTACCATATCAGTTACAAAATGATAAATTATTGTTTTTGATTGTGTTCCAAATCTAGTTGCAAATTTTTCGGATATCGTATTACAAATCAGAAAACCATTACTTAGTAACATATTTTTATACGATATTATTTCAAAGTTGTTAACATTTAATATATAAACTATTTTAAGGTTTAAAGTTAGCTCATCAAATCTATTAATAAAGTTCATAGGGTTTGTCTCGTGTGATCTGTATATGCCAATAATATTAAAATTTTAAGTTAGCTTAATACCCAATATTTGGCTATTTTCAAATTCCTCACTAATAAGAATATTACTAGGAAAGTGATCTCTTATGTAGAAAGTGATCTCAAATCATACCCTGGTAGATTAAAAAAAATATTTTCAGAAGAAAGAAGCCATATCTCAATTAAGACAATTATATCTACATCACATTTAAGACTTTCAATTAAAGTTTCTACTTCAAACAATATTTTTCTTAAACTTTGTATATTTAAGTACAATGTGTTTAAGTTATTTTGATATTTTAAGCTCATTGAACTTGAATCATAATGAAGGTAATGTTCCACTCTAAAATGGTTTTCTACGTTCTCTATTTCATCTAAGTGCATTTGCAAAAAAAAAGAACAATTTGGATAATTTGGAAAACCATTGTCAGCTGATCAGAGATTGTATGTAAAAATTAATATTATTTTTAAATAATACTAGCAGATTTACCCGGCGTTGCCCGGGAGCGTGCAAATTGCAAAGAAGCAAGTTTCGGCCATTTTTTCGAAGTACTGCTTTGGTTAAAAAGAAAGCCTAAAAAAATTATTGTTGAGTTCCGTTAACCTTTTGCGGCCCAACAGCTTTTTATAGTTTTTTCGTTACTTTGCTATAAATTAGAAATTGCTTAACCGATTGACTTTAAATTTTGTAGATATGTTCCTCTTTGACAATGGAGTTCACTCTATTAACAGACTTGGAATTTGTTACCTCTTGCCGCCCGACATTTTTTTCCAAAAAAAATTGGAAAGGATATTACGTCCAATTTTGCGAAATATTGCTTGGTCAAAGTTTGAAAAACAGGTTTGTTGAGTTCCGTTAACCCATTGTGGCACAGCAGCTTTTTACAGATTTTTTCATTACTTTACTCTTAAGCAGAAACGATTTTACCACTTGAATTTAAATTTTGTACGCGTACATATATGCTTATCATTCCTACGATTATTCAAAAAAAAAACTTTTTGTAAGTAAATTACGTTCAATTTTTGAAAGTAGGTAAACTTCTTTGAATTAGGAGAATGTTTAAAAAAATGTTTTGTCGAGTTCTTTTAACCGATTGCGAAACAAAAACTTTAAAAAACAGTTTGCAAAGCAGTTTTAACGATTAACTCTAATTTTTCTATACGTTTTTCTTCTGCTTCTTGACAATTTGGTGCTCCTTAAATTTTTATTGTTATTATTTAATAATTATGAAAAGTTTCAAGTGAAATTTGATAAATTTGTTGCAAATTGCTATAATAATCCCTAAAAACTCATTTTAAAAAAATTGCTTTATTACAATTTAAAATTAACATGTACACCATTCTTGTGTTAACTTTTCCCAATAACATCAACTTAAATTAAAACTCCATTGAGAGGTCAAAAGGATATACAAAATTTGCCATTATGTCATTATACTATGTCAATAGTAGTTTCTTGAATTGCCAACGTTTGAATAAAATATAGTCGACGGTTTATAAAATGTTTAAAAATTTGCTTTTCAACTTATATTTTGTTTTGTACTTACTTGAAAGTTATACTACGGTCTTCCTCGTTTGTTTATGATTTTATGAGAGAAATGTAGGCTTCTTTCTTGGAAAAATTGTTTTAAAATACTATGTATTTAAGCATAATATATCCGAAATTGAATTTTTTTGATTTGTAGATTTTTTTTGCAAAAAAATTAGTCTTACTAATTAAGTGAGCTTTTGGAATAAAGGTTAACTTGCGTTCATACCAAAAATTTGAAAATTTCATTGAATTTTTGTTCAAAACGCGCAAACAGGTCAAAACCAAATTAACCTCTGGGTTTTAATTAAAATCCTGGTACAAAATTTTCAATAAAATTCTTTTACGCGTTTAAGCAAATAAAATTTATAAAAATCTTCATGGCATCGTCGTGGAAATCGGGTTAATCGAACTTAACTAAAATTTTTTGCAGCCTGTCTTTTAGACTGCAAAATCAAACTGTAAAATTGGACAAAAATCAAAAACACAAAATTTTTTGGAAGCCCGCCACGCCGAAATGGGTTAATTTATTCCAACCAAATTTATACAACAAATTCCGGTTGGTAAAAGGAACATTTGTGCAAAATTTCAAGTCAATTGGTCAAACCGTTTTGACTCGACATCTAAAATATTGAAAGAGCTTAATTACGCCCTTGTGCCCAAACGGGTTTACCGAACTCAACAAAAATTTGTGTCAGCCTCTCTTTTCGACTGCAAAACCACCCTGTAAAATTCGACACAAATCGGAAACAAAATTTTTTGGAAGCCCGCCAGGCCGAATTGGGTTAATTTATTCCAACGACATCAAAAACATTGAAAAAGCAAATTAATACAACTAATTTCGGTTGCTAACAGGAACATTTATTGCAAAATTTCAAGTCAATCGGTCAAACCGTTTTTACTCGACATCCAAAAAACGAAAAAGCTTAAAACGGCTCTGGAGCCGCAACCTGTTGACTTATAAAAATATGACATAGTCTATGTCACCCCCGGGCTCTCAGAATTAGTCCTTTAATTTTGTGACAATCGGACCAGTGGTTTTCACATGAATCCTGGACAAACAAACGTACAAACAAACAAATTTTGTCCTTTATATATTAGATCATTACCAGTAGGGGGACACTCATAGCATTTGCATGTTCCACTTCCTGATTTAATGGCTTTAAACAGTTCCTTCGACACTGATACACACTTAGTGTGGAAAAATCTGTGACATTTTCCACTATACTGAACTCCTTTGGAACTCCCAGTAATATTTCGAGCACAGGTGGTACATATTTTCGCCATTTCTTTACGAATAATTTTTTCAATATATAAATTTTAAAAATTAAAATTAAAAAAAAAAAAAAAACAAATAAGAATTTAGACCAAAGAAAAAAAGCGCGTCTTTATGCTTTGACAGTTTGACAGTTCCATGTATAAACTATAAAGTAATCCTCATGTAAAATATGAAGTTGTATGGCAACTACTCGAACCCACTGCAAATGACCAACCAAATTTTGCACAAACTTGGCCTTAAAACTGAAATATTTTTCAATAACAAACACCCAGCTTTATTTGTTTAGAGTAATGCTCATATAAAAGACGGAGTTCTATGGCAGCTAATCGAACCCACTGAAGTAGAACAACGAAATTTGGCAGAAACTTTGGCCGTAAAACTAAACTATTTTG
The DNA here is from genome assembly GCA_963082915.1 of Dolichopus griseipennis. Classification (NCBI taxonomy): domain Eukaryota; kingdom Metazoa; phylum Arthropoda; class Insecta; order Diptera; family Dolichopodidae; genus Dolichopus; species Dolichopus griseipennis. The sequence continues at coordinate 177,458,820 of OY720441.1, read as the reverse complement.
GCAAAATTTCAGACACGCAGCTTTAATAGGTAAAGATCATTACATATAAAATAACTAGTTGTATGGCAGCTACCCGAACCCATTGCAGTAGACCAACCAAATTTCGGAGAAACTTTGGCCATAAAACTGAACTACCTTTGGCAAAATTCCAGACACGCAGCTGTAATAAACACAGAGTAATGCTCAAATAAAGAAGAAGTTGTATGGCAGCTACTCGAACGCATGGGCCAAAATGGCTGAATTTAAATAGCGTGGACGCTGAATTATTGTGTAGACGGACGAACGGACATACATAGCTAAATCGATTTATTTTTCGATTCTAATCGGATCAATAAACTTGAATCTATATCTACCCCCCTTCCTTCTCTGCGTCTCAAATGAAATGGCAAATTTAGTATACCCTTTTGACTAATAATCATACGGTTATAAAAAGATATGAGCTGAACTGGATTTGAACCGGGAGGTTTTGATTAAAAGTCTGACGTCCTAACCACCAAGCTATCTATGGCACATTAATTTCTTCGTTTTTTATTTTTAGTTTGTTTTTGTTTTTTCATTAATTTTCAAAGAAAAAAATAATAACAAATAAGTAGGTACTAACAAAAAAAATTATGATTGTAACTGTAGGTGAGTGGAGATCTGTACACATTGAAAATTTAAACAAGTAAAGAAACAGTCAGTCGGTGCAACCGGTGCAATTACCCTACACCTATTTGGTTCAAATTTAATGGGAAGTCCATAAGTCATTTTAAAACCATAACAGGTGCCATTAGTTTGATCGTAAAACATAGCTAACCAAATTAACTTTATAATACTAAAAACATTTTCTAATTACTTTTCTGATTTATTTAGAAATTCTTACTAATTTATCTATTTAAAAATATTAAAAAACAAAAAAACTTGAAATAAATGAAAATATATTTATTTAAAATCAATTACTAAAGTGAAAAAATTTTAATTATTAAATTTTGTGATAAAAAGCTAATCCAAGCATAATATATTTAATAATTAAAATTTTTCAAAATTGCAATTATTTTAAATTGATAGTTTATGTATCTATTAGAAAAGCTTATAACGCAAAATATGAAATATATGTATTTCTAAAATATAATTCGAATTTAGAACTTTTCATATAGTTCATTTAAATATAGTACCTACAACAGTACCCTACAACACAAATTTTATAAAGACAGCGTCATTAGTTGTTGAGTTATTGTGATTTATTATATATGTTCGTTAGACCTAAGAAACGATTAAAAGGTCCAGAATCCGAACCCTTGGACCGATTTCGTCCATAAGCAGTGCGCGCTGTACTTTAAATACTAGTTAACCCTTGTACACAACTCGAACGTTCTATATTAATTTTAAGTTACTATTTTTAGTAATTTCGATTATAAGCTTTTAAACCTTCGGAGGTCTAAGAGGGTTACTGAACCATCACTCCAATAGATCCCAAATTAGGGGGACACACAAAAAAATAGTAAACAACAACCTTGTGTCAAAATTGAAGCTTCTACATGTTTTCAAGTGGCTATTTTTATTAATTTTAAAGATATGCTTTAAGGTCTTCAGAAATGTGTGGCTGGTCCCCGACCCGCTACTGAAATGGGGCCCAAATTACAAGGACGCTAAGGAAATAGGATGGGACACCCTGATACCAAATTTGGAGGTTCTATCTTCATTGGTTTCGGATTATGCCAGTTTGGCCTAAATTCGTTCAAAAAGTTCTAGGTTCCGAACCTATGGCCCAATCTCTTTCGTACGCAATCCCCGCCTTAGTCTCATTACTAGTAACCTACAGTGCAAATTAGATGAAGATAGCGTGATTAGTTGTTGAGTTATCGTGATTTTTTATATATGTTCGTTAGCCCTTCAATCGATTAAAAGGTCCAGAATCCGAACCCATCGGTCGATTTCGTCCATATGCAATCCCCGCCGTACTTTCGGTCCTAGTAATTTACAGTTAATATTTCATCAAGAAAGCTTCATTCGTTTTTGAGTTATTTTGCTTACGGACGGACGGACGGACATGGCTATATCGACTTAGGAGAGTCACGCTGATCACAAATAATACTTTTCCATATCTAGCTCGCTTCTTTTAGGTGGTTACAAAGTTAATATACCCCTTTACCTATTCTTTAGGTGTAGGCTATAAAACTAAGCACATTATTTAGAATACTTTGAATTTTTGTAGGTGCCAATATAAGTTGTTCTTAAATAAGAGTTTCATATAAAAAATTAAAGACTTTATATGATATAATTACCTTCTTTGGTTTGCAATTGAACTGTTTGACAGAAAATTCGTAATATGGGTTTTTTTATATTTAATTAAAAAATGAATTAATAAAAAATAAAATAAGAGAATTAAATAGATGAATTTAAAAAAAAATTAAGCTCGGAATGAGATTCCAACCGACATTTTTCAATTAAAAGGCCAACGTCCTAACCAATAAGCCATATATTTTTTGTTTATCTAAATTGTTTTTGTTGAAAATTATTATAGTTGTTATGGTATCAATTGTATTGTTTTGAAAAACTGTTTTGAATTTTGTTACAGAAATATTAAAAAGGAGAAATTTTAATATACCCGATCCATAAACGCATCCAGGTATAAAAAGTAGCTTAAAATTAAGATAGAACTTCCAATTATGTTCAAGAGTTAATTTGTATTAAAAGAACAGCGGGAACTGCATATGGGCAAAAACCGAACTCGGGTTCGGGTTGTGGAACTTTTGATCGGCTCAAGGGCTAACAAATATTTATCCAAAAAACATGACAAATAAAAAATTAATGGAGCTATTTTGATGAAATTTAAACTGTAGGTTAGTAGTTCTTAAAGTACGGCGGTGATTGTATATGGGTGAAATCGGCCCATGGTTTCGGATTCTGGACCATTTAATCGTTCTAATTTATGCCAAACGAACATAATTCCCAAACCAAAGAAGATAGAACTTTTAAATTTGGTGACAGGGTGTCTCTTCCTATTCCCTTAGTGTCCCCGAAATTTTGAACCAACTGGAGTGATGAATCAGGTATCTCTCCTTGACCTCGCAAGGTTTGAAGGGTTAATTAGTATTGAAAGTATGGAGAGGACTGCATATGGGCGAAATCGGACAATGGTTTCGGGTTTTTGAATTTTTGAAAAATTCAAGGACTAACGGACATATATCTAAAAAGCATCATAACTCAAAAATTAATGCGCTATTTGAATGAAGTTTAAACTCTAGGTTACTAGTAATGAAAGTACCGCGGCGATTGCTTTTGGTCTAGATCGGACAATAGGTTCGGATTCTAGAAGTTTTTGATCGCACTTTGAAGCCAAACAAGTATAATTTCGAAACCAAAGAAGGTAGAACATTAAAATTGCTTTGTGACCGTAAAATTTTGGATAAATTTGAATTGCGGTTTGTGTACCACTACTCTCGAGACCTTAATGCATATATTCGAAATTAATAAAGATAGTAACTTGAAATAAATATAGAAGCTTTAAATTTGGTATAACGGTATTCATGAAGATAGAAACTTTAAATGTTATACACAAGGGTTCTTTCCTATTTCCGTTCTTATTTAACACTCTTATATTTTTAAAAGGCTTTTTAATTTTTGAAAGTATTTCACCATAAAACACATATTATGTATAATATTTTATAAATTAAAAACAAATTATTTTTATAATAAACGATTAAATTTCTTTTTTTTTATTTTGATCATATAATTTATTTTATTCAATTATTACCATAGGTTATTAAGAAATTGTGAACGATACTTAAGTTGTGTTCAAAAGTACTTGCTGCATGTATGTAAAATTTATTTTCATATTAAAATTAATTATACGAAAAGTTCTAAATTTTTCATTGAATTTTAGAAATACATTATTACATATTCTGCATAAGAAAATTTTATAAGAAATTTAAAAAATTTTATAAGCTTTTCTATTAAGTATATATATTAAGAATTTAAATTAATTTCAGTTTTGAAAAATTTGAATTATTAAATTTTGTGATAAAAAGCTAATCAAAGCATTAATGGTTTTTATAACATTACAAACCATCAAATTATATCAACTTTTATATATTTATTATCACAAATTAATATTTCTTTTGAATAACTTTGAGTTTAATGAAAATCAGAGTCACAGCCAACAGCAGCATTATGATTGTAATACTTATTTATAAAAGTAGTTCTCAAAATTCCCTATCATACATATAAAACATGAGAATTAACCAATTCTAATCCCAATATTTCAATATGAAATTAATCGTTTCCATACCTTCAATCTGGATCACGTTATATTTCAAGGAAACTAAATAGGATTCCATTTTGTAACAGAATTGAAATAAATGTATTCAATTTTTAGTTCAAGTTTTTTTTTTTTTATTATATTTTTAAATAGATAAATTAGTAAGAATTTTTAATATTTTTGAATAGATAAAATAATTAGAAAATGTTTTTAGTATTATAAAGTTAATTTGGTTAGCTATGCCTTACGATCAAACTAATAAAAGCTTTTATGGTTTTAAAATGACTTATGGACTCCACATTAAATTTGAAAGAAATAGGTGAAGGGTATTTCTAAGTCGGTGGCACCGACTGACTCTTCATTTCTTGTTTATTTCGAGATAGCGCCGAAACTATAAGCCCGATTTCCATATGTTGTTCTTTGATTTAAATGTTATGATGGTGCGGTTTCGGGAAAAGCATAATCGTTTCTGTAGAACCAATAATTTGAGAGATATAACGATGTATAACTTTAGGATTTTTATCATCCAAATTTTAAATAGAAGTACATAATATTTTAGTGAAAATTTTAATTTGAAAATTAAATCATGCATCTTATTAAAAAAAATTGGAAATCATTTTTTCTTTATAATATTATTTATTGAAATTACATCTTAAAATGTTTGATATAGATTTCGATTTAAAATATAAATGTGGATTAAGAAAAAATGGATATTTCTATAAATTTAGTAAAGTTTTACACACAAATTTAACAAGTCAATATAAATTTAAATTTAAAATATAGAACAATGTTAAAATAATCTGTATTATAATTGCCATATTAATATGCAAATCTAAGCTTAAAAAAATTTAAAAGCATTTTGTTTAACATCGACAACCCTTGCGTCGCTAGAAAAAACTTATTTTAATAGGCACAAACACACACATAAATACTACAAAAATTTTTCAGAAAAAATTAACAATTTTTTGTACAGTTATTGAATGCCTACATAGTGAACCAGCATGGAATAGTTGAAGAATAAATAATGCAATAGAAATAATTGTATCAGTTTCTTAACAAGCATGGAATATGTAGTTTATTAATGAATAAAGAAATGGAAATAATTTCTTTACCAAAATTGGAATGCTCTGTTGATTAGTGGTATTTTTAACTAATGAAAACGAGATGCTATAAATTTTTAAACTGAAATTTTTCTTAGACCGAGTTTTATACACAGTTTTCCAAGTATTTCCTTTAAATTTTAGAAAATATAACAAAACTTTATATAAAAATTATTTTTGCTTTCAAAATGTTTAAGATTTTTTTATTTTTATCGATATTAAAAAAAAAATATTTATAAGATAATAGAAATTTTTAAAAAGCGTTCAGATTTTGAACGGAACATCGGTATATACAAGTTCGAAATATCCATAAAAAAAATAATTATAACTCGATTATTTGAAAATTGTATCACATATGGCCGACACTCGGTATGAAAGGTGAATTTTATCTCAAAATTTTTATACACGGACACTTAAATAAATTATTGGAAAATTAGAATATAAATGTATATAAGCACAAACAATATTATTTTCCAACTGTAAGATTGTAATACATGATACTTTTATTTAGTATTGAAGATATTTATTTAGTACATAAAGAGACAATGTTTTTCTATTTAAATTATTTATTACATACCTACTTTGTTTTTTTCTGATAAAAATAACTTTGAATTGAATTATTTAATTTTTTTTAAGAAGAATTTTAGACTTTAAGATTTGAGAAATCCTTGCAATAGTTAAGTTGGGAAAACATATTGAAATATAAATTTAATGTAAAATAAAGTTTATAATTATCATTAGTTAAAATAATTGCTAAAAAAAATTTTTAACAAAAACTAAATTGACTTATATGAAATGACGAAATGAAAACAAACGCCTTGCTCTCTTTTTACATAGAACTGCTTCTTTATATGTTGCTATCAGGTTCCATTTTCTTTCTCTTTCTAGCATGACTGCGATGACATTTTCTCGAGTAATAACCTCCAGCGCTACAACTAAAGTATTATTCTTTTGCACGACCATGTTGTATTCAAAAAAATAGTAACCGATGCATTCAAAAATGTTGTAAAGGTAAACGCAGAATTATCCGTCATCCGACAAGAACTGCGTGCCTTAAAAATTAATCTCTCCATTTCGTTTGTTAACCTAAGCCCCTATTCGAGGTAACAGTGTTTCTGTTCATCTTCCAGTCGGCACATTACTCCGTCGTTCTTGCCATTCCTCCAAACTTTGCCTTTTTGCGTCGTCTGTGCAATCCTCCTCTATAAGCATGTTTAAAAGTGTACTTGAACCACACCAAAGGGGAAAATATTAAACCAAATAGACTACATATGTTTAAGCATTAGATGGAGAAGTTAAATGCTAGAAATGCTAAGTAAAAGGGGAGCTGACATAGATAGCGAACACGAACTTATAACTAGCGACATCAGATTGAAATTGTAGTACTTAAAAAAGAATAATGGCAGAAAACCACAGCTATATCTCCCTCAATATCCACACACCAAAAGCAGCATAATAACCACAATTGGGTTATACAGTATACAATTACCGTTACTTTGAACTGTTTTTTTTACTTTTTTTTAAGTTGAATGCAGTTATATTAAACAATAAACTTGTTAACTCTTAACAACAAGCAAGATTGGAACCAAGTTAGTAAAGTCGTCTGTGGGATTTCGAGAAATAAACTCGGTACAAAGAAAATAGAACCAACGCCATGGATATCTGAAAGCACATGCGAACTCATGCCGCAGAGTCAAGAGGCAAATAAAAAGCTAAAGAGTAACACGAGGGTTTCGAAGGGGCAAGAAAAAATTTTTTCTCAGATACTGAAACAGCTGCAGGACAAAATTATACAACGAAAGTCCGACAAAATGTGAACCAGCTCACCAACAAAAAGAGCAAGTATAACTTATAACTTCCCATTAAGATAAAAGTAACGCAGAAATAACTAATAATCAAGAACAAACAAAAACGTAGAGAGAACATTTCCAAGGAATAAGCAATAGGGAAATAAACGAAGCAGAAGAAATATCACCAGCGCAGAAAAACAAAAACGATTTGTGTTAGCACTTCCACACCAATTATTACTGACATAAAAGAAGCCATCACCAATCTGAAAAGAACCAAAGCAACTGGGTCTGATTGTATTAGGCTAAAATTCTACTAACCTGCCTTTAAAATTAACATCAGCAAAACTGAGACGATTAAAATCAATGCAGGAAAGACTTGCAGGAATGGAATCCATACTGAAACAATTAAGAAAGAAAACATAGAGAGGGATAGGTCGTACTTCAAAACAACATAAGCCGTATGGCTTTGAAATGGAACCTCCAAGGAAGCAGAACACCTAGATGCGTACCATAATAGTGCAACTCCACATGGCATAATACAAAAAGAGCAACAGGAAACCGTGTGAAAGGGAAATGTAAAATAAAAGCACTTTTTATCAATAGATTTATTAAAATTATTATTATTTTGATTCAATTAATAGATTTCTTTTGTTACTTATATAAATAAAATAAACGTAAATGTGATGATTACCCACCATTTATGAATTTCAATTCTCTTTCTAGTAATGATCCTTCAACTATTTCGAAATATTTTCGTGAGTTTTTTAACACTTCATATAGTGATTCTTCTTTTACGCCAAATGAAAATTATTTCTCCTATATGAACACATATCAAAAAACTTCTCTTACTGACATTAATATTAATGAAAAAATAGTTTCCAGCTATCTAAATAAACTGGTTGATAATACTTTTCCAGGACCAGATGGTATACCAGAAATAATTTTGAGCAAGTGTTCTAACATTCTCACTACGCCTTTAACATTACTCTTTAAAAATTCATTAAACTCCGGATATTTTCCTCCTATTTGGAAAATTTCTTATATCAGACCAATTCACAAAAAGAATGCTAAAAATGAAATCACTAACTATCGCTCGCTAACCAAAACCAAATCAATATCCAAAAACGGATTTAATTTATAATCATTGTAGGAATCTTTTAATAGATAATCAACATGGCTTTTTAAAACAAAAATCTACGGTGACTAATCTAGTTGAAACCACATCTCTTCTTCTTAATAACATGGAAGAAGGATTTCAAACAGATGTTGTCTATATATATTTAAACAGATGATGTCTATATATATTTAAAAATGTGATTTCAGAACCTTTCGTGGCAAATTCGGGAGTTCCAGAAGGTAGCCACCTTGGCCCTCTACTTTTTATCTTATCTGTAAATGATGTTTCTTCTATAATTTCTAATTGCGAGCTTCAAGATTACGCTGATGATATGAAACTTTTTAAAAAGATTACATCTTATAATGACGCCATCCTTATGCAGAATGATCTTCAAAATTTTAACAATTGGTGCGTTAATAACTGTTTATTACTTAATGTAAATAAATGTGCATTGATATCTTATACACGCCGATCTAGTCCTATTTGTTTCAATTATAACTTAAATGGTATTAGTTTACATAAACTTAGCTTTAAAACCCATTATAATAATATTATAAATAAAGCTAATTCACTATTGGGATTTGTTAAACGTTCTGCAAAGGAATTTTCAGATCCTTATGTTCTTAAATTGTTGTACACTTGTATTGTAAGACCAAACTTGGAATATGCTAGTCAAGTTTGGTCTCCGTTTTATATGGTATGGATTTATCGAATCCCATTATTTTACCACCATATGAACAAAGGCTAAAATTAATTGATTTGTGTACTTTAAATTTTCGACGTGAAGTTTCTGATGTCATTTTTATTATAGAAATTGTCAAGGGTAGCGTTAAATCTAATTTAATTTCTAGTAAAATTATTATTAGAAATCTTCAACGCCTTCGCTCTTACAATTTATTTAAAACTAATAATCATAGGACTAACTATGGCAAATTCGAACCTATTAAAAACATAAACATAATATTGACTTTACACTTTCAAAACACTCCCAAAAACAAAAATTATACAATCGCTTTTATTAGGATTATTTTTGTTTTGTTTTTCTTGTAGTAATGTAAAGTTTATAATTTTTAACTTTTAGTTTGAACTTATTTATATTTAGTCAAATATGTAATTTTTTATATTGATTTTAATTGTTATTTATATGCTTTTTATAAAATAATGTACAAATAAAATAAAATAATGTACAAATAGAATATTTGCAAATCATTACAGTGTATAAATAATCAAATAAAAAGTAAATAAATTTTAATGAAATTTTTACAACTATGCTGAAATTTATATTTTAAGTAAATTTTATGTATTTTTAAAAATGATGTTCTATGCCCTGGTCCAATGACAATTCCTTCATTCTAATTTTAATGTAGCAGAAGCTTAGTTGTAAGTTGAAAATTTAAAGTTAACTTTAAAATTTTGTAAAAATAACAGTTTTTAGAGGACTAAATAAATCTGGTAGCTTTTTGTAAATTTTACAAATATAAATTGCAGATGTCGATTAAATATGAAAATTTAAATATATTTTTAGCACATTTTCAAAAGATTTTGTAAAGATCTGGCTATATAGTTTCACTCTGTCCGCCCGACCGTCCGTATGTTTACAAAAACTTTTACATCGTTAAAAATTTTTACAGCCGATTTAGGTACTGATTATGCTAAGAACAATGAAATTTTTTTTTGTCACCACGTTACATCGCTACAGTCCAATCTTTATCACAAAGCTAAAAAGATCAAATTCTCACATCAATTTCAATTTCTCTGGGTCATTGATGGCACCATTTTTTTACGGAAAAGCTAATTCAGTAAAGTATAAAAAACTTTATCAAAGAATGATATCAGCCATATACATAAAATTTTCAAAACTGATAAACATTAATTCAAAACATTTTCAAAAACATGTAGTAATATTTAAAAATTTTTTTTTTATTTACAACTTTTTTTTATTATTATTTTTTTTTTTAAATCATAATAAGACTTTTTTTATTTATAATATTTTTTTTAACATTTTTTTTTCAATTATTAACACCAATTATTTTTTTATATATATATATTTCACTAACCAAAAAAAAAACTTTATTAAAAAAAAACACTCGTTGGTATTTTACATTTTTTGAGCTTATACATAATTTCTTATAATTAATTAAGTTTCTAATTTGTCTAATAATAATACTAAATTATAATTTAATTATATTTTATCTTATTTTACTTATTTCTAATTTTTTAAATAACAAAAGAAAACACAACTTAGAACTAATAATTACTATAAACATACTAATTACAGAAATTATAAAACCGTCAAATTTTGCGAGTACAGAAAGAAAAACACGTCCATCTAACTCTATCTATTGCACTCATAAATCTTTTATTTTTAAATTTTAAATCTTTTTTTCTCACTTACTTTTCATACCTGCATTATTAAATGGTAGAGATAGAGATAGGTAAAAATCAAAACATTATTAATTTGAATAATGATGTTCAAGTGCAATATTTCACAGACGTGGGCTTAGAAATAATATTAGATATTTCTTACATCAAAAATTTTAATATTATATACTTGAATAATCAAAGTCTTAGAAATAAATTATATGATCTAGAAGCGTTAATAAATTCATATAGCATAAACATCGATTTTATTGTACTGCCGGAAATATGGTTGCATGAGAGTGAAAATAAATTCTATAATTTACCAGGTTATATGTCATATTTTGGTAACAGGGAAAACAAATACGGGGAAGTTGCAATATTTATTAAAACATAATATTAGTATCAGCTGTATATATTAAGCGACTAAAACATAATCTAAATATATTTGCTATATAGGTCCCACGGAACGAATTATGGTACATTTATAGGAAAATTAGAAAATCTTCTTACTTGGCTGGGTGGCATAGTGGTTGAGTGCCGACCTTTCATGCAGAAAGGTTCGGGTTCGAATTCTAGTAAAAGTGAAAAAACTTTTCTGGTTTTTGACTCGACTCAGCTACCATTCGTCATTGGGTTCAAATTAATGACATAATCAATAATTAATAATTATAAATCATTAATAAAAAATACTTTAATATAAAAATAAAAACAAATGCCAAATTTAAACAAATAATTGAATTAAATAATATAACTCGCAGATATAGAATACCATATAACTCAAATATAAAATATTACAATATAAACAAAAAATAGAATTGTAAATATTGAAAATCTAAAACATTTCTACATGTTATAAGGCCTAGTACTATCTCATGTTTAAATTGTATGTGGAATTCAATAAGACTAATTCTAATAACACGAATATAATATGACCCCCTCTTCCAACATGTACCTATGGTATAGACAGGCTTAGTAGCCTAACAGTTGAACAGTTAGCGCTTAAAAAAAAAAAAAAAAAAAAACATGAGAGGTCATTTATTATTAGTGATATTAATTTTATTAAAGAAAGACACAAATATTAAAAACTATATTAATCTGATACATAGTACCGGATTTTTAATTCTTAATAAAGTTTTACCTGAATATACTACCAGAATAAGTAATACCACAAGATTTCATTTCAGACATATTAGAATTAAAATACAATTTCCATGTTTCAGACACTGAATTATCTGATCACCAAATACTTTTTATCAGCATAAGTTTCAAACCAATTAAAAAAAAATTAATTTTCAAAAAATAAATTTAGATAATGGCAATATAGATAAAAAGGAACTTTGGTATAATATCCGCAACTAAAATTGTTTTAATGAAGTAGTTCATAAACTTACCACACTGATAGAAATGAATACTAAAACAATCCGATTATCGAAATTTAGTAACAAAAAAAGCATTTGGATGACAGACGAGATTGGAGAAAATATGAAAATTTGCGATTCTTTCCTAAAATTAAAAAAAAAAACAAATAGCCAAATAATACTCGTGTCGAAAATTTGTATTTACATTAAAGATCAAAAGCATCCAAGTTAATTTTGAACGCAAAAAAAAATTATTGTTCAAATGTTCAAATTAATGTTCATAACGCAAAAGCCTAATGACGGCAAAAAACTATGGGGATTGTACAAGAAAATATTACTTAATAACAGTAAGACTTTTAATAACCAAACCATTAAAAGTATTAATTATAAAGATAATATATATGAACAGAAAATAGCTAATACTATGAATAACTAATTTGTGAAGGTAACTAATGATTTAAAAATTCCAGATGAACCCATTGACTATGAATATTTCGAATTATTTCTCATTAGACCTGTTATATCATATGCTGGACCCATTTGATCCAACACAAGTGCAAGTCTAATGGAGAAAGTAAGAAAATTTGAACGCAAATGCATAGGAGCCTGCGTAAATTTACATAGAAAACCTGAATCGGATTACAAACATTTTTATTCCAATAAATGCTTGTACCGTAAAGCTAATATTGTATTATTCGATAATTTTTTAATAAAATTAATTAAAAAACTACCATAATATGGAGTATATTAAAAATACCTTAAAAACGGGATATATAGCACCCGAACAATTTATTTATTTGGATTCAAAAGGTTATATTCAAAGCCACGAATATGTCTCCCTACTATATCACTATAATAGACGGGCTACATGTAAGTGTATCCAATATAATCCTCATAACGTAGAGGCAAATACATTTAAATATGACATGTTTATACCAGAAAGGGATAAAATAATTCAAAATAGTCACATTTGGTGGCTTAATAATCAATCATAGTAAATAAATATTGAATCTAACATTAGCATAGGTTTAGGGTACGTTTTAGGTTTAGTTTTAAGGCTAGATTAAGTAAGTCTTCAGTTTTTGACAAAATAATAAATAAGTATTTTAGGTTTTTTTAAATTTTTCCTTAAATATAATAAATTTAAATTAATTTTCAATAAGAAAAAAAGAAAAATAATGATGTACACTAATAATCAATAAAATGTTTAAACTAAAAAAAGGAACCACAGGTTTAAGATTTAGTTGTAAGATACTTTAATTTAAAATTAATTTTGTTAGGCTTTTTTCTAATGTAAATTTAAATGAAATAAAATAAAAACAAAAAAAAAAAATTTCGATTTATTTTCACCCAATGCAACTTTTACAACATTCAGTCTTGATCCTACCACTTGATCTTAATCCTTCCTGAGGAATTTAATAAGGCCATCAAAAATCTTAATTCCATATGATAAGATTTCGGCTAAATTTATAAAAAAGTATCACAACATAAGAAAATATAAAATAACCAACGAGATTTTGGTGGGTCGAGTCTTATGTATTCCAAACATAGGCTTGATTTAGGAGCGTCTGCACCAAGAATTGGCGGCTCCAAGCGGGTGTTTGTCTTGAAACAAGCGGCTCGGATTTGGGGGTGCATATAAATTCATGTTTAAATACAAACAGGGAAAGAGAATCGAACACAAGTTCAAGAAACGGCTCACGTGAAATAGTGAAAACTTTTGGCTACAATAGCAGCAAGAAGTGGTGATGGCAAAGTCTTATATAAGATAACAAAAATTCTTTCAGGTTATTCAACAAAGCAACAAAATATTATCTTGGACGAAGATGGAAGGCTTCTGGTGTTGATGGACGATCAATTTCGGAGGTGGAAAGACTACTTTTGCCGTTTGCTAAACGAACATTTTATACAGCAATCTGCTTTAGAAATTTCTGAAGAACCTGAGTTGTGTCGATCACACAGGGGTATTAGTACAACACCACCCACGAAACCTACAATGCCATTTCGCTCTTGAAAGCTGCAGGAATTGACCAAATACCCACTGAACTTCTAAAGCCCGCAATGGCAGATATACTTATCATTGATTCAGGCTATATAGGAAAAAGAAAAATACCCGAGTGAGTGGAAAGAAGGAGTTATTGTTAAGTTGGCAAAAAAAGGTAACCTGAAGCATTGCAATAACTGGCGCGGTATTACGCTGTTATCTGTCTTCTCGAAAATAATGGCAAATGTTTATTTTCAATAATTATGCAGTATTGAAAAAACAGTAAAAAGACATCAAGCTGGCTTTCGCAGTGGTCACTCTTGTGTTGACCATATCAACACGATACGAATAATACTCGAGCAATCAACAGAGTTCGGGTTGCCGCTACATCTCATGTTTGTTAACTTCGGAAAAGCTTTTGATTGTGCAAACCGCGAGTTTAAAAAAAGCTAGCTAGCCTTTTATCAACTGCCGTTTGACGAAAATTTTCAAAAGGTACATTAAAATTTCTTACATTTTTGTTAGAATAGTATTTAGTGCTTGAATAATTATTATTTATTTCCAAAGGTTCTCTATTTTCTAGGAAAAAAGAAAACGTCCAAATTGTATAGAGAAATACATATATATAAAATACTAAAATGTAAATACTTATTACATACATCGATTAACATAAAACAGCAATAAAAATATTAAATAAAATTTTTTAAAAGGAAATCGTTCAACTTGATAAGGAAAAATAAACAATTGTACATACTTGTACATCGATTGACATACAAACAATATAAAAAAAAAATACAATAAAGCAAAGAAATAATATCTATTTGATTTTACTATGTATACCAAAAATACGGTCATCTTTTTACGAAATATACCAAATACGTTATTGGGTGATTTCAAATCAACAAAATTGACTAGCATTTTTTATTCTAGATGAATTCTCTATGTATATGATTTCTTTATGATAATATATAATTAAGAAATTGTGTACGATACTTATACAGGTGTGTTTAAAGGTACATTAATGTTTTTAATTTAATTCAAAACCATCAAATTATATAAACCTTTATACATATATATTATCACAAATTAATATTTCATTCGAATAACTTTGAGATTAAAAAATGAGAATTAACCAATTCTAATCGCAATATTTCAATCTGAAATTAATCTTTTCCATACCTCTGATTTGGATCACGTCATATTTCAAGGAAAACTTAATAGAATTCCCATAAATTCAAGTTAGAGATTTGCAGTTTAGGGATAAGTTAGATCCTTAGAAATTAGTAGGAGTCAGTTAACAAATTTTTTTTGTCACGCCCCCTGTTTAGGAACTGTAAGCGCTCAAAAATCGAAATTTTGCTATTAAACCCCTGTAAGTTGAATACCTGCTCAAATTTTTTTTTCTTAATATACAAAATTTGAAGGTCCAACATTATACTTCAACATAAATAAAGCTAAAATGTCTAGATATTTCCGTAAGTCTTTATTTTTTATCTTCTTTACAATTGTTGTAGTTTAGAAATAGATTTCAGAATGCAGTTTCAAAATGCAGTTTTCTTTTTTTCTAATAAAATCTGAAAATCAAAAAGTTCGTTTTTGTATATACATAGCTTAAATACATAGTATTTTAAAATTTTTTTCCAAAAAAAATTCTACATTTCCTACGAAAAATCATAAAAAACAAGGAAGGGTGTAGTAGAACTTTCAGTTAAGAATAAAGCAAAATATAAGTTGAAATGCAGCTCTTTTAACCTCTCCCAGTACATTGACTATATTTTATTCAGCCGTTGGCCATTCAAGTTAACTACTATTGACATAAAGCAATGCTCATATAAAACAAGAAGTTGGAGGGCAGTGCAGTGCGTTCCATTTGCTCCATTACCCCAATTAAATTTTGCACAAACTTTGGCAATAAAGCTAAAATATTTTTGAGGAAATTTCAGACACCCTGATTAATTAGGTATAGAATAATGCTCTTATAAATAAAGAAGTTGAATGACATTTACCCTAACCTACTACAGTAAATTAACCAAATGTTAACCCGTGGAGCTAAATGATAGGATAGTACTTACAATTACAATAACGATGACGGCTCTTTCATTAAAACGAATTTGACAATTCTAGCTAGATTGATTCACTTTGCGATTCTGATCTTATCCTCTTTTTCTCTGCGCCACAAACGTAATGGCCAATTTAGTATGTAAATTAGATAACACTCGGTTGAGTATTTCTGCGCCTCTCAAACGGTTTTTCAATGAAAGCAAAACAATTTGTAAATTGTGCAGGAATAAATTAAAGGAAATCAACACAAGTGTTTTAAAAATGTTTGTAGATCTTCTAAATTTTTCTAAATTTAAAAAAGATTCATCATCATCCGAATATTGGTTAACAAATGTTAAGTCTATTAAAGAGTGAACTGCATAGTCTAGCAGCAACACGTTTATTAAATTTGCAGGCAATCGGTCACACCTATTTTAATTTACAAAAAAGTTTGAAAACTGTTTCAACTTTAAGTTTAGAACACTCCCTTCATGATAATTGACTGAGGAAGTTTGGAGCCTATGCGCTACAAAAAAAAAAAGATTTGCTTTATACATATATAGATTATAAAATATAAATTTAAATTTTGGAAAATTCCGGAAAACACCGGGTAAATTTGCTAGTAAAGTACAAAATTCAAAGCTCCAACATTATATTTCAGTATGTATCAAAGGTTTTTTTTTAATTTAAAAGCGGTTCTTTAACTTAATGAAAGTGTCTCTCAGTTTTAACCAATTTTGCTTAGATAGTAAAATTCTAAATTTTTTTCACAATTACAGTTTTTAAGTAAGCAGTAACTTAGTCCCCAACGTGTAATTTTCTTAATTAAACGTTAATATTGCAGCTCCAACATTATGTTTCGATAAAATACTTAGTATGAACCACTAAATTTATTTGTTTGCTTAAAAATAAAGTATTTTTGTAAAATTAAAAGAATAAAAAAATATTGAAATTAAATGTTTTGTTATATTTTTCAGCAGATCAATAAATCTATTTTTTAAAACCCATGCATCAAATATCGGGTTAATATCTTTATTAATTTCGAAGATTTGCTTAAAGGTATTCGAAAGTGTGTAGGAGGACACTAATAAATCACAAATAAACACCCTTGTACCAAATTTGAATGTTCCATATTAATTGGCCTCAAAGAAATGGCCGATTGCTCTCGGTACGATCGCAAACTTTTACAATCCGAACCCATGGTCTGATATCTCCCATTTTCAGTCCCCGCCGTACGTTACATAATATGTCATAACAGGATAAATTTCCAGATAGCATCAATAATTTTTTTTAAAAAATATTGTTAATTTGGATTGACGCTGAATGTTGTTAATTGATAAAACTATAAAAAAACGAGGAGTGTAGTAGAGTAGACTGTGTTAACTCTGGGATACCCGTATGATCGTAACATATACATTATATCATCCGGTTACTTACTTTTGCAAAATTTCAAACATACAGCTTTATTAAGTGTAGTGGAATACTCATATAAAAGAAGGAGTTGTATGGCAGCAACTCGAACCCTCTGCAGTAGACCAACCAAATTTTGCTGTAATTTTGGCCACTACACTAAACTATTTTTGGCAAAACTTCAGACACGCAGCTGAAATAGGTAACAAGTAATACTCATATAAAAAAAGAAGTTGTATGGCAGCTACCCGAACCCATGGACCAAAATGGCTGGATTTAAATAGCGATGACGGCTATGGCAAAAACACGAATTTGCGAAAATTTTAAGATCATGGCTCCTTTAGTTTTTGAGTTATCGTGCGGACGGACAGACAGACGGACGGACGGACGGACATACAAAGCTAAATCGATTTATTTTTTGATACACTTGAGTCTATATCTACCCCCCTTCCTTCTCTACGTCACAAACGTAATGGCAAATTTATTATACCATTTGACTATATAGTCATACGGGTATAGTTAACTGTATAAAAAGCATATGGAAAACTTTGAAAATTTTTAGTTTCCTTATGGCTGCATAAATACACAAGTACCAAACACAAAAAGGAAATAAGCTATGGCAAAAGTTAGTTCCAAAATGCTGAAGGAGCTCCAAAAAAAAATTTGGAATCATAATAAAAATATCATAACTAATAAGCAAACTAAAAAATATTAATTCAGCACGCTACGATACATACAAACGAAAATAGGAACAAGTAAAGAAAAAGTAAGTCAACCGATACACCTAACTGGTTAAAATTTTATTAAAAGTCCATAAGTCATTTTAAACCATAAAAGCTTTTATTAGTTTGATCGGCGGGTAGCTAAAGAAATTAATTTTATAATACTAAAAATATTTTCTAATTAATTTATCTATTCAAAAATATTAAAAATTTTTATATGAAATAAATTTATTTATAAAATACAATTACAATTCAATAAAATTTTACACACATGCAGCAATTACTTTTCTACAGATTGAAATATTGTAATTAGAATTGATTAATTTTCAACATCACGACATGGAATTTTGATCCCTCCTGTTAAAAATAAGTATTATAATTATATCTTTAAGTTTTCTTTAATTCTAATTTTCATTAAAACTCTAAGTTATTCGAAATAAATATGAATTTTTGATAATATATACAGGTTTATATATTTTAACGGTTTTTAATGTAAACTAAATTAAATTATTAATTCTTTGATTAGCTTTTCGTCACACCATTTAGTAACTCAATTTTTTAAAAATTGAAAATAATTAAAATTCCTAGTATATGTACCTATAAGAAAAGTTTAAAAATGCAAAATATGGAATAAATTTATTTCTAAAATACAATGCCAAATTTAAAACTTTTCATATAATTCTTTTAAAAATAAAAATTAACTTTCCATACATGCAGCAAGTACCTTTGAGCACAATTTAAGTGTCGTATACAATTTCTCAATTTTATATTACCTATGCTAATAATTCAATAAAATATCTGATAAAGTATAAATTAAATATATAAAAAAAAAGAAATCTAATCGTTTAAATGTAATACATAATATGTTTTATTGTCAAATTCTTATTTGAAATAATATCGGAAATAGGAAAAAACCCTCGTGTAACAAATACAAAGTTTCTATCTTTATTAATTTGGAAGATAAGCTTCTTAATTTTGGGGTTGCTTAGGAGGACCTTGAACCACTACTACAATTAAGTCTTGATTTCGCAGACCCAAAGGATATCGGAAAAAACACCGTAACACCAAATTTAAAGCTTCTATATTTATTTCAAGTTACAATCTTTATTAATTTATAATATACGTTTTATGGTCTTAGGAGTACGCAAACCATTATTGCAATTCCTCCAAAATTTGACGGACAGAAAGCAAATAAGAAGAAACACATGTGCCCCAAATTTTAAGGTTCCATCTTCTTTAGTTTCGAAATTATGCTTTTTTGGCCTAAATTAAATCAAAAGCTTCTACAATCCAAACCCATGATTCCAAACTCGATAAGTTCCAAATTCGATAAAAATCAATCCCTGCGGTACTTTCATCACTAGTAACCCAGAGTTTAAATTTTATCAAAAAAGCGTCATTAGTTTATGAATTATCGTGTTTTTTGGATATATGCTCCTTAGGACTTGAACCCATTTAATTCTACAGAAACCGAACGAACCCATATTTCAACTTCGCCCATATGTAGTCCCAGCCGTATTTTTAATACAAGTTAACCCTTCTACCAAAATGACAGATTCTATCTTTATTTTAAATTTTTTTTTTTTTTTTTCCTCCTTTACATTTATTTCTAAAATACAATGCGAACGAATAATAATTAGAGATTACAAGTAAAAGTAAAAGTAAAATTACAGATACAACTATAACCTCTACAATACACGTATTTTCAATAAATGCCATTTCTGTCGGAGCGTAGGGCGGAAACAAACTCCTCCATCTATCTCGACCTTGTGCTATTCGCCTGACTTCTGCCTAACTCTGCTGCCGGGACTCTGCTAAGACCGTTCTGACCCAGGTTCCGTGGTCTTCCGCGTCTTCGTTTTCCCTGAGGATTCCATTGGAATGCCTGCTTGCCAATATCATCGTCCGGTTTCCGCAGGGTGTGGCCTATCCACTGCCATTTTCTACATAGGATTTCTGTTGCTATTGGTTTGCTAGCAGTAAGTTTTAGAAGATCCTGGTTTGAAATTGTATTAGGCCAAAATATCCTGCTTATTCTCCTCAGACACCTATTAACAAAAGTCTGTAGTTTTCTGGATATGTTTTATGTGACTTTCCAGGTTTCGCAAGCGTATAGTAGAACTGGTTTAACGCTCGAGTTGAAAATTTTTAGTTTGGTTTTTCTACTACCATTTCTACAGCGCCAAACGGTACTGAGTTTATGATAAGCATGCCTGGCCTTATTTATACGGGACGATAATACATGGTAAACTGTGCGACATGAGGCAAATATCATCAGCGTAATCAAGTTCACCTAGTTTTTCGAATGGGCGCCATTGTATTCCACTAGATGATTCGGCGTCGGTTTTTCCGATTACACTGTCTAAAACTATCAGCAACAGTATGGGGGAGAGTACGCAAACTTGACGAACTCCGTTATTTATTGTAAATTCAGAGCTTGTTTTCCCTTAAAATCGTACTGTACAAGCGGTATCCCTATAAAGTTCTTTTATTAGTTCTGTCAACTTATCAGGGATTCTCAGGACTCTTAGCGCTTTTTAAATGGCATTTCTTGAAACGGTGTCGAATGCACGTTCAAAATCGACTAAGAGAAGGAACAATGGAGATTGCCATTCAACCGAATGTTTGATGATGATTCTTAGGGTGTTTATGTGATCAACACAAGATCTCTTTGGTCTGAATCCCGCTCGCTCGTGACGCAGTAAGTTGTTGACGGTTGGATAAATACGGTCTAATATTATGAATGCTAGTAATTTCTCGACAGAATTTAAAAGTGTAATTCCTCACTAATTACTGGAGTGTCTAAGGTCGCCTTTTTTTGGAATTGGTACAATAATCCCTTCTTTCCAGCTTCTTGGGATTCTTCCAGTTGCCCATGTTTCCCGGAACAGCTCTAGAACAGCTCTGCTGTTAAATTATCAGGGCCCGAAGATTTGTTGATCTTTAATTTTGCAATGGCATTTGCGATTTCCCCTCTGCTTGGTAGTGCTGTAGAGATATTACGTCTGGGATTGCGTCGTCCTGTGACTTAAACTGGCAAACTGCTTTCCCCCCTCAGTTCAGTAGAGTTTTCGAAAAATTCCTTCCAACGATTCCTCTGTTGTGAGAATATTTCCGTTGCAATCTTTAAGTGGAGGTGCTTCGAATCTGGTTCTCGAAAGTTTGTTTATAGCAGAGTAGATTCCACGTAGGTTGTTGTGGTATGCAGCTCTTTCCGCATTTGAGCCGATGGTATTCACAAAACGCTCCCGATCTTTTCTCGCTGACGCTTTTATTTGACGTTCGATATTGTTATATTCCCCTTTTAGTCGTTGCTTCTCCGCTGGCAATCGAGATTGACCAAGCTGTGGTTTAAGCTTGCGACGTTTTTCTGTTAGCTTCCACGTATCCTCATCTATCCAAGGCTTTTTCTGGTGTTGTTGAGTGCCAAGGGTTCTTTGGGCAGCTGTTTTAGAAGCACTTTCAATGTTATTCCAGGTGCTTAGTTCATCGCAACTTTTAGCTGGCTATAAAAGTTTTCTTTATTCTCATATTCATCGGGTTCAGTAAGGGCGTAGCACTGAATAACAGCGATGTTTCGGAATTTGGAATGAAAACGTGCTGTAATGATACGGTTGGATATAAGTTTAAATTCCATTAGCGCCCTTTTCATTCTTCGTGTTGTTAAAATTCCCACCCCGCTTACATGGGAGATGTTATTTCCACTATACATGAGGTAGTGTCCCGATTGTGCTTGAAAGCTTTCTTGTCCCTTCCATCTCATTTCACTTAATCCTAGTATTTCGAGACAATAACGGTCCATTTCCCCGCATACTTGCGCAAGTTTTGATGGTTCCGTGAGCGTTCGAACATTCCATGTTGCAAATCTTGTCGTTTTACGAAAGCCAAAAGTCGTTACCGAAGAATCTGTTAAATTTCCGAGGCTTGATTCCTTTTCATGTGTAAATTAATTTTTACGGCTGGGCTACAAACCCTGCGCAACCCATATGGGTGGCTCATCCGCCTTCTTCGCCGTTGGATTTTCATCTCATCCGCCTCCGAAGCCGTTGACCAGTTTTCACATGTATCCTCGCCAGGAGCCTTCACAAGGTGCTGTCAGCCGGGCCAGATGAACCTAGGTTTTTTTAACGAGGTTGGTACTCCTCTCCCTCCTCCTTTCTCATCTTTTATTTTAAATTACTTTTCTTATAAATTTTTTTGTTAAAAAAAGTACCTGAACCACCACTCCAATTGAACCCGAATTAGGGGAACACGAAAGAAATAATAAAGAACAACACTTGTGTCAAATTTGAAGTTCTACATTTGTTTCAAGTTACTATCTTTATTAATTTCGAAGATATGCTTTAAGGTCTTCAGAACTGTGTGAATGGTTCGCGACCTACTTCTCCAAATGGTCCCAAATTTTTTAGAATTTGTCCCAAAGAGACACCCTTATAACAAATTTGGAGGTTCTATCTCTATTAGTATCGGAATTATGCTAGTTTGGCCTAAATTCGATCAAAAAGTTCTAGGATCCGAACCTATGGTACGATCTCGACCATACGCAATCTTCGCCGTAGTTTCATTACTTGTAACCTACAGCACAAATTTCATTCAGATGTCATTATTTGTTATGTCGTCATTAATTGTTGAGATATCGTGAATTTGGATATATGTTCGATAGCCTTTAAACCGCTTAAAAGATTTAGAATCCAAACCCATGGGCCGATTTCCCCCATATAAAATCCCCGCCTAACTTTCAGTACTAATAACCTACAGTTAAAATTTCATCACGATATAACCATTAGTTTTCGAGTTATTCTGTCTACGGACGGATGAACGGTATGACTTAGCTAAATCGACTCAGAAGGTCACACTGATCACAAATATATATTTTGTTCCATATTTAGCTCGCCTCGAAACGTAGATGAACAATGAATTGACAATTCTATGTGAAAACTAACAGATAATATAGGCAGTATGGATTTTGAAAAATCTTTCCTGTCGTACTGAACTTAGGATGGAGAGCTAATAAAATTATATAGAGTTCAACTACACTGATTAGAAAAGTTTTCAACATATAATGTAGGACAACATTGATAAGAGCATAAATTTAAACACTCAAGAGGAAATAGAACTGAAACTATTATGCCTTATAAAGTTAATTAAAATAAATGCGTGGACCAGATATTAAATAACAAAACATAATAATAATAAAATCAAAGTGTGCTAGAAAAATAACTGATTTAGTAAAATTAAAACGAAGAGATAAACGTAGATGACAACAAGTCACGCGGAGAATAAAAGAATTAAAAACAAATCATGTAAGATTTCATTTCAATCAGAATTAAAACGATTACGTCAAATAGATCTTAGGCAGGCTAGAATATCGATTTTTAAGATTTTGTTTGGTTGGTGGGTTTCTGGTCTTAGAACTATTATCATTCCTGTTACCTACCACGCCTTAGGCACATATTCCAGTTTTATAAAAACATACATCCCAGTCGCTTTAAAAAAAATTATCGACTTTTATACAGAAGATCTATATTCGTATTAATTCAAATATGTGACAAAATTCAACGAATAGGTGTATGCATAGAAAATATTACGCCAGCCCTTAAACTTTCTTTATATGAAATTTCAAACTTAGTTGCTTTTTTTTATGTGCTAATTGTTAAACTGTTAGGCTAATACACCTGTCAATAAGATAGGCACATGTTGGAAGAGGTAGATAAATAATATTCATATAATATAAAATGTTATTCGAATTGAGTTATATTATTTAAATTACAACATATTGTAACATTATTACCTATTATATAAGTAAAACAAGTAAAGAAACAGTCAGTCGGTGCAACCGACTTAGAAATACCCTACACCTATTTGGTTCAAATTTAAGGACATATCCATAAGTCATTTTAACACCATAGAAGCTGTTATTAATTTGATCGTAAGACATAGCTAACCAAATTAACTGTATAATACTAAAAACATTTTCTAATTACCCTATCTATTAAAAAATACTACAAATTCTTACTAATTTATCTATTTAAAAATATTAAAAAACAAACAAACTTGAAATAAATGAAAATATATTTATTCCAATTCAATTACAAAATGAAAAAATTCTAATTATTAAATTTTGTGATAAAAAGATAATCAAAGCATAATATATTTAATAATCCAAATTTTTAAAAATTGCAATTATTTTAAATGGTTAGTTTATATACCTAATAGAAAAGCTTATAAACGCAAAATATGCAATAAATGTATTTTAAAAATACAATTAAAAATTTACACCTTTTCATATAATTCATTTAAATATAAAAATAAATTTTACATAAATGCAGCAAGTACCTTTGAACATAGCTGAACCACTACAATTAAGTCTAGATTTCGGAGACACATAGGACATAGGAAATATATTCTTTGGCTTCGAAATTAAACTCGACCACAACCAATTCCCATGGTACTTTCATTACTAGTAACCTGCTGTTAAATTTCATCAAAATACCGGCATTATTTTTTGAGTTATGGTATTTTTAAGATATATGTTTGTTAGTCCTTGAACTTTTCAAGGGCACCAGGACCCGAAATTATGGTACGATTTCGCCCATATGCAGTCCCGTCATACTTTCAATACTAGTTAACCCTTGTACACAATTGGAACGCTCTATCTTAATTTTAAGTTACTAGTTTTATTAATTTCGATGATAAGCTTTTACACATTGGGGGGTCTAAGAGAGGTTCTGAACCACCACTCCAATTGATCAAAAATTAAGGGAGCACGCAAGAAATAGTAAAGAACACCCTTGTGGCAAATTGGAAGCTTCTACATTTGTTTCAAGTTACTATCTTTATTAATTTCGAAAATATGCTTTAAGGGCCTAAGAACTGAGTGGCTGGTACCCGATCCACTACTCCAATGGGGCCCAAATTTCAAAGACACTTACGAAATAGGAAGGGACACCCTGATACCAAATTTGGAGGTTCTATCTTCATTGGTTTCGGAATTATGCTCGTTTGGCCTAAATTCGATCAAAAAGTTCTAAGTTCCGAACCCATTGTCCAATCCTCACCGTACGTAATCACCGCCGTAGTTTCGCTGCCAATAACCTACAGCACAAATTTCATGAAGATAGCCTCATTAGTTGTTGAGTTATCGTGATTTTTTATATATGTTCCTTAGCCCTGACATCGATTAAAAGGTCCGGAATCCGAACCGTTGGGCTGATTTCGCCCGTATATAGTCCGCGCTAGACTTATAGTACTAGTTAACCCTTGTACACAATTTGAACGGTCTATCCTAATTTTAAGTAACTATTTTTAGTAATTTCGATTATAAGCCTTTAAAACTTGGGAGGTTTGAGAGGGGTACAGAACCACCACTCCAATTGATTCCAAATTAGGGGAACACGCAAGAGATAGTAAAGAACACCCTTGTGGCAAATTGGAAGCTTCTACATTTTTTTAAGTTGTTATCTTTATTAATTTTAAAGATATTCCTTAAGGTCTTCGGAAATGTGTGGCTGGTCCCCGACCCACTACTGCAATGGCACCCAAATTCACAAGACACTTAGGAAATAGGAAGGAACACCCTGATACTAAATTTGGAGGTTCTATCTTCATTGGTTTCGGAATTATGCTCGTTTGGCCTAAATTCGATCAAAAAGTTCTAGGTTCCGAACCCATAGTCCAATCCCGACCTTACGCAATTCCCGAAGTAGTTTCATTACTAGTAACCTACAGCACAAATTTGATGAAGATAGCATCATTAGTTATTGAGTTATCGTGATTTTTTATATTTGTTCGTTAGCCCTGAAACCGATTAAAAGGTCCAGAATCCGAACCCATGGGCCGATTTCGCCCATATGCAATCCCCGCCGTACTTTCAGTCCTAGTAACCTACAGTTAAAATTTCATCAAGATAGCTCCATTATTTTTTGAGTTATCGTGCCTACGGACGGACGGACGGACGGACGGACGGACATGGCTATATCGACTAAGGCGGTCACGCTGATCACAAATATATATACTTTTCCATATCTAGCTCGCTTCCTTTAGGTGGTTACAAACACCATACCAAAGTTAATATACCCCTTTACCTATTCTATAGGTGTAGGGTATAATGAATACGCCGCAACTCGTTTGTAACGACCAACAAAAAAATAAACAATTTTTATTTTTAAATTAGTAGCCAAAAAATATAATATATTTTGATATTATATGTACATATTTATAGTGCTCTTTATATAAAAACACACAATTTTATTACTTACCTTAACCAATGTCGTTTTGTGATATTAGTGTGACAGCATATAGCATCATATTGGTCAGCAATCCAAACAATTAATATTATGTAAAAAGCTGTGGTTGTATCATTGAAAAATTCTGACATAATTGCTTCCATACCTACAAATATATTAAACATATGAATATTTTTTTCCTATTTAGTAATTTTAAAGAAAATTAAACAATAAAAAATTAAGAAGCATTTTTCCTTAACAGGACAAAGAAAACAGGGCAGAGCACTCTTGTGCTCACTTACCTTAAAACACATGAACATAATGTTCACATGAAACAAAAATAAATTTCAGGTTTCTAGCGTTAATTTCGAAAATATGCTTTGTAGATCTTGAGAGGTGTTTTAGAGAAGTCTTGATACCCACTCGAATTAATCCCCAAATTTAGGAACAAAATATATGTTTTATTATTTGTATATATAAATAAAAATGCTCGTGAGGTTTAGAGAAAAGGGTAGCAGGTATCCGAACCACTACCCCAATTCATCCCGAATTCGGAAATATAATGAAAGCATTGAAAAAAACACATGTAGCAAATTTAAAGGTTCTGACTTTATTCATTTCGAAGGTGTACTTGTTATATCTTGGGGGTTGCGTGAGAGGGGACATGCTACCATTTCAATTAATGCCATATTTCAGGAACACAAGAGAAATGAAAAAATACCCTTGTACCAAATTTGATGGTTCATTTTATTTCAAATTATGTGTTTATTACTTCCCAAGATAAGCAACTCAGTCTTAGGACATGTTTGGAAGGTGTACAAACCGCATCTCCGATTGATCTCAGATTTTATTAACAGAAGGAGAATAAAAAGCAGCATCTTTGATTCCGGAGATATACTCATTTGGCCTTGCCTCGATCAAGAGCTTCCAAAAACCGAACCCATTAGCTTAATTTCTCCATTTTCAGCCCGCGCCGTACTTTTGCCATTAGTTTTTGCCTACAGTATAAAATTTATCAAGTTAGCATAATATTTTTTTGAGATATCATGTTTATAAAACGTCAGGCTGACAGACATCGCTAAGTCAACTCATATACATATATATACATATATATATATATATATATATATATATTTGTTGAGCCATATTTTTATATTTACCTTGCTTCCTTTTGGTGGTTGCAAACACCTTACCTAAGTAAATATACTTTTCTATACTTTTTAGATAGAGATAGAGTTTAAAAACCCTCAATCGTTGCCTGTAGACTTAATGAAGTACATCGCAACGCTTCCTAAATTTAATCGCGTAACACAGCAAATAAAATAAAAATAGTTTTATTATCATAAAAAAAATGCTAATATCAATAATTAATTATTTTTAAATTTTTTTTTTTTTATTTATCAAATAACTTATTGTACTGTTTGCGGTCGTAAATCTAAATTGTAAAATTTGTCATTGATTTTTATAAAGTATTTAGTTGGTCTACTGCAGTCTTATGAAATAGGAAAAGGGTATATCAACTTCGGTATGGTGTTTGTAACCACCTAAAGGAAGCGAGCTAGATATGGAAAACTATATATATTTGTGATCAGCGTGACCTCCTGAGTCGGTATAGCCCCGTCCGTCCGTAGGCACGATAACTCAAAAACTAATGGAGCTTTCTTGATGAAGAGTATAGAGTACTAGGACGGCGGGGATTGTATATGGGCGAAATCGGCCCATGTGTTCTGATTCTGGACCTTTTAATTGTTTTAAGGGCCAAGGAACATATGAAAAAATAAGGATAACTCAACAACTAATGGAGTTACAATCACGAAATTTGTGATGTAGGGTACTAGTAATGGGACTATGGCGGGGACTGCGAACAAGCGAGTTCGGAACATGGGTTCGGATCCTGGAACTTTTCATAGAATTTAGGCCAAACGAGCATGATTCCGATTTCAAAGAAGTTAGATAATCCAAATTTGGTATCAGTGTGTGCCTTTCTATTCCCTTAATGTTCTCGAAAGTTGGAACCAATTGAAATAGTGGGTCGGGGACCATCCACATAGTTTCGAAGACCTTAAAGCATATTTTCGAAAATAAAAGATATAGTAACTTCAAAAAAAATTTAGAAGCTTCAAATTTGGCACAAGGCTATTCTTTACTATTTCCGACGTGTTCCCTTAATCTTATCAATTTGAGTGGTGGTTCAGGTAACTCTCTTAGACCTCTAAAGGTTGAAAGGCTTAACATCGAAATTAATAAAAATAGTAACTTAAAATTAATAGAGAATGTTCCAATTGTGTACAAGCATTAAGAAATCACATACATAGGTATTCATGTAGAACTAAAAAGTTAGACAAGTTTTTTTTTTCGTAAATACAACTTGATCGTATTTTCGTTTATTTTTATTTTAATTTTTAGTTTTTTTTATTTATTTGTTTGTATGTCAATCGATGTGAGCATTTGTATATATTTCTTCTCTTTTTTGGTTTATGTTTTTTGTTTTTGTTTTTTAGATGTATGTTTATCATATCAATCGCTGTATCATGTATATATGTAGTTTGTGTATATTTTTATTAAAAAAATATTATTGATAGAAAAAGAAGAATGAAATTTCTTTGTTTTGCTTTATATTTTTTACTTGCATTATTCCAAATCTTTCAAATCATTAGAAAATAATTCTACAAATTGTCTTCTAATGTATTTTAAATTTTCGAATAAATAGTTTTAAAAATAATAATTTTAAAAATAAATAGTTTAAAATAGGTACCTATGTAAAATTTTTTTATAATTTTTAGGTTTTTAACTACTTACCTACTAAAAAATTATAATTAAAAATTTGTGCATCATATTGAAAATTTGTTTCACTATTTTATTATTTAATTGAGAATTCTAAAAGGGAAAAAGCCGGGTAAAATATATTATAGAACAAGTAAAGCAACAGTCAGTCGGTGCAACCGACTTAGAAATACCCTACACCTTTTTGGTTCAAATTTAAGGACATATTCATAAGTCATTTTAACACCATAAAAGCTGCTATTAATTTGATCGTAAGACATAGCCAACCAAATTAACTTTATAATACTAAAAACATTTTCTAATTACACTATCTATTAAAAAATATTACAATTCTTACTAATTTATCTATTTAAAAATATTAAAAAACAAACAAACTTGAAATAAATGAAAATATATTTATTCCAATTCAATTACAAAATGAAAAAATTCTAATTATTAAATTTTGTGATAAAAAGATAATCAAAGCATAATATATTTAATAACCCAAATTTTTAAAAATTCCAATTATTTTAAATGGTTAGTTTATATGCCTAATAGAAAAGCTTATAAACCCATAGGAAATAGGAAATAACGCATAGGAAATAGGGGGACACATAGGAAATAGGAAATATATTTTTTGGCTTCGAAATTAAACTCGACCAGAACCAATTCCCATGGCACTTTCATTACTAGTAACTTAGTGTTAAATTTCATCAAAATACCGGCATTATTTTTTGAGTTATGGTGTTTTTAAGATATATGTTTGCTAGTCCTTGAACTTTTCAAGGGTTCCAGAACCCGCAACCATGGTACGATTTCGCCCATATGCAGTCCCGTCATACTTTCAATACTAGTTAACCCTTGTACACAATTGGAACGTTCTAGCTTAATTTTAAGTTAATTGTTTTAATAATTTCGATGATAAGCTTTTACACATTTGGGGGGTCTAGGAGAGGTTCTGAACCAAAATTGAAGCTTCTACATTTGTTTCAAGTTACTATCTTTATTAATTTCGAAAATATGCTTTAAGGTCCTCGGAACTGAGTGGCTGGTCCCCGACCCACTACTCTAATGGGGCCCAAATTAAAATGGCACTTACGAAATAGGAAGGGACACCCTGATACCAAATTTGGAGGTTCTATTTTTATTGGTTTCGGAATTATGCTCGTTTGGCCTTAATTCGATCAAAAAGTCCTAAGTTCCGAACCCATTGTGCAATCCTCACCTTACGTAATCACCGCAGTAGTTTCATTACCAATACCCTACAGCACAAATTTCATGAAGATAGCCTCATTAGTTGTTGAGCTATAGTGATTTTTTATATATGCTCGTTAGCCCTGACACCGACTAAAAGGTCCGGAATCCGAACCGTTGGGCTGATTTCGCCCTTATATAGTCCGCGCTGTACTATAGTACTAGTTAAACCTTGTACACAATTTGAACTGCCTATCTTAATTTTAAGTAACTATGTTTAGTAATTTCGATTAAAAGCCTTTAAAACTTGGGAGGTCTGAGAGGGTTACAGAACCACCACTCCAACTGATCCCAAATTAGGGGAACACGCAAGAGATAGTAAAGAACACCCTTGTGGCAAATTGGAGGCTTCTACATTTTTTTAAGTTGTTATCTTTATTAATTTTAAAGATATACTTTAAGGTCTTCGGAAATGTGTGGCTGGTCCCCGACCCACTACTCCAATGGGGCCCAAATTCACAAGACACTTAGGAAATGGGAAGGGACACCCTGATACCAAATTTGGAGGTTCTATCTTCATTGGGTTCGGAATTATGCTCGTTTGGCCTAAATTCGATCAAAAAGTTCTAGGTTCCGAACCCATGGTCCAATCCCGACCTCATTACTAGTAACCTACAGCATAAATTTGATGAAGATAGCGTCGTTGGTTGTTGAGTTATCGTGATTTTTTATATTTGTTCGTTAGCCCTGAAACTGATTAAAAGGTCCAGAATCCGAACGCATGGGCCGATTTCGCCCATATGCAATCCCCGCCGTACTTTCAGTCCTAGTATCCTACAGTTAAAATTTCATCAAGATAGCTCCATTATTTTTTGAGTTATCGTGCCTACGGACGGACGGACGGACGGACGGACGGACATGGCTATATCGACTAAGGCGGTCACGCTGATCACAAATATATATACTTTTCCATATCTAGCTCGCTTCCTTTAGGTGGTTACAAACACCATACCAAAGTTAATATACCCCTTTACCTATTCTATAGGTGTAGGGTATAAAAATATATAAATAAGCTTTCAAAATTCATATTCCATTCGGCATAAAAAACGCTTTAAGTATGTAAATACACATTATAAAATATACATTTGTAAGTATTTTGCGATGTCTTTTGTTCTGCCGGAACCATAATCAGAAAAACCACTAATCTAGTGCACTATTATAGTATAGCCTTCATCGAATACCAATACAGCCAACCTTTCAATTAGATCTTTTTCTGAGAATATAATGCCTAACTCATTTTTTGTCGTTAAGACCTATATTTGAATGTTTGCTAAGGATCCATCTATTAAGATTAAGGGAACTAAAATAAGGCAAATAAAGTTTTACTGCATTTCTCAAAAATTTATAACCCTTTTGGTGAATTAAAATGAATATTTATTGCTCGGACCATTTATTAACACTTTTAAAATTCATTTTTAAAAATTGTTTGGCTTCGATACGCAAGTGAAACTGCCTATTAATAATGCTACATAAAGATAAACCCTGTTTTTATTTTTTTAATTTTTGTCTTAACTTTTTAATTTGATTTTTTAAGTAAATAATTTTTTTTTTAAATTAAATTTTGTTTCTTAAAGAAAGCTAACCTTTTAAGAACTGTCGAATACTTTTTAAATAAAAATCTGCACTCCTCTAAAATTTCAAAGAATGCCAGCAAAACAAACTTTTTTCATCTGACGAGACAGTTTAAAAATTTTTAAAAAGTACATTCAAATTTCTTACATTTTTGTTAGAATAGTTTTTAAAAAGAAATCGTCCAACTTGATAAACAATTGTACATACATCGATTGACAAACAAACAAAATAAAAAGAAAAATAAAAATAAAGCAAAGAAATAATCTCAATTTGATTTTACTGTGTATACCAAAAATACTTTTTACGATAATTCGGTGATTTCCACTATCGTATTGGGGTGATTTCAAATACCGTATTGGAGTGATTTCAAATCAACAAAATTAACTAACATTTTTTGTTCTAGATGAATACTCTAAATGTATATGATTTCTTTATGGTACAAGTGATAACTACTATTGAAAGTATGATTGAGACAGCATGTGGGCGAAATCGTACCATGTTTTCGGGTTTTGGAACCTTTGCAAAGTTCAAAAGCAACAAACCTAAATCTCAAAAACACCAAAGCTCAGAAACTAATTACGATATTTTGATGAAATTTATATTCTAGGTTACTAGTAAGAAAAGTACCATGGAATTGGTTCTTGTCGGGTTCAGATTCTAGAAGTTTTTGATCGAATTGAAGTCAAACTAGTATAATTTCGAAACCAAAGAAGATAGAACATTATATTTGGGGCACATGTGTTTCTTCTTATTTGTTTTGTATACGGGAAATTTTGGATGAATTGGAATAGCGGTTTGCCTACCACCCCCACTACTCCCAAGACTTTAAAGCATAATATATTCGAAATCAATAAAGATAAAAAAATCAAATTTGATACATTAATTCCTATTTCCGTTCTTATTTAACACTTTTTTTTTAAAAAAGGCAAAGAGTTTTACTGTTAAACATATTATGTATTACATTTTATAAATTAAAAACTAAATAATTTTTTAATAAACGATGAAATTTTTTTTGTTTTTAATTTTTATTATATCATATCCATATTATATTGAATTATTACCATAAGTAATATATAATTAAGAAATTGTGTACGTTACTTGAGTTGTAAAATTTATTTTTGTATTAAAATTAATTATATTAACAGTTATAAATCTGTCATTGTATTTTCGAAATACATTTATTGTATATTTTGATTATTAAATTTTGTGATAAAAAGCTGATGAAAGCATTAATGGTTTTAACTAACATTAAAAACCATGAAATTATATACTTTATATTATATACTTTTATATTTGTATTATTACAAATTAATATTTCTTTCGAATAACTTTAAGTTTAATTATATAGAACATTAATAAATAAGGAAATTAAGAGAATAAATTTAAAAATTATTGAAAATTGAAATAATTAACCAAGGATACTAAATCATTCAACAGTAAATGAACTACAGCTAAAAATCCTGAAAAGAAGTAATTGCTGCATGTGTGTAAAATTTTATTGAATTGGATAAAAGTTTTAAATATGTAATTTTGTAATTGCATTTCACTAAATCATTCTATATTAATAGAATAATAATATTTTTAAATAGATAAATTAGTAAGAATTTTTAATTTTTTTTAGTAGATAGTGTAATTGGAAAATGTTTTTAGTATTATAAAGTTAATTTGGTTAGCTATGTCTTACGATCAAATTAATAACAGCTTTTATGGTGTTAAAATGACTTATGGATATCTCATTAAATTTGAACCAAATAGGTGTAGGGTATTTCTAAGTCGGTTGCACCAACTGACTGTTTCTTTTCTTTTTTTTTTTTTTCATTTAATATTTATTTTTATAGTAATTTAGCATATTTATAGTTTTTCTAGATTTAATTATATTGTTATTATGTAACTCTTTTTTCTGCTAATAATTTTAAACGGTCCTTTAAATGGTACATTTAATTTTTTCCTTAATTTTTTTTTTCTTATTTCCAACTTTTATGTATACATAATCATTTATTTTAAAATTTGATTTATTTATATTATTTTGTTTTAATTTATTCTTTTCTTTATCTTGAATTAAATAGTTTTTTGCTTTTTCATTAGCATATTTTAATTTAATTTTTAATTCATTCAAATAGTCATCTAAATTGTAGATGCTATG
The DNA here is from genome assembly GCA_963082915.1 of Dolichopus griseipennis. Taxonomy (NCBI): domain Eukaryota; kingdom Metazoa; phylum Arthropoda; class Insecta; order Diptera; family Dolichopodidae; genus Dolichopus; species Dolichopus griseipennis. Next base: position 177,424,741 of record OY720441.1, on the reverse strand, counting down.
TTTTTTATTTAATATTTCACGTGAAAGTGTACTTATTTTGCCATATACCAATTTAAATGACGGGTAACCTGTTGTGCTATGTGGTTTTGAGTTGTAGGAGTACGTATAAGATAAATATTCATCCCAAACGTCTTGTCGGAAGAAAAAAAAGCTAATTACTATTAAACTAGGTTACCAAATTTAAAAAAAACCAAAAAAATTAAAGTATATTGACTTTCTATACATATTTATTTAAAAATATTTACAACAGTCAACAACCAATTCATTTCCATAATTTATTGTTTCTTATCTTTCATTTAATTTTATTTTATTTGTTGTTTAAGTAATACTCAGAATGAATCTTTTCATTTGAGTTTTAAAGATTCTAATTAAATCGATTTGTTTGAGTTCAATTGGCAATTCATTAAATAATTTTAAACACACTTTATCCCCGTGAATTATTTTTATATTATAATTATTATTTTTATTACTTTCTTTTGAATGATTTCCAGCTAATTTAATGTTCTCTGAGAAGCTCCATTCCATATTGGATTTAGATAAACAATATGTGACATTATAAATGAGGAATATATTGAATATAATGCACCCGTGAAGATGAATTTTCGTAGTCTATGTAATAAGAAAAGATAGGTTGATATTTTGTTAATAATTTGGTGCACATGATCAGCCCACTTCAATCTCTTATCAATAATCAAACACAGATAGTTAAAGTTATTGAGCAATAAGATTTCAAGTTTGATGAGCAAAAAGATTTGTTGCCTAACAAAAACAGAGTTCGATTTCAATATACCTTCGTCCTCAATATACCTTCTCAATTTAATTTCAGTATTTGTAGAGTAAAGTCAGCATACAGTTGAATTGATGCTTTAAGGTTTAACCAAGATATGTCATCGATGTAGATTTTGAAAAGGTCCAACAATACTTGATTTTAAACACTCGGGATATATACCAGTATTTAGACACCTATTTATCAAGCATACAATTGTAGGTGTTATTAAAGTTGCAACATGTTTTAAATCTGAAGCTGAAATATTATCACCTCCTGGAGAACTATTTTTTAACTGCATGATAATGTTATGTATTTCCGTTTCATCTGTTGGTTTAAGAAAAATAGACTGTTCAACAAATCTGTTTTTTATTATGTATTTTTCAGCATCAACAATTTTATCAGCTAGTTTGTTTCCGATAGAACTGAAGTAAGAATTGAATGAATTTGCAATTTCAAAACTATCGCATGTTCTGATTCCATTACTGTTTATTTCTTTGATAACCTTGCTTAACTCAGTTGATTTTTTCAAGATGAGATTATTTAGTACTTTCCAAATTTTCCTTTGATCACAACCAGCTAATTGTAGTTTATCATTAAAATAATTTTGTTTGGCTTTAGTTATTTCATAATTAACCTTGTTGTTTGCATTTTTAAAACTTGCTTGAATATCTATATTGTTAGGCTGCTTTTTCAACTTTTTGAACAGGTTATTCCTCTTTTTGATCATATTCAATAATTCCTTTGTCATCCAATGACTGTTGTTCCTCACTCTTCTGTGCATTTTAATTGTAGAATTAACCTTCGCTTTTTGCAATATTTTAATAAGGTCATCCACATTTTGACATTTATTTATTTCAAGTAGTTTTCTTACATTTTCTTTATATTTCTTAAAATTTGTGGTGTAGAATTCCCTTTTAAAAATAGGCTCAACTTTTTTTAAAACTTTATTTAATTTGACACTAATAGCTTTATGATCTAGATTTACTATATCGTGAAGCTTAATATCAAAGTCAAACTTATCTATATTTGTCAGAATATGATCAATGATCGTAGAAGTATTTTCAGTCACTCTAGTAGCAGATTCATAACTTAGTACGTTCCTTATAGTTACTCCGTTAGATTCTAACATCAATTTATATGATCTGGAGAGCTCTGTGTCTGTTAATAAATCAATATTTATATCACCCATCAGAACTATATTCTTATATTTATCAAAAATTAAATCTAGATGTGCTAATAAATCGCTGTTGTTATCACTTGGTTTTTTGTAACAAACTGCAATTTTTAAAGATGGAGAAGTATTATTTAATGAAACAATTACAGTATTAAATTGATTAAATACTTCTAAAACCGTATACTGAATATTCTGCTTAATAAAAATAGCGGTTCCACCTCCTCTCGATTCATTATTAGAATTAAAAAATGCTGAGAAACCAGGTATATTAAAAAATCTTTCTTCATCTGTATATAACCAAGTTTCACCAATCATAATAATATCAATATCTATCCTGTCTTTAACAAAAAGTTCGATTTCAGTCATATTTTACCTTAAACTTCTAGCATTAAAATGCACCATATTTATATTATTGTATTTGTTACGTATCATGGTTTACTAATCATGTAATTTTGCCAAGATTCTCTAATTTTTTGTAGGTGTTCTCTGTATTTATTATCAATATGTCTTCTATAATAAGTTAAATCTTTAAGTACTTCCTTTTTGGGTATTCCTGTGTTATCATGATAAGTAAAATATAGCTGACTAAGTTCTTCATAGTTATTTGGCAACCCTTCTTGATGAATAAGTACTTTCAAACTAGTTTGAGTAATACCATCATAACAAATGTCATCTTTATCATGGAAATAAGATAAGAATAACCTTACATTGTTATAAATCCTGTGCTCTCTTAATCTAGATAAGGCATACGTATTTTCACCAGACTCAATCGCTTTTTTTGTTAATCTAACAATTGGTGGAACCATGGGGTTAACAAAACTTTTCCTGCTGTCTTCTGTACTTAAACGTTTAGCTTCATCATTAGTTTTACCCAGTTTAGAATTGCTTTGAATGTTAATGGTTTCTCCTTTGACCCAATTTGAGTAGTCATTACTTAGAAGCTCTTTTGATGTAATGTTTTTATTGACGGACACGATTTCTCGATCCTTCAAACTATTTGAGATTTTATTATCGTTTTTAGAATCTTTATCTATTAAATTATTAGTTTTACCAGGTTTATTTTTACTAAAATGTATTAATTTTGAAAATAAACTATTTTTTTTGTTAATAGCATGATGGGTATTTCTAATATTACTGCTTTTATTATTATTCTTGTTATTATTATAATTATTATTGTTGTTCTTATTTGTATTATTATTATTCTTATTAATATTATCATTATTTATATTATTACTATTTTTATCATTATTATCATCATTTATATTATTACTATTCTTATCATCATTATTATTATTATTATTATTATTATTATTATTATTATTATTATTATTATTATTATTATTATTATTATTATTAATATTATTATTAACATTATCATTATCATTTTTAGTATTTATATCATGATAATTACAATTAGTTGCATATTCTGGTAAGCTAGACTCATCATTTTTAACTTCAATGTGAGTAGTAGAACTTTTTTGATAATTGTTTTTATTAATAAGGTTGATTTCTTCATTTTTAATATCATCCATTGTCATTTGCTTTAATTGCTAATATCCTATAGCTTTTTTTTTTAAATTCAATTTGTGTTGATACGCGGGACACAGCTTGCTAAAAGTTTTGTGATTAACATCCACGTTTAATTTCAATTTTTCATTATATTTTAAGCAATTAATACACTTATTGATATAGTCTTTGCTACATTCACTGGTCTTATGTTCTTGGTGACACTTTAAACACGTTTCTTTGTTTGTGCAGTCCGCCGATTTGTGGTTGAAACCTTTGCACTTGTAGCACCTTCGTATATTTATGGCATCAAACACTCTACATCTTTCCCATCCTATGCATACTTTTTCATTCGCAAGAATTTTTGGGAAACTTTCCTTATCCACTTCAATCACTGCATTATAAAATTCTTTATTATATTTTTTAACCTGGTACACTTTTACTACTTTGATTTCACTCATTTCCAAAAAACAATTTTGTTTTTTAAGTTTTTCAACAATTTCAGTTTCCTCAAATTTGTTATTCATATGAATTATCTCAATTTGTGGTTTTATATCCGTTGGTATTTTGATTTCGTATTTATCTTTAAATTGTTTTTCTAACTCACTTTTTATTTTTTCACGATCTTCAGCTGTTTCAGTTTCAATTAAAATAGCACCATTTGTTTTATCTTCAATATTTTTAATTTTGAAATTTTTTGGATCGACCTTCGTGTTTAAGTCACTTTTTGTTTGTTGATTTTTTTGTTTATTTTTCGGTTTCACAATTAAAGGCAATTCTTTTTTCATTTTTAATTCACTTTTTTTGTATTTTTTACCATGTCAGCAAATGAAACTGTTTGACCCATATTTTTATTTTTTTCGTTAACAACTGTGTTAATTGTTTTGCAAGCCTCATCATTTTTTTTCATTGCACTCAAAATAGTGTCATTTACCTTATCGCTTTGATTTTTAAAGGCTTCAGTAAATTTTTCCATTTTACGTAATTCCGCTTGTTGTTCCATTTTAATTTCTTCTAATCTTTTCATATAATTTGTTTCGATAGCTCTTAGCAGATTAATAATTTCTGATTCATTCTTTTTTATTGCTTCTTCAAATTCGTTTTTATATTCCCTTAGATGTTGATTATTTTTTGTTACTGCACTCTCCATATTTTGTAGAACTAGATCTACGTTTTGAATATATAATACACAGTCTTCACATACGAATTTTACATTTTTATTTGTGTACACAATATTAATGGTTGACTGATCCAACCCAGAACATTTTAGTTGTTCATGAAATGTTTTTTTACATACTCCCGCACATATTATACCCGTTTCACCTTTTATTTTGCTTTTGCATTTATGGCACGACGCCATTGCAACGTTCTTTTATTTAATTAAAATTGAAAGTTTTTATTTTTTTTTTTTTATTCTTCTTTTCTTTTATTTTTTTTATTGTTTTTTTTTTATTAATTTTAACCGATAATAATTATTAATAAAAATATACATCCGCACTGTTTAACAGTTCAAATATTAATGAAATATTAAACTTGATAGTAATCTTGATAGTTCAAATATTAAACTTGATAGTAATATTATCTTTAAGTGCTATAGCTAGTTTATCCTCCAAAAAAATTTGAGAATTTCGGATTTCAGAAACCGCACATCTTTTAAGTATTGCGCCATTTTTTCCATCGTGCACTTTGTAAAATCAAAAGTGATCAATTGATTTATTTCTAGTTCAGTGGTAATAATTTCCTTAGCATTACTAGATAATTTAGCTGAAACATCATCATCTTCGTCACCAGAAACAATTCTAGATTCATTGATTAGGCTTGGACTTTTATTACAATTCCATGTAGCATCACTTTTTTGTATAGCGAAAAAGACTTCTTCCGGCACTGTCGCACAATTGATGTGAAAGGACTGCTTACACAGTCCGCTACATTGGAGGTCTTTTGGCCATTTTGGTATATATTTTTGTTTAATTCTATTTTCCTTTTTTTGTTTCTATTTTTTAACTTTAATTTGTTATTGCGTTTAATTTTAATATAGTTAGATAATTGCAATAGTATATATAAAAAAAAAATTTTTTTAATTTTTTTAACCTTTTTTTTTTTATTTAAAATTCTATTTATTTTTGTGCTTAGAAAAAAACACTTTTAAACATTTTGACAGTAGTGGGTGACTTTTCTTAGTGGGTAGGCATTGTAGAGAAAGAATATATCTATAATTGTTTGATGGTTGAGTGGGCCGACAGTTTCTCTAGTTATTGTTTCAAATGCTGTTGTGGGTGTATCTGTAATTTTTTAATTTTACTTAGTATATTTAGTTATTTTTAGTTTATTACACGTTTCACAATTGTTTACATATTTCTTAACCATTTTGTTTATATCTTTCCAAATGTATTTTGGTTTTAATTTTCTTATACACTTATTTAAACAACAATGTCCACCTTACATTGTGTCATGATAGTCTCTTATTAATTCTCTACACACAAGGTATAACATCTTAAGTCGACTTAAGTAAAAAATGAGAAAAAATAGGTATTCAAATTTTAAATAGAATATCTTACTTTTCCTCTGGGTCCCATGTTTAAATTTTTTCTCTAACGGCTTTTATAAGCAATGATGCTTCATCTTATGTCCATCTTTTTAATGTTTTGCATTTGTCATACAATCTTAAGTAAACCTAAGATATTATTCAACACAAATTTATATTATGTTCTGTTAAATATTTGAAAAGGCAAAGTATCCTAAGAAAACATAAGATGTTTTGCCTTGTGCTAACTCATTCAGACCTTTGCCTTATGTCCACTTAAGATAAAGTAATGAAACTAATCAAAGAAATTTCAAAAAAGGCATAATATCTTATGTAGACTTAAGATATTTTGAATTGATACGATCAAAAAATAATTCATAATTAAGTACACATAAGAGCATTTCGCTAGTGCATGTATAAAAATTCTAGCTGTAATTTCCGTTACATAAGATGATTTTTTTTTATTCGGTAATCATTCGATCATTATTTTTATTTTAAAACTTAAATCAGTCGGTGTATGCATTTTGTAGTGTAATGTAAAAATGAAACGAAATATAGGTATGTATGTATAAAAATTATAAATTATTAATAATTTTATTATTATGAAATTATTATAAAGTTTTTATTGATATCAAAATAATTTATTAATATTTTATTGGATGTAGTTATGTGGTATTAAAATATGTACATACAAGTTACTAATTTGAATTTGGAAAAAGTAAATGAAAATTATTGATATTTGTTAATGTTTGCATAAAAACAAATAATAAATTTATTATTATTTTTGAACTTACAAAAATGATTTGTTTTATTTACGAAAAAGAAAAGTAAGAGAAACTATTTGAAATAGGTAGATATGGAAAAATTTAGTTAATTCACTTATAATAATAATATTATTTCTTATTATTTTATTAGAACTATTATGAGTACTAATTTTAATATACATATTTTATAATAATTTCTACAATGCTGTCTCTTATTTAATTACTTTGGTTTTTTACTTTTTAAAATAGTTTTAATAAATTATAATACTTTTATAGATATCTTGCAATTGAATACGCGGGCGGCTAAAATAGTGGCATTTGTCAAAAATAACAAAATTTTAGATGATACAAAAGTTTCTGATAATTTCTACAATAATGAACGGATTTTAAAAAATAATATTATAATTAATAAGCCACAGCCAAAATATCAATTTTTAATTGAAGAGGATTTTGACGATATTTATAAGGATCCTGATTACCAAAATTCATCATCTTCAGAGATTATTACTAACCCTGCATCAATAAATCTGCAATCAATTTCAAAAACTAATTTTAAAAATATAGTATTATACAGCGACTCTTGTGCAGGCCAAAACAAAAATGCAGTTGTTTCAATAATGTTCTCACTGTACCTCCAAGAGAATCATAATATCGAATTTATTGACCATAAGTTTCTTGTGCCCGGTTATACGCACATGGAGTGCGACGTAGATCACTCAATCATTGAGAGAAAAAAGAAGAAAACTTGCCTAACTATACATTATCCGCGTGACTGGATACAATTTATTAAAACTCTAGGTTCAAAAAGGTTTTCCAAGTTGAGGAAATGACGCAGGAAAGGTTTTTTAATTTTTCTTCATTATTAAAAGAAAAATTTATGTGGCGCAAAGTGGACGAAAATGGAAATAAATTTAATTGGAATTCGGTTAAGTGGTTGAGATATAGTAAAACTTATGGCGAAATACTATATAAAAATTCACTAAATGAAAACGCGACTTTTGAAGTACTTAATATTAAAAAGCGTAATAATCCGAATGTAACAATAGCTAGTTTAAAGAAGTGCTATGATACGTTATTACCTATATCGAAACAGAAGAAAAATGATGTTATGTATTTAAATAATTTGATTGATCCTCTTTATCGTGATTTCTACAAAAATTTACCAGTTGAAGGAATTCCTGATATACATCCCGATCTTGTGGATTCATCCGATGAAGAATAATAAAATGTATTGTTTTATTTTTATTACTGTTAATTTATATTAATAGTTAATTTCCAATCTGAATATGGAGTTTTTAAGTTTACATTTTCGCTGAAGTATTAATTTATTTTATGTTACGTTTTGTTTAATTTACGTTATGTTTTGTAATTAAATTTATGTTATTAATGGTAAAATATAAAAATTGAATTTTAAAAGTACAAAATCTTTCAAAATATACAATAATATCTTATTTACAGTTTTATGCAATTTTACACTTTAAAAACAAACTTATGTCGACGTAAGATGCTTTAGTGAAAGAAATATTTATACAAAAAATTTTATTAAAGTATCTTATGTCGACATGTGACACCTACAAATTATAATATCATAATAAGTCACAATATCTTATGTTACATTTTGCATATTAGTGGCTAAATTATTTGAGATATTTTCTTTTAATTTATGTCATTTAATGCATTTCTAAAATATCAATCGATATTTTACTCTAAAATTTCTTACATTTCAAAAATAAATTTTTCATATCATTTTTTCATTTAAAACGCTTCTACTGCAAAACTTGCAATTTTGACTTAAGATGTTATGCCTTGTGTGTAGAGAATTTATTGATTTCTTTTTTGTCTTTTACTTGAATTGGAGGCTCATATAATATTATTTTTAAACAATCTGTAGTTTCAGTATTGTTTTGCAGTTCATTAAAAATTTTTTTAAATTCTTGGATTTCCACTATTTTAAATATATCATCATTATTTGCCAAGACTTATTCTTTAATATTTAAATTGCTTGTTTTGAATAATAGCTTACTCAAAACCAATTTTATGTTTGGTAAAGATTTTTCACTAAATTCAGCAATTATTTAATTTTTTGCTGCTAAATTAATTTCATTATTCTCGAGATTTTTAATTTCATAATTATTTTTATTTAAATTTTATTTTTATTACTATTTTTATTCTATCTTTTTTAGCACATTTTCAAAAAATTTTGTAAAAATGTGCCTATATAGCTTCACTCTGTCCGTCCGTCCGTCCGTATGTTTACAAAAACTTTTACACCGTTTGAAATAGAGTAAAGAAATTTTAACCATGGGTAGTTTTTGCAAAAAAAATAATTTCGTAGAAGAATTTTTTTCTGTAGCCCCACCTGTTACGAGGCTACAGCCCCCCAAAGTTGGAAAAAGCCCTATATTTAAATGGTCATTACAAGAGTTCTGTTAAATATATTTTCAATCTGAAAACGGCAAACGATAGCTGGATTTGTAAACTTTATAAATTTTTGACAGGGAAATGTTTAGGGTTGCCATATGGTACTAAAATTTAACTTTACACAAAACTCAATTTTTGCAAAATTTTTGACCACACATATCTTCTGAACGGTTCAAGCTAGGGCTAGGGTTGGGAGAAGTTAGATAATCAGAAATTAGTAGGAGTCGGTTAACAAAATTTTTTTGTCAAGCCCCCTATTTATGAAGTTAGGTCCTTGAGAAATTTGGCAACCTTCCCAATTGAAGGGCTATTAGAACTTTAAAATAAAAAATTTACTGTTTTTATAAGTAAGCAGTAACTTAGTCACCAATGTATTATATTTCCTAAATTAAACGTTAATATTAAAGTTTGAACATTATATTCCGATAAAATACTTAGTATAAAACACTATATTATTTTGAAAATGTGCTTTTTTAAAAACTCTTGGTTTTTTATCATCACTTGTTTATTATACCTTTATTAACTTTGGTATGGTGTTTGTTACCACCTAAAGGAAGCGACCTAGATATGGAAAAATATATATATTTGTGGTCAGTGTGACCTCCTGAGTAGATATAGCCATGTCCGCCCGCAGGCACAATAACTCAAAAACTAATGGAGCTATTTTGATGAAATTTTAACTGTAGGTTACTAGGACTTAAAGTGGGCGGGGATTGCACATGCGCAAACGAGCATGATTCCAAATTCTAACTTCTTTGAACCTCCAAATTCGGTATCAGGGTGTTCTTTTCTATTCCCTTAGTGTCCTCGAAAATTGGAAGCAATTAAAATAGTCGGGGAACATCCACATAGTTTTGAAGACCTTAAAGCATATTTTCGGAAATAATAGAGATAGTAACTTCAAAAAAATGTAGAAGCTTCTCATTTTTGCACAAGGCTGTTCTTTATTATTTCCTATGTGTTGCCTTAATGTATGATCAATTGGAGTGGTGGTTCAGGTAACTCTTTTAGACCTTTAAAGGTTGAAAGGCTTATCATCGAAAATAAATAAAAATAGTAACTTAAAATTAATATAGAATGTTCCAATTCTGTTCCATGGTTTCGGGTTCTGGAACCTTTGAAAAGTCCAAAAGCTAACAAACGTATATCTTAAAAATACCAAAACTCAGAAGCTAATTACGCTATTTTGATGAAATTTATATTCTAGTTTACTAGCAATGAAAGTACCATGGGAATTGGTTCTGGTGGATTTCGGATTCTAGAAACTTTTGATCGAATTGAGGTCAAACTAGTATAATTTCGAAACCAAAGAAGATAGAACATCATATTTGGGGCACATGTGTTTCTTCTTATTTGTTTTGTATACGGGAAATTTTGGATGAATTGGAATAGCAGTTTGCGTACCACTCCCACTACTCTCAAGACCTTAAAGCATAATACATATATTCGAAATTAATAAAGATAAAAAAATCAAATTTGATACACTATTTGCTATTTCCGTTCTTATTTAACACTTGTATATTTTTAAAAGGTTAAGAGTTTCATTATTAAACATAATATGTATTACTCGTATATTTAATAAATTAAAAACGACCTAATGTTTTTTTGTAATTAAGAAATTGTGTACGATACTTAAGTTGTAAAATTTATTTTTTTATTAAAATTAATTATACGAACAGTTCTAAATTTATTATTGTATTTTAAAAAGCTAATGAAAGCATTAATGGTTTTAACTAACATTAAAAACCATGAAATTATATAAACTTTTATATTTAAATTATTACAAATTAATATTTCTTTCGAATAACTTTGAGCTTAATTATTTAGAACATTAATAAATAAGTAATTAAGAGAATAAATTTAAAAATTATTGAAAATTGAAATAATTAACCAAGGGTAGTAAATAATTCAAATATGTAATTTTATAATTGCATTTTAAGAATCCATTTATCTCAACTTTATTTGTTGTTTAATATTTTTAAATAGATAATTGCTAATATTTTTGAATTGATAAAATAATTAGAAAATGTTTTTAGTATTATAAAGTAAATTTGGTTAGTCATGTCTTACGATCAAACTAATAAAAGCTTTTATGATTTTAGAATGACTTATGGACTTCCCATTAAATTTGAACCAAGCAGGTGTAGGGTATTTCTAAGTCGGTTACACCGGTTGACTGTTTCTTTACTTGTTTTCATTTTGATTGCTGACTTCAGATGTTAATTTAATATTTCTTCTAAATTTAAATTTCTTTAAATACCTTATGGCTGATATTGATGTTGTATTGATTTGATCACCAAATGTGAAGGTGTCTTCAGTTCTGTATTTAAGGTTTTGGGGGTTTCTTTATCATTATCAGGATTTATATTATTTATTTCATTTAAATTTTCCTCCTTTTTATTTTTCATAGCTCTTGTAATAATATGTATGTTGTTCATTTCGAAAGTGCATGAGCATTTGTATTCATTTTACCTTGCTTCAATATAATCTCAAATACATAATCCATTTAATCTAGACATATTCTTGTTAATTTGGATGATGGGTTTTTATGCGTGAACAAGCTTACTAACGGTTTATGGTCAGTGTAAACTATAAATTTTTTACCAAAATTATATGGTCTAAGATAGGTAATACCCCAATGTATTGCCTAAAGTTCTTTTTCTATAATTGGCTTATTCAACTCATGCTTATTCAATGATTTGTTTGCATAAGCAATTGGCTTATCATTTCCTATGCTTCCTTGAGATAATACAGCTGCTAGTGCAAAATTTGCTGCATCAGTTGTTAATATGAATGGTTTTGCAAAATTTGGATAACTTAATATAGGTTGAATTATTAATTTCTATTTAAGCGTTTCAAATGCATTATTATGTTCTTTTTCCTAACTAAATATTTGTTTTTTCTTTAAAAATTGGTTAAGTGGTTTAGCTATTACTGCAAAATCTTTTATAAACCTTCTGTATTAATTGCAGTAAGTTACAATTCTTCTTACTTCATCTGCATCTTTTTGAGGGATAATTTTTAATTGTCTCAAACTTGGCTGGATCAGTTTTGATTCCTTCTGATGTTATTAGATGTCCCAAATATACGACTTCTGATTTCAGAAAATTGTATTTCCCAGGATTCAGCTTTAGATTATATTTTTGTAAACGTTCTAAAACTCTAGTTAAATTGTAATTATGATCTCTCAAATTTGATCCAAATACTATTATATCATCTACATATAGAAATGCAGCTTCTTGCAGTCCGCTTAATACTACTGAAAGCATGCGTTGAAAACTTTTTGTAGATATTTTTAATCCGAAAGGCAACCTCCTTTGTTTATTGAAAATGCTGTCTGGGTTTATGATGTAATGGTATTTGATGAAATGAACTTGTCATATCTAATGTAGAAAAAATTTTAGAGTTGATAATTTGTCCTACTGTTTTGGAACAACCGAATTTTGCAGTAACTTTGGTCATTACACTAAACTATTTTTCTCAAGATTTCAGACACTCAACTGTAGTAGGTATAGAGTAACGCTCACAAAAAATAAGAAGTTGTATGGCAACTACTCGAACTCTCTGCAGCAGACCAACCAAATTTTGAAGTAACTTTAGCCATTACACTAAACTATTTTTGGCAAAATTTCAGACACGCAGCTGTACTAGGTACAGAGTAATGCTCATATAAATAAAGAAGTTGTATGGAATCCGTGGACCAAAATGGCTGGATTTAAAAAGCGATGCCGACGAATTTTGTGAAAATTTCAAGATCCTAGCTCCTTTAGTTTTTAAGTTATCGTGCGGACGGACATACATAGCTAAATCAATTTTTTTTTCGATTCTGATTCGATTCATACACTTATCTATATCTACCCCTCCATCTCTGCGTCACAAACGTAATGGAAAATTTATTATACCCTTTGACCTATAGTCATACGGTTATAACAATGATTGTAGATGTTATAAGAACTTCCTTCAATATCTCTTTGATTTATAAATTTGTTTGTTAAACCATTGCTGATGATGATTCACTAGAAAACCATTCCATGATGAGTTTATTTTTGCAAGTCTGTACTTCTTTTCCTTAACTCTTTAGATTTTTGTACAGTTTCCTGTTTCTTCTCTAAAGTTATAGCTTATAGTAGACTACTATATAATCTGCTCGGCTCTGTGAGTCTTTGAAATTTTCTACCACCACTCTTTCTTTTCTTTGGTTGTACGTTTTATATTCATCCAACGTAGTTCGGATTTTTGCGGCTTTTAATTCTTCCTTCAAATTTTGTTCTTCTATCTTTGTTTTTCTTATGTCTCTTTGTATTGTCTCTATTTCTGCAGCTAGTTGAACGAAGCGTTTGTGGAATTCTTCTTCTGATGTTATTTCCATTTAATTAGTTTTCTTGTAATATTTATTTTTCCTGACCATTTCTTATCGAAAGTATTACTTCTGCTTCTCAGTTTTATCTCAGCTTGGTGAGTTGTTCACTACACTATATTCCTTGTAAGTTCAGGGTCGCCATGTAATATTTCTCGTCTGCATTTTCATGCTCTAACACACATTGATCAGGCAAGTTAATTGACTGATGCAATATGTTCCTTCATTTGTTTTATAACAGCTAGAAGGCTTAGCTCATCTGCATGCACAGAATGCCAACTTCTTTTTATATTTATTATTATTGAAGACAATTATGCAAATTTATCTAGCATGATTGTTTCAATATGCATTATTAAATACTAAATATTGATTATAAATTATTCTTTTATTCCATGCAAATAGCCTGCAGGAATAATATATATTAAAATAAAAGATATGTTATTATATTTGCAGTTAGATTAACTCTGATTTTTATTTAAAAATATCGACCCTTATATACTAATTTCGATTTTTCAGATCCATACAAATTTAATCTAGAGCAATAAATTATTAAAATTTATTGCTTAGTTACAAAAAATTTTATTTGGATTAAAAGAATGCATTACAATATTTACTGACCTTGTTTATTATTACATAAAGATCATTGACCAAAAATATCAACCAAAATTTATATGAATCATTATCATTCACCATATTAACATTACAAATAAAACGAGGAAGAGTGTAGTAGAGTTGACTGTGTCAACTCTGGGATACCCGTACGACCGTAATAAAAACATTTCATCATTATTATGAACATTAATTACTTTTGATGCTCCTTGAGAATTGAGTTGACACTATTAACACGTTTGGAATTTGTTAACCAATGCCGGCCGGCAGTTAGCCAAAAAAAATGTTGGAAGCAAATATTGTCCAATTTTGCGCAGTACTGTTTTGGCCAAAGAGAAAGTCTCAAAACATTTTTTGTTGAGTTCCGTTAACCCATTGCGATGCGACACAGCGTAATTTCTTGAATTTTTTCGTTACTTTACTTTAAATTCGAAACGGTTTGACGGGATTACTCCAAATTTTGTATGCGCGAAGCACTTTGAAAATGAAGTTGAGTCTGTTAGCAGCCTTGGTGTTTGGTAACACATGGCGGTCCTACGATTGGTCAAAAAAAAAATTTTGAAAATAAATTACGTCCAATTTTGGGAAATAGTTAAAACTTCTTTGAATTACAGGAACTTTAAAAAATGAATAGTATAATCCTAGCCAAATCATTTAAAAACAATTGCTTTAATACATTTTAAAATAACATTTACGCCATGTGTAATTTTTATGTTAACTTTTTGCAATAACATCAACTTAAATTAAACCTCCATTGAGAGGCGCAGCAACGCGCACCGGGTATTAGCTAGTTTTCTAATATTTATTGTTTTAAGATGTTGTCTTTAATTATAGATACATCTGCTTCTGTATTAGTTAATAATGTGATAAAATTCTTATTATTTATGTTTTTATATTTGTGCAGTTATTGTTACTGCTAATTGAGCTTATCTTCTTCTGTTGAATTGGTTTTGGTTGTTGTTCCTTTGCATGTTGATGGCATGCCCCGGATTTCTTCAGCCGAGGCTAATGTAGTTTCCCTGATAATTTTTGTAGTTACTGTTTGTTTTTTGTGTTCTACTATTATTATTATCAAAGTGTTTCTATTAGTTATTACTAAAATTGTTATTATAGTTGTTTCTGTTATATGATTATTATTATTATTAAAGTAGTTATTTTAATAATTTCTTCTAAAGCTGATCTGTCTGTTAAATTGGCCTCTAAAAATATTTGGCCTAAAATGCATAATGTTATTTGGCCTTTTATTGCTATCATTTTCGAATGCTAATTTTATAGCCTCTGCAAAAATCTTTGGTTTTGCTGGTAAAATTATTGATATATGCATCTCATTCAATCCATTTTTGAATGGGTTAAGACCTAATTGGTCATTTAATGGTTCTCACCTTGTTCAGCTATTTGTAACTTATTTAATTGAGCAATGAGCATTTCTATCTTTGTTGGAAATGAATTGACATCCTGATTGCCTTGTACCAATCTTGTTAATTCATTTTGAATTTTTGCTGGATTCTTCTTTGAATTGAAATTTGTATTTAATATTTCCTTCAATTTATCAGTATTGTTTATTTCTACCTCAGTTATCAGTTGTTACTTCAAAATTTCCCATGTTGTTTATTTTTATTTTAATAGTTATTTGTCTTATTATTTCTTTCAATTTCAAAATTTATTGAAAATCACCTTTACTATTTTTCTCATAAAAATCTCAAAGTTCATTTATCGCTCGCTGTTTATCATCTATGAATATTTGTGAATACGTTCTATTTGGACTCTTTTTTAGGATTTTTAACGAGTCTGTCAGTCTATTTATCTCACTGTCCATTCAATTGCAAAACAAATTTTCTTTTTATATTAAGTTTTAATAAAAAAGAATTTTACATAAATGATTTCAAAAAATGGGGATTCTAAGGTTTAACTAGTATCCGCCTAGGACCAAATGACTATATATAAAAGATAGCTGGTGTTGCCAGCTTTCAAAAAATATATAGCTTTAATGGCGCATATTATCCTTTAAGGACGAAAAGGACATTTAAAAGTATCCTTGTTATTTTAGTCTATTTTACAAAAACCGTTATAACTAGCGATCTGTTCAATATATATATATTCAATCAAAGCTATTAATTAAGATGACGGTCTGGAGAATATTTTAACGTTTATCTGATGACGATAGGTGCTGCCGTTTTGGAGATATTGCAATTTCAAGTGGAAATTTAAATCAAAAAAAAAAACAAAATTTTGAACTTTCAAAAAAACCACTATAACTATGAAATTTTCAAAAACACCCTGTATTTTTTATTATACTGTTAGAAAGGTCTTTTAACACTCTTTCCAACGGTACATAATAAGTATGGTATATGTTGATAAATAGCCCCACCAGAGAACATGAATGAAAAACTGACACAACAATTTTATTAAAAAATACATTTTCATACTTTATTTCTCATAAATTTATTTTGCCTTTTTGTTGGGATGGTGTTATAATTCCAAAAAAAAAATTCCAAATTTACAAAATTCCAAAGAAAGAAAAAAAAATAATCCCAAAAAAAAAAATTCCAAAAAAAATAATTCCAAAAATCAAAATTTAATGACAAACTATTTTTTAAAAACAGTAATTTTTTACATGCATATTTCAACAAATAAAAATTTAAAAATAGAGAGGGCTGCCGCCCCCAAACCCCCGCTAAACAAATTATTGAAACCCTGATTTTGAATCCAACTCTAAAATACCTCCTAATTCAGAATCTCACGTATACAAATATATAAATATTCTGGAAAAAGCGTATAATCCTGTAATTGTAGCCAACTATAAAATCTCTCCTAATTATTTTTACATGCATATTTCAACAAATAAAAATTTAAAAATAGAGGGGGCTGCCGCCCCCAAACCCCCGCTAAACAAATTATTGAAACCCAGATTTTGAATCCAACTCTAAAATACCTCCTAATTCAGAATCTCACGTATACAAATATATAAATATTCTGGAAAAAGCGTATAATCCTGTAATTGTAGCCAACTATAAAATCTCTCCTAATTATTTTTTACATGCATAGTTCAATAAATAAAAATTTAAAAATAGAGGGGGCTGCCGCCCCCAAACCCCCGCTAAACAAATTATTGAAACCCTGATTTTGAATCCAACTCTAAAATCCCTCCTAATTCAGAATCTCACGTATACAAATATATAAATATTCTGGAAAAAGCGTATAATCCTGTTATTGTAGCCAACTATAAAATCTCTCCTAATTATTTTTTACATGCATATTTCAACAAATAAAAATTTAAAAATAGAGGGGGCTGCCGCCCCCAAACCCCCGTTAAACAAATTATTGAAACCCTGATTTTGAATCCAACTCTAAAATACCTCCTAATTCAGAATCTCACGTATACAAATATATAAATATTCTGGAAAAAGCGTATAATCCTGTAATTGTAGCCAACTATAAAATCTCTCCTAATTATTTTTTACATGCATATTTCAACAAATAAAAATTTAAAAATAGAGGGGGCTGCCGCCCCCAAACCCCCGCTAAACAAATTATTGAAACCCTGATTTTGAATCCAACTCTAAAATCCCTCCTAATTCAGAATCTCACGTATACAAATATATAAATATTCTGGAAAAAGCGTATAATCCTGTAATTGTAGCCAACTATAAAATCTCTCCTAATTATTTTTTACATGCATATTTCAACAAATAAAAATTTAAAAATAGTGGGGGCTGCCGCCCCCAAACCCCCGCTAAACAAATTATTGAAACCCTGATTTTGAATCCAACTCTAAAATCCCTCCTAATTCAGAATCTCACGTATGCAAATATATAAATATTCTGGAAAAAGCGTATAATCCTGATTTTGTAACAAACTCTAAAATTCTTGCTCGCTAAAGCTATGGAAATATTTTTTGGAATTTTTTTTTTCTTTCTTTGGAATTTTGTAAATTTGGAATTTTTTTTTTGGAATTATGACACCATCCCAACAAAAAGGCAAAATAAATTTATGAGAAATAAAGTATGAAATGTATTTTTTAATAAAATTGTTGTGTCAGTTTTTCATTCATGTTCTCTGGTGGGGCTATTTATCAACATATACCATACTTATTATATACCGTTGGAAAGAGTGTCAAAAGACCTTTCTAACAGTATAATAAAAAATACAGGGTGTTTTTGAAAATTTCATAGTTATAGTGGTTTTTTTGAAAGTTCAAAATTTTGTTTTTTTTTTGTTTTAAATTTCCACTTGAAGTTGCAATATCTCCAAAACGGCAGCACCTATCGTCATCAGATAAACGTTAAAATATTCTCCAGACCGTCATCTTAATTAATAGCTTTGATTGAATATATATATATTGAACAGATCGCTAGTTATAACGGTTTTTGTAAAATAGACTAAAATAACAAGGATACTTTTAAATGTCCTTTTCGTCCTTAAAGGATAATATGCGCCATTAAAGCTATATATTTTTTGAAAGCTGGCAACACCAGCTATCTTTTATATATAGTCATTTGGTCCTACGCGGATACTAGTTAAACCGTAGAATAGCCCAAAAAATTATTCTCAAAATTTATTTTCAAAATATTTACTTTATAATTTGGAATTATTTAAAGAATTTTACTTGTATAATATGTTATGTAATATGTACGAGGAAGAGTGTAGTAGAGCAGACTGTGTCAACTCTGGGATACCCGTATGACCGTAATATACAGATTATATCATCCGATTAATTACTTTTGGCAAAATTTCAAACATACATTATTAGGTGTAGTGTAATGCTCATATAAAACAAGAAATGATAAAAAACCAAGGGTTTTTAAAAAAGCACATTTTCAAAATAATATAGTGTTTCATACCAAGTATTTTATCGGAATATAATGTTCAAGCTTCAATATTAACGTTTAATTAAGGAAATATATACGTTGGTGACTAAGTTACTGCTTACTTATAAAAACAGTAAATTTTTTATTTTAAAGTTCTAATAGCCCTTCAATGGGGAAGGTTGCCAAATTTCTCACGACTAACTTCATTCGACTTGGTTCTACGAATTAAACCAAAATTTGGAATTTTATTTAGAATTTTATTATCTAAGCAAAAATGGGTAAAACTGAGAGACACTTTCTTCAATTTAAAGAACCGCTTTTAAATTTAAGAAAAACCTTTAACACATATTAAAATATAATGTTGGACCTTCAAATTTTGTATATTAATAAAAAAAAAATTCTACAAAGCAAAATTTCAATTTTCGAGCCCTTATAGATTCTAAACCGGGGGCTTGACAAAAAAATTTTGTTCACCGACTCCTACTAACTTTTCAGGATCTAACTCCCAAAATTTTAAGACCCTATCTTAAACCGTTTAAGAGATATGTGGGACCAAAAATTTTGCAAAAATTGAGTTTTATATAATTCTAAATTTTAGTACCGCATGGCAACCCTATTTGATCGACGTATTTTTGTTAAGTCTATAAAAGCAGCTCTCTTATACTGTTTTTTGATTGAAAATAAACCTAACAGAACTCATGTTATATCATTTTAAATATAGGGCTTTTTTGGAATTTGCAGAGGCTGTAGCTTCGTAACCCTTCAAAATTAAGAAAAAGCTTTGCCACATGTTGAAATATAATTATAGAGCTTTAAATTTTGTATATCTCTAAAAAAAAATTTAGACTTGACTTGGGGCTTGACAAAAAAATTTTGTTAACCGACTCCTAATAATTTCTGAGCATCTAACTTCTCCCAAAATTTCAAGAGCTTGAACCGTTCAGAAGATATGTGTGGTTAAACATTTTGCATTTCGGCTATTGCATAAAAACGAATTTGTGAAAATTTCAAAATCCTAGCTCCTTTATTTTCTGAGTTATCGTACGGACGAATGGACGGACGGACAGACATACATAGCTAAATCGATTAATTTTTCGATTCTGATCCGATTCATACGCTTGAGTCTATATCTACTCCCCCTCCTTCACTGCGTCTCAAACGTAATGGCAAATTTAGTATACCCTTTTGACTAATAGTAATACGGGTATAAAAACTTTATTAAAATGTTAATTTAAATGTTGAGGTACAAAAAATTTCTTTTCGTTAATTTTTTAGTGTTTGAAAAAATAGCAAAAAAAAGCAATCAAAATGTTTAAGAAGATTTCTAACATTAATTTTTTTCCTATTGTAAATTTGTTTGTTGAACCATGATGATTCACTAGAAAACCATTCCATGATGAGTTTATTTTTGCAAGTCTGTACTACACAATATACCTGGTAAGTTAATTATTTATTAAAGTCATGTCTAACACACATTGATCAGGCAAGTTAATTGACTGATGCAATATGTTCCCTCATTTGTTTAATAACAGCTAGAAGGTTTAACTCATCTACAGGCACAGAATGCCAACTTCTTTTTATTTTTATTATTATTGAAGACAATCATGCAAATGTATCTAGCATGATTTTTCAATATGTATTATTAAATATTAAATTTTGATTATAAATTATTCTTTTATTCCATGAAAATGCAGGAATAAAATATATTAAAATAAAAGAAATGTTATAATTTTTGGAGTTAGATTAACTCTGATTTTTATTTAAAAATATTGATCCTTATATACTAATTTCGATTTTTCAGATCCATACACATTTAATCTAGAGCAATAAATTATTAAAATTTATTGCCTAGTTACAAAGAATTTTCTTTGAATCAAAAGAATGCATTACAATATTTACGTACCTAGTTTATTATTACATAAAGATCATTGACCAAAAATATCAACCAAAATTTATATGAATCATTATCATTCACCATATTAACATTACAAATAAAACGAGGAAGAGTGTAGTAGAGTAGACTGTGTCAACTCTGGGATACCCGTACTACCGTAATATAAAAGGTATATCATTATTATAATCATTAATTACTTTTGGCAAAATTTCAAAAATACCAGATTTATTAGGTGTAGTGTAATGCCCATATAAAAGAAAGAGTTAAATGGCAGCTACTCGAACCCTCTGCGGTAGACCAACCAAATCTTTCAGTAACTAAGGTATATAGTAATGCTCATATAAAATAAAAAGTTGTATGGCAGCTACTCGAGCTTACTGCAGCAGAGCAACCAAATTTAGCCATTGGCCATTACACTAAACTATTTTTGGCAAAATTTCAGACACCCAATTTTAACAGGTATAGAGTAATGCTCATATAAAATAAAAAGTTATATGGCAGCTACTCGAACCCTTTGCAGTAACTTTGACCATTACAATAAACTATTTTTGGCAAAATTTCAGACACCCAGCTTTAATAGGTATAGAGTAATCCTCATATAAAATAAGAAGTTGTATGATAGCTACTCGAGCTTACTGCAGCAGACCAACCAAATTTCGCCTTTGGCCATTACACTAAACTATTTTTACCAAAATTTCAGACATGCAGCTGTAATAATTACAAAGAAATGCTCATATAAAAAAAGAAGTTGTATGGCAGCTACCCGAACCCATGGATCAAAATGGCTGGATTAAAATAGCGATGATGGCTATTGCAAAAAAACAAATTTTTACAGACAGACAGATAGACGGACGGACATTAATAGCTAAATCGATTTTTTTTTCGATTCTGATTCGATTCATACACTTGAGTCTACCCCTCTCCTTCTCTGCGTCACAAACGTAATGGAAAATTTATTATGCCCTTTGACCTAGAGTCATACCGGAATAAAAAATGTAATTTGATCACAAAAATATTCACCCTCTTTCTCTAACTCGCTCGAGCGGAGTGATACGAAACTTATTCGTGTCATGTCTAAAAGTTTATGTACTTTCTGTAAGACGCGCGATGAAACAGTTGTTATGTTGGTAGTACTTGTTTCCAAAAAAAAAAAATTCAAATTTGATTAGTATGAAATTTGTTATTTGACATTTGTTTTGAATTAGAGAAGTAAACAAAGAAAATTTTGTTTTACTTTATAAAGTTAAAAATTATTATTTTTATAAAGTAATAAACAATTTATTAGAATAAATAATTAGAAAACAAAAAAATAAAGTAAAAAGCTAAAATGGAACAAACGGATATCGTAGAAAAGTAAGTATATATACCTAAATAGGTTAACATTTATACCTACCTACATACCTACATTTTTCATTCGTTATCTTTTGAATTTTGCGATTATGGTTTTTCCCGTTTTAAAAAATTTTACAATTTTAGTCTCATTACACTTACATTCCTTTGCAATTCTTCATCCTCAGAAGAATCAGAATCATGTAAAAAAAAGGAGCTCATCTTTTATTTTAATCTTAAGTTTAAGAAAAATCACTAACACAATATATTTGTCGTAGGAAAAGTCTTACAGAAATGCCATACACGGTAAATTAGACATTTCTATCGCGTCAATTTGAAAATATCGCTTCAACGTCTTACAGAAATGCTGTAAGTCGCTTCAACGCTTCTAATCGCATGAAGCGACTTACAGAAAGAGGGTGATTATATTTGTATCATGCACTTGCTATTATACAAATATTTGTGAACAGATGTTAACACTTAGAATTTTTGACAAAACAAAACAAAAACAAGTAAAGAAACAGTCATTCAGTGCAACCGACTTAGAAATACCCTACACCTATTTGGTTCAAATTTAATGGGAAGTCCATTAGTCATTTTAGAACAATAAAAGCTGTTATTAGTTTGGTCGTAAAACATAGCTAACCAAATTAACTTTATAATACTAAAAACATTTTATAATTAGACTATCTATAAAAAAATATTACAAATTCTTACCAATTTATCGATTTAAAAATATTAAAAAACAAAAAAACTTGAGTTAAATGAAAACATATTTATTTCAATTCAACTACAAAAGTGAAAAAATTTGAATTTTTAAATTTTGTGATAAAAATTTAATAATTAAAATTTTTCAAAATTGCAATTATTTTAAACTAGCTGTTGTCCCGTCACAGAATGACGGAAGGTCAAATTTAAAGAAGAACTTTTTCTAATTAAAAACTATTTTTAATTTCATTATTTACATTATGTTAAAAGTATGTTAAATAAAATTGCAACCGTTACATTTTACATTTTGATTCTAGTAATAGGTACACAAAAAATAAATAAATGACTCATATAATTTCTTCTTGTATCTTAAAAACTTGAAGATGAATAAGTTAGTTAGTCTACTTTTTATATGTTTCGTGTTTATAAAATTTTGGGGTCGTTAGTTCAAATCCCTTCTTGGTATAATTTTTTTTTAATTTCAATTATTATTTTTTTTTTATTTAAGTGAGTACTTGCTTAAATTAAATAAATTAATAAAAGATTTAAAAATTTTTTATATGTTTATTTTGTTTCAATAATGATCTATTTCTCCATTCATTAATGTTTTGTATATTATATTTTTAAAAAATGTTGCTATACATTCTATATCGTTTTCTTTGTTTCGATTCAAATCGGAATACTTGTTTGTTGCTAACATTCTACAATGTGTACTCAACATGCTAAATAATGTATCTATTTATTATTTAAATTTACGAAAATTGTATTAAATAAATGTTGATTTTTCAATTGAGTTTTGCAATATCACAAATTATAAATTTTATTTGAAATTTTTTAATATACCTAACCTAACTAAGTTTAAAAAAAAATTATTTTGTTTGGTTTTTATAGTGCATTGAACTCAGGTAGGCTACCATGTATTGCTATTTACGCTAAATTGTAAGTAGCATGAGAAAAAAATGACACCATGTAGAGCGCATATAGGAAATTTGCGCATCCGTAAGTAGCAACTTTAGTACCATGGTGTGCTACTTGCGAACATTTTTGACGTTTATTTTACTTTTTTCATTCGCTTGATAATTTGTTTGCGAAGGAGGTGTAATTTTTTAGTTTTTAACAATTAGTTAGTAGTTTTTAATAAACATGTAAATAATACATACAATATATGTCATTTATAGAATTTATGATAATTAAAGTTCTATGTTTAAGCACAAATTACTTTAACTATACTTTGTTACAAACTAACAAAAATATTTAAAGGCAAAAAATTTTTTTGTTCATTGTGATATAAACAACAATCTTTAATTTTTTTTGTGCATTAACATATTACTATTTACATTTATTTTGTAGGTCTAAGCAAACAACCAACCACTTTATGGTACAACATAAGGAATTAGCTCAAGGCTATTCACGAACAGTGGATGGCCGGGTTAAATCCAATAAATTGTGGCAAATATACATATAAAAATGCTTCCTTTGATAGCCGGAAATTTTTGATAAAACTAAATTGTAAAAAAAAATAATCAATTATTAAAAATGAATCTTTTACTTAAAGAAGCCATAAGGCTTTTTACCTCTTGGTAGGCATTTGTATTATGTAAGATTTTTCCCTAAGAATTTTTCTTTGAATTGGCACATTATTTTCTTCATCACTGTCACTTAAAAACAATGCTATGGAATCCATTTTTTTTTATTTAACTTTATTTTTTATTTAAAATTATGTTTTATTTTATTTTTAAAAAAAATTTTATTTGAATTGTTTACAAATTTACGATTTTACAAACAAAAACAAATGTCTAAATGTCAATTTTAAAAATTTTAGAAGGAACAACAAATGTCAAAGTGGCAATTTTAAATATTTTCAATGGCAGCACAGTTTTTCGATGCGTTTTTGTTACATGGTACCAATTAATTTACGCATCGCAAATCAAATGCGCACATTTTTGCGATGCGCATTTTTTACATGGTAGGGGCCCAGGTATTGTATACCCGAATCCACCTTCCCAACCGTTAGTCGTTACATTATTTTTTTTCATTTTTAACTTTTTTTAAATAGATAAATAAATAAAAGTTTATAAAGGAAGGGATGGGAGATAGTTGAGAGCGAGATGAGGGTAAACTTTGAAATTACTTTAATACATTGCTTGGTTTATTTGGTTAAGCAAACCAAGCAATGCATCAAAGCATACATTGGGCTTTCGCCCTTATTTCAGATTTGCACTGAAAATTATTAAGACTTACTACACAAATGTGCCTGTGAAGCATTGTCTTCTAAGTTTTTTTTACAAAATGTCTTACTATTTATTTAAAATTTCCAGAAAATCTTCTGCGATTTTTAAAACTGAAATGAAATTATTCTTATATTCTTATATTATATTATTATATTATATACTAATAAATAAATTTCATTTCAAAAAAAATTTTTTTTTTTTATTAAAAATAAATAAAATATTTTTTGGCCTGCTTATGATAATTTATGATATTTTATTTTCTAAAATAAAACACATCCAACAAAACATTAATATTTTATTTTTTTATAATTGAACACATCCAACAAAACACATTTAATTAAATGCGTTTGTTACACCTCATTCTAGACAAATATATTAATAATAATTGCTAGTTTATGTATATATAAAAAAGCTTATAAACGCAATATATGCAATAAATGTACCTTTGAATATAGCTTAAGTATTGTACACAATGTCTTAATTATATATCACCCATGGTCCAATCTCGATCGTACGCAATCCCCGCGTTCGTCTCATTTCTAGTAACCTACAGCAAAAAACACTATAACTAAACAACTAATGACGCTGTCTTCATAAATTTTGTGTTGTGGGGTACTGGTAATGAAACTAAGGCAGTGATTGCGATTGCGTACGGTGGGTAATATACAATGGGTTCTGAACCTAGAACGTTTTGATCGAATTTAGGCCAAACTGGAATAATTCCGAAACCAATAAAGATAGAACCTCCAAATTTGGTATCAGGGTGTCTCTTCCTATTTCCTTAGTGTCCTTGTAATTTGGGCCCCATTGGACAATGCGTTCGAAACTTAGAACTTTTTGATCGAATTTAGGCCAAACAAGCATAATTCCAAAACCAATGAAGATAGAACCTCCAAATTTGGTGTCAGGATGTCTCTTTCCATTTCCTAAGTGTCCTTGAAATTTGGGACCAATTGGAGTAGTGAGTTGAGGACCAGCCACACAGTTCCGAAGACCTTAAAGCATATTTTCAAAATTAATAAAGATAGTAA
Organism: Dolichopus griseipennis; assembly: GCA_963082915.1. Lineage (NCBI taxonomy): Eukaryota > Metazoa > Arthropoda > Insecta > Diptera > Dolichopodidae > Dolichopus > Dolichopus griseipennis. The sequence goes on along the minus strand of OY720441.1, from coordinate 177,398,616 downwards.
CTTCAAACAAATTTAGAAGTTTCAAATTTGGCACATGGGTGCCCTTTACTATTTCCTGTGCGGTTCCTCTAATTTTAGATCAATCAGAGTGGTGGTTCAGTACTCCTCTTAGACTCCCCAAGGTTTAAAAGCTATATTTATCATCGAAATTAATAAAAATAGTAACTTAAAATTAAGATAGAACGTTCCAATTGTGTATAAGTGTTAACTAGTATTGAAAGTTCTGGTCGAGTTCGAACTATAAGTTCGGATTCTAAAAACTCTTGATCGATCTGAGGCCAAACGGGTATAATTTCGAAGCCAAAGAATATATTTCCTATTTCCTGTTTCCCCGAAATTTAGACTTAATTCTAGTCGTGGTTCAGGTGCCTCCTAAGAAACCCCAAAATTAAAAAGCTAATCTTCGAAATACATGAAGATAGAAACTTTAAATTTTATACACGAGGGTTCTTTCCTATTTCCGTTTTTATTTAACACTTTTATATTTTTAAAAGGCTAAGAATTTTACCATAAAGCATATTTAGTATAATATTTTATAAATTAAAAACCATAGGTGATAATATAATTAAGGCATCGTGTAATTGCAATTTTGAAAAATTTTACTTATTAAATATATTATGCTTGGATTAGCGTTTATCACAAAATTTAATAATTCAATTTTTTTCACTTTAGTAATTGAATTTAAATAAATATATTTTCATTTATTTCAAGTTTTTTTGTTTTTTAATATTTTTAAATAGATAATATGGTAAGAATTTGTAAATAAATTAGAAAAGTAATTAGAAAATGATTTTAGTATTATAAAGTTAATTTGGTTAGCTATGTCTTACGATCAAACTAATGACAGCTTTTATGGTTCTAAAATGACTTATGGACTTCCCATTAAATTTGAACCAAAAAGGTGTAGGGTATTTCTAAGTCGGTTGCACCGACTGACTGTTTCTTTACGTGTTATATATGTTCCTTGACCCTAGAGCTACAATCATAAATTTTGTGGTGTAGGTTACTGGTAATGAGACTATTTCAGGTACTGCGTACGATCGAGTTCGGATCATGCGTTCGGATCCTAGAAGTTTATGATCGAATTTAAAATTATTAAAAAAAAATAGCTTAAAATTATGAAAGAACGTTCCAATTGTGTACAAGGGTTCACTAGTATTGAAAGTACGGCGCGGACTGCATTTAGGCGAAATCCATCCGACCATGGGTTCGGATCCTGGAAGTTTTTCATCGAATTTAGGCAAAAACAGCCTGATTCCAAATTCAAAGAAGTTAGAACCTCCAAATTCGTTATCAGGGTGCCCCTTTCTATTCCCTTAGTGTCCTCGAAAATTGAAACCAATTCAAAAATGAGGTACCATAATGGATGGGGTACCATCCACATAGTTTTGAAGACCTTAAAGCATATTTTCGAAAATAATAGATAGTAACTTCAAAGAAGCTTCAAATTTGGCACAAGGCTGTTCTTAATTATTTCCTACGTGTTCCCTTAATGTGATCAATTGGAGTGGTGGTTCAGATAACTCTCTTAGACCTCTAAAGGTTGAAAGACTTATCATCGAAATTAACATAGATAAAATTAATATAGAATGTTCCAATTGTGTACAAGGATTAACTAGTACTGAAAGTATGACTGGGACTGCATATGGGCGAAATCGTACCATGGTTTCGGGTTCTGGAACCTTTGAAAAGTTCAAAAGCTAACAAACTTATAACTTAAAAACACCAAAACTCAGAAACTAATTACGATATTTTGATGAAATTTATATTCTAGGTTACTAGTAATGAAAGTACTATGGAAATTGGTTGTTTTCGGGTTCAGATTCTAGAAGCTTTTGATCGAATTGAAGTCAAACTGGTATAATTTCGAAACTAAAGAAGATGGTACATTTTATTTGGGGCACAAAAATATTTATTATTTATTTTTGATAGATAATATTCCTATAACATTTATATAATCTTATAAGTAATTTTACAAAAATTAATTGAGAAAGAAAAAAAAATAAATAATTTAATATTCAAAAATACAATTAAATATATATAAATGCCCAGGTAATATCTTTAAATTTTCTTTTTTTGTTTGTCTTTTCTTAATTAATTTAATTTATCTAAAACTTTATATTATTAATTTAATTTATATCTGATAAAATATAAAATATTTAACTATTTAATTACAAATTGAAATCTATATTTTTAATTATCAATTTTTTTTATATAATAATTTTAAACACTGTTTTTTTTTTGTGTTTTATAAAACAAAATTTATTCGACAAAATTAAGAGAAAAAAAAAATTAAGTATGTTCGTCTAAATATTTGTAGAATAAAATAATAGTTTTACAGTACCTTTAAATTGGGGTTTTTACTTGGTGAGTGCAGATTGGATGACTTGTTGATTAAATTTAAATGGTGAAATGTTGAATACCGGAACTTTTACAGGACCAAAGTAGCTTTTGAACTACCGGAACACAGGTAATGTTTATCTACAGAACACAGGAAATGTTGAACAACAGGATCACAGGAGTTTTATAGCATTTGGCGTTTTGTCACACACACAAGAAAGCATAAATTGTTTTATTTATTATATCTTTAATTTTTATAAAGTTCTGATTTTATTTTATTATATTGTTCTTTTATTTTTATTTGATTTTAAAACACACTTTTATATGTTATTTTGTTTTAATTTTAAATATTTTCTTTTGTTTTTTTTTTTATTTTTAAATTATTCAAATTTTTTGTTAATTAATAATATTATAATTATTATCTTTTATTTTTGATTAATTTTTTTATTAGATTCATTATTATTTAACTAAGGTTGAAGTTTTAATTTATAATAAATATTATTCATAAATATTAATCAAATATTATTTTGTTTATTGAATTTTATTGATTTTAATTTATTGAAATTATTAATTATAATTCGTATTAAAACTAATAAAATCCGTTTTTCCTCGTTGTCAGTTTTAGTTTTGGTTTTAGTTATAAATTAAAAACTCTTGTTTTAATTAAATTTTTTTAGTTTTTAAAATAAAACCTTTTTCTTTGAATTCTACTTAAGAACTAATTTTTTAATTTTGAATTTTTTACAACAGTCAATTACAAAATTTCTTTTTTATAATAATATTTTAAATTAAATTTATATAATTTTTTTTTGTTATCGTAATATATTATATATTTTATATTAGGTAATACACATTTTGCAAACCAATTAATGTTGGAGTAGGTCATAATTTTAAGAATTTCTTTTTAACACATGTTGCAAACCAATTAATATTGGAGTAGGTCATAATTTGAAGAATAAGAATTTCTTTTTAGATCATATTACAAAACAAAAATGATCGAAATGTTTTGTAATTTGATTTAAACGTTTTAATAATATTTTAGTTTAATGAAAGAATATGCTTATCACCAAAATTTGTTAAGAGTTTATTGAAATTTATTAGGGTTAAGAAAATGTGTAAACCATGTTTTACTATATGTTTACTAAAGGTAAAAATAAAAAGGAAGAGAAAAACAAAAATATATAAGATCAATTACATTAGTCGAAAGTAATTTTACGATGATAAAGCAGTAGTTTTGGGTATTTTATTTATATTATACATAACTTTTAATCGCATTTACAAAAAAAAAATTCTAAATAAAAACTGATCTGCATTTCAATTAAACCATATAAACCACGCTCTTACCATCCGACCTTTAACTACTTATATTTTCCTTTCTATAATTTTGACAAAAAGGACACGAGTTACGTCACAGTTGGTAACACCAACCAACATAAGGTAGTACCTAATAAGCCGCCAATAAAAGTTAAAACTTGATTTCATATTCATGGAATTTAAAATTAAATATATATAACAATAACAAATAGATAATTATTTCACATTTCTGACTCTTTGTTTTTCTTTTCCTTCTTTTCGTTTTCACACAAAAATGTATTTAGCTACATTTTTGTATACTAAGCATAATTACGGTCATTTGAATTTGAACCACTCTTAATTTTTATTCAAACGATATCAAATACTAAATTCAGCACAATGATAGTCAATTGAACTAAATTTAAATGTGTAATTACTTTCGAAATGATTAAATAGTAATATGAAACCAATCATATGGTGAAATCATTTTGTACAAAATTCATTTTTAAACAAGTAAAGAAACAGTCAGTCGGTGCAACCGACTTAGAAATACCCTACACCTATTTGGTTCAAATTTGATGGGAAGTCCATAAGTCATTTTAAAATCATAAAAGCTTTTATAGTTTGATCGTAAGACATGGCTAACCAAATTTTTTTTATAATACTAAAAACATTTGCTAATTATTTTATCAATTCAAAAATATTAAAAATTCTTACTAACTTATCTATTTAAAATATTAAACAACAAATTAAATTGTGATAAATGGATTCGTAAAATGCAATTATAAAATTACATATTTAAAACTTTTATCCAATTCAATAAAATTTTACACACATGCAGCAATTACTTCTTTTCAGGATTATAAGCTGTAGTGCATTTACTGTAGAATGATTTAGTACCCTTGGTTAATTATTTCAATTTTCAATAATTTTTAAATTTATTCTTTTAATTTACTTATTTTTTTTTTATTTTATAGAAATAAACTTAAAGTTATTCGAACGAAATATTAATTTGTAATAATATAAATATAAAAGTTTATATAATTTCATGGTTTTTAATGTTAGTTAAAACCATTAATGCTTCATTAGCTTGTTATCACAAAATTTATTAATCAAAATATGCAATAAATATATTTCAAAAATACAATGACAAATTTTGAACAGTTTCATATAATTAATTTTAATACAAAAACGAGGAAGAGTGTAGTAGAGTAGACTGTGTCAACTTTGGAATAACCGTCTGGTTAATAACTTTTGGCAAAATTTTAGACACCCAGCTTCATTAGGTGTAGTGTAATGCTCATATAAAAGAAGGAACTGTATGGCAGCTGCTCGAACCCATTGCAGTAAACCAACCAAATTTTGCAAATTTTTTGGCCATTAAACTAAACTACTTTTGGCAAAATTTCAGACACGCAGCTGTAATAGGTACAGAGTAATACTCATATAAAAAAAGAAGTTGTATGGCAGCTACCGGAATCCATGGACCTAAATGGCTGGATTTAAAAAACGATGACGGCTATTGCAAAAAAAACGAATTTCCGAAAATTTCAAGATCCTAGCTTTTTTAGTTTTTGAGTTATCGTGCGGACGGACATACATAAATCGATCTAAATCGATTTTTTTTTCGATTCTGATCCGATCCATACACTTGAGTCTATATCTACTCCCCCTCCTTCTCTGCGTCGCAAACGTAATGGCAAATTTATTGTACCCTTTGACTATGTAGTAATACGGGTATAACGAGGAAGAGTGTAGTAGAGTAGACTGTGTCAACTCTGGGATATCCGTATGACCGTACCATATACATTATATCATTCGGTTAATTACTTTTGGAAAAATTTCAATCATAGAGCTTTATTAAGTGTAGTGTAATACTCATATAAAAGAAAGAGTTGTATGTCAGCTACTCTAACCCTCTACAGTAGACCAACCAAATTTTGCAGAAACTTTGGCCATTACACTTAACTAATTTTAGCAAAATTTCAGACACCCAGCTTCATTAATTGGAGAGAAATGCTCACATAAAATAAGAAGTTATATGGTACCTACTCGAACCCACTGTAATAGACCAACCAAATTTTGCAGAAACTTTGGTTATAAAACTAAACTACTTTTGGCAAAATTTCAGACACGCAGCTGTAACAGGTACAGAGTAATACTCATATAAAAAAAGAAGTTGTAAGTTGTATGCAGCTATCCGAACCCATGGACCAAAATGGCTGGAGTTAAATAGCGATGACGGCTATTCCAAAAAAAACGAATTTCCGAAAATTTCAAGATCCTAGCTCCTTTAGTTTTTGAGTTATCGTCCGGACGCACGGACACACATAGCTAAATCGATTTTTTTTTCGATTTTGAACCGATCCATACACTTGAGTCTATATCTACTATATGGTCATACGCGTATAACAAATTTTACAACTTAAGTATCGTACACAATTTCTTAATTATATTTTACCTATTAATAATTCAATAAAATATAGATATAATATAATAAAAATTAAAAAAATATTTAGTTTTTAATTTATAAAATATAATACATAATATGTTTAATAGTCAGACCCTTAGCTTTTTAAAAATATAAAAGTGTTAAATAGGAACAGAAATAGGAAATAGTATATATTTCAAATTTGATTTTCTTATCTTTAATAATTTCGAATATATTATGCTTTAAGGTCTTGGGAGTAGTGGGGATATATAAATTTCATCAAAATAGCGTAATTACCAAAATTTTATATCACCAAAATTTGTTAAGAGTTTATTGAAATTTATTAGGGTTAAGAAAATGTGTAAACCATGTTTTACTATATGTTTACTAAAGGTAAAAATAAAAAGGAAGAGAAAAACAAAAATATATAAGATCAATTACATTAGTCGAAAGTAATTTTACGATGATAAAGCAGTAGTTTTGGGTATTTTATTTATATTATACATAACTTTTAATCGCATTTACAAAAAAAAAATTCTAAATAAAAACTGATCTGCATTTCAATTAAACCATATAAACCCAGCTCTTACCATCCGACCTTTAACTACTTATATTTTCCTTTCTATAATTTTGACAAAAAGGACACGAGTTACGTCACAGTTGGTAACACCAACCAACATAAGGTAGTACCTAATAAGCCGCCAATAAAAGTTAAAACTTGATTTCATATTCATGGAATTTAAAATTAAATATATATAACAATAACAAATAGATAATTATTTCACATTTCTGACTCTTTGTTTTTCTTTTCCTTCTTTTCGTTTTCACACAAAAATGTATTTAGCTACATTTTTGTATACTAAGCATAATTACGGTCATTTGAATTTGAACCACTCTTAATTTTTATTCAAACGATATCAAATACTAAATTCAGCACAATGATAGTCAATTGAACTAAATTTAAATGTGTAATTACTTTCGAAATGATTAAATAGTAATATGAAACCAATCATATGGTGAAATCATTTTGTACAAAATTCATTTTTAAACAAGTAAAGAAACAGTCAGTCGGTGCAACCGACTTAGAAATACCCTACACCTATTTGGTTCAAATTTGATGGGAAGTCCATAAGTCATTTTAAAATCATAAAAGCTTTTATAGTTTGATCGTAAGACATGGCTAACCAAATTTTTTTTATAATACTAAAAACATTTGCTAATTATTTTATCAATTCAAAAATATTAAAAATTCTTACTAACTTATCTATTTAAAATATTAAACAACAAATTAAATTGTGATAAATGGATTCGTAAAATGCAATTATAAAATTACATATTTAAAACTTTTATCCAATTCAATAAAATTTTACACACATGCAGCAATTACTTCTTTTCAGGATTATAAGCTGTAGTGCATTTACTGTAGAATGATTTAGTACCCTTGGTTAATTATTTCAATTTTCAATAATTTTTAAATTTATTCTTTTAATTTACTTATTTTTTTTTTATTTTATAGAAATAAACTTAAAGTTATTCGAACGAAATATTAATTTGTAATAATATAAATATAAAAGTTTATATAATTTCATGGTTTTTAATGTTAGTTAAAACCATTAATGCTTCATTAGCTTGTTATCACAAAATTTATTAATCAAAATATGCAATAAATATATTTCAAAAATACAATGACAAATTTTGAACAGTTTCATATAATTAATTTTAATACAAAAACGAGGAAGAGTGTAGTAGAGTAGACTGTGTCAACTTTGGAATAACCGTCTGGTTAATAACTTTTGGCAAAATTTTAGACACCCAGCTTCATTAGGTGTAGTGTAATGCTCATATAAAAGAAGGAACTGTATGGCAGCTGCTCGAACCCATTGCAGTAAACCAACCAAATTTTGCAAATTTTTTGGCCATTAAACTAAACTACTTTTGGCAAAATTTCAGACACGCAGCTGTAATAGGTACAGAGTAATACTCATATAAAAAAAGAAGTTGTATGGCAGCTACCGGAATCCATGGACCTAAATGGCTGGATTTAAAAAACGATGACGGCTATTGCAAAAAAAACGAATTTCCGAAAATTTCAAGATCCTAGCTTTTTTAGTTTTTGAGTTATCGTGCGGACGGACATACATAAATCGATCTAAATCGATTTTTTTTTCAATTCTGATCCGATCCATACACTGGAGTCTATATCTACTCCCCCTCCTTCTCTGCGTCGCAAACGTAATGGCAAATTTATTGTACCCTTTGACTATGTAGTAATACGGGTATAACGAGGAAGAGTGTAGTAGAGTAGACTGTGTCAACTCTGGGATATCCGTATGACCGTACCATATACATTATATCATTCGGTTAATTACTTTTGGAAAAATTTCAATCATAGAGCTTTATTAAGTGTAGTGTAATACTCATATAAAAGAAAGAGTTGTATGTCAGCTACTCTAACCCTCTACAGTAGACCAACCAAATTTTGCAGAAACTTTGGCCATTACACTTAACTAATTTTAGCAAAATTTCAGACACCCAGCTTCATTAATTGGAGAGAAATGCTCACATAAAATAAGAAGTTATATGGTACCTACTCGAACCCACTGTAATAGACCAACCAAATTTTGCAGAAACTTTGGTTATAAAACTAAACTACTTTTGGCAAAATTTCAGACACGCAGCTGTAATAGGTACAGAGTAATACTCATATAAAAAAAGAAGTTGTAAGTTGTATGCAGCTATCCGAACCCATGGACCAAAATGGCTGGAGTTAAATAGCGATGACGGCTATTCCAAAAAAAACGAATTTCCGAAAATTTCAAGATCCTAGCTCCTTTAGTTTTTGAGTTATCGTCCGGACGCACGGACACACATAGCTAAATCGATTTTTTTTCGATTTTGAACCGATCCATACACTTGAGTCTATATCTACTATATGGTCATACGCGTATAATAAATTTTATAACTTAAGTATCGTACACAATTTCTTAATTATATTTTACCTATTAATAATTCAATAAAATATAGATATAATATAATAAAAATTAAAAAAATATTTAGTTTTTAATTTATAAAATATAATACATAATATGTTAAATAGTCAGACCCTTAGCTTTTTAAAAATATAAAAGTGTTAAATAGGAACAGAAATAGGAAATAGTATATATTTCAAATTTGATTTTCTTATCTTTAATAATTTCGAATATATTATGCTTTAAGGTCTTGGGAGTAGTGGGGATATATAAATTTCATCAAAATAGCGTAATTACCAAAATTTTATATTGGGACTCCATGTTAAAAACTACAAAAATTGAGCTTGAACTGCTAACCGATATTGATATTCATAATTTTATCAAAAGAGGTATAAGAAGGGGTTTAACACAATGTAGCTTAAGACATTCTGTTGCTAATAATAAATATTTAGAAAACTATGATGCAACAAAACCATCACAATATATAATGTATTTAGATGTAAATAATCTTTACGGGCTTGCTCAATCAGATTTTCTACCCCATTCAAATTTTAAGTGGTGTAAAAATCTCAATATTGATGTTTTAAACATACCAGATGATTCAGAAATAGGTTATATTTTGGAGGTGGATTTAGAATATCCATCCTAAAATCCATCAAAAAAAAAACAAAATTGTGATATGAAACAAAAAAAATTAATAGCTGATTTGGAAAATAAAAACAATCTATAGAAACTTGAAACATTGCTTAAGGCATGGTTTAATTTTGAAAAAAATCCATAGAAGCTTAAAATTCAATCAATCTCCCTGGCTAAAATGTTTTATAGATTTGAATAATTTTCATAGAACTCAGGCAACAAATGATTTTGAGAAAAACTTTTTTAAAAAGCAAAATAAAACTATGCAGAATGTAGATAAAAGAAAGGATGTGAAAATTGTACCTGATTGGGAGAGTAGTGGACGTCGTCGTCAAGGAGCTCGCGCTTTAATTTCAAGACCAAATTTTCATAGCATGACGCATTTTACAAATAAAATGGTTGCTATTCAGATGAATAGAATGCGTGTATATTATAATAAGCCTATTTATTTAGGATTTACAATTCTAGAATTATCGAAAGATGTAATGTATAGGTTTCATTATGATTTTATTAAATTAAAGTACGGAGAAGATATTAGATTAAATTATATGGATACAGATTCATTCATTTATACTGTAAAAACAGATGACTTTTATAAAGATATGTTGCCTGATATCGATGCTAGATATGATACTTCCGCTTATAATTCTAAAAACCCATATAATATTCCCAGGAAAAATAAAAAAGTATTAGGTATGATGAAAGACGAATGCAATGGTAGTATCATAAAAGAATTCATAAGTTTAAGAGCAAAAATGTATTCAATTGATATTGAAAATAAAAAAAATATATGTAGAGCGAAAGGTGTTAAAAAAGGTGTTGTTAAAAATTTTACAATAAATAATTATAGAGATTGTTTATTTAAAAAAAAAATATTAGTTAGACAAATGTTAAATTTTAGAAGTAAGTCTCATACATTGTATACACAAAGTTTAAGTAAAGTTTCTTTAAGTTATTTAGATGATAAGAGATTTATAAAAAGTGATAATACCCATACTCTAGCTTGGGGACACTTTTCTATCGATAAATAATTTATAATTATTAAATATACATGTATATATTGAAATTCTATTAAATAAATTAAAAAAATGTTTTATTCAAATTTTTTATTTAAATTTTTATTACATCTATAGGTTTATACAACTAATAGGTTTAATTCTGGGATACATCCATGTGAGAGGGTTTTTTGGTTTTGATAACCATGGTCCAGTGCGTGTGTTAAGAATGATGTTTTTAATGTTTAGACCTCCGGTACGGTTAACATCAACCCATCCCATGCAGTTAAATTTTATGTTGTCCCAATCTGTGACTTCAGAAAGCTCAATGTATTCTCCAAATATAAAATTTTTGTAGTTGAACCAAGCAGCCAGTGCTTGAGATTTCAGCGAAATCACTTGATTTTGTTTATTTTCTTTTTTTCCGCATTCCATTTTTAAAAAAATTATTTAGAACGATAATAATTAATTAAATTAGAATTTAATTAAACAACCAGTGCTTAAAATTTGAACACACTAAAGCACATATTATATCCTCTAACTTTTATGGACTATAAAACCACAATAATTTTTTATCTTAGTATAATAGAAGTACAGTTAATAAAAAAATTCTATGATGTTATTGTGTAGAATTTTTTAGAAAAATTCAAAAAAACTTATTAGAAATTGGTAAATTATAGATATTTTTTAGGTACCATAAAACCGCATACATCCTTCTATTTTGAAATATTCACAATTTTCTAATTTTGAACATTATATTGTAATTGCTATCTTATAAAGCATATAAAACCACAAAATAATGCTATAAAAATTAGACTTTTGGTAATTTTAATTAGAAAGAACTTCCTTCAAAATTCATATAAATAAGATGAACATGTTTATATTTTAAATCATTTCAATTTGAACAATTGTGCTGTATATAAAAACAAAATGGATTTTTTAACAAATATCAACAAACGGTTCAATTTTGACAACTGTAAAACTATCAAAATATCTGAAATGACATTAAATAAGGTTTATCATATAATTGCGATGGAGAAATTAAACACAAAGTTTGGAAAAAGGATAATTCTCCAAACAACAAATTTCAAGGTATTTTTACCAATCAGGTTCTCGAAATTAACAGAGAAGGAGCTGAAGAAACTCTCATCTGGTGAATATAGAGTTAAAAATGAAGGAGAGATGGGAAGATCCGCTTAAGTTACATTTGCAAAATACGACAACAACAATGATGATGATGATGATGATAATGATGGTGATGATGATGTTGACGATGAAATAGAAGATGATGTCTTCAATAAAGATGAAGTAGTAGACATTACAAATAATTAAAAATAAAAAAATTATTAAAAGAAATTAAAATTTTTTTTATTTTTCAATTTTTTTTTTAGGTTTATTATTTTCCCTTTTTTTTTTTTTTTTTTTTTCTTTATTATAAGTATTCATAAATTACAGTAAATCAATTAAAATTTAAATAAATAATATATACATTAAATTAGCTACTTGGACCATGGCCTGGGCTATATGGTCCTTAAATTCAAAATTTAGGAATCTCTTTTCTTATATTTAATAAAAATAAAACAAAAAGAAACAAAAACATAACAAAAAAGAAAAAAATAACCAATAACATTCCCTTTAACAAAAGTTATAAAATTAAAGCAGTTTTAAGTATTTAACATAAGTAATTATTAATTAATATAATAAACAATTCATCAAGTTATTGAATTAAATTCATTTAATTCTCCCTAACAACAAAACACATTCAATCCAAGATGCTAACTTTGCAACACAAATGTTCTAATCATTGATTTAAACTTAGGTAGATTTTCAATCCGTTTAAAATTTTCTGGCAGCTCATTATACGCTTTTAGACAATTATATACGACATTATTTGTTTGGTTATTAGTACGGAATAATGTAAGGTAGTAATTTGCTTTGTTACGAGTATTGCGGTTGTGAATATCGATCATTCTGTTTAGAATAAAATTATGCTTAATTTCATTATTAATAATCTTAAACGATAAGACATATAGTTCAAATTTACTTATGTTTGCTAAACTAATATATTGTCTACAGTATAACAAGCTTGTCGGATGTCGAATGGGGTATCGATTAATTACCTTTATACATTTTTTATGTACGATATCTAGTTTGTTTAGGTAGATATTCGCGGCTCTACCCCAAATTGGGTTGAGATAACAGATGTGTGATTTTATATAAGATGTATAGATCGTATATAAAGCTTCCTTAGAAAGAAAATTCTTTAATCTATGTAGGATGAATATGTATGGCCCTATTCTTTTTATTACATTATCAATGTGATTGCACCAGTTTAAATTATGGTCTATATTTAATCCTAAATAATTAAAGTTTTTGACAATTTCAATATTCTCATTTTCGAAAGGTATATTTGTTCCTAAGTTCCACGATTTGTTTTGAAAAATAATTATTTTTGTTTTTTTTACATTTAAACTGATCCTATGCTTATTTAGCCATTCTTGAATTATTTCAAGATCATTTTGAATTGAAAGCTTTACACTTTCTTCACTAGCTTCAGCGTATTTTAGGACGGCATCATCTGCGTATAATTGCAGATCTCCCTTTAAGTTGAGACGAGCTAGATCGTCAATATATATCTTAAAAAGATCCGGTCCTAAAATCGAGCCTTGCGGTACACCTTTATAAATAACCTTTTCCGAACTATATGTGTTATTAATGCGAACTCTTTGCATTCTGTTTTGTAAATATGATTTAAAAAATTGTAGTTGTATACTGGTAAAATTAAAGTTAGCAAGTTTAAGCAATAATATTTGGTGGTCAACACAATCAAATGCTTTTTTTAAATCAAGAAATACGCAACTGGTATATTTTTTGCTGTCAACACTTTTCGATATAAAGTCGGTTTGATTCAGACATGCAGCTGTAGTATTAGATTTCATTTGGAAACCAAATTGTTGCTCACTTAAAATATTATTATTAGAAAAAAAATTATTCAATCTATTTTTTATTACTATTTCAAAAATCTTAGAAATTGCAGATAATATAGAAATGGGCCTATAGTTTGAGCAATCTGTATTACTTCCACTTTTATAAATTGGAATTATAATAGCCGCTTTAAGTTTATTCGGAAAGATACCGTCACGAAATGATTTATTAATTAATTTAACGAAAGTTGGAACCAATCGATCTGCAAAGCGTTTGATAAATTTCGTAGAAATATTATCAATTCCAGTAGCTGCTGCCGCATTTAATGTGCTGATAGCTGTGCAGACCTCTTCAGAATTTGTTTCAGTTAATTGAAAATTAGAGAAGATACTACGTCTGAATTGATTCATATAAACATGATCAAGGGTAGTATTAGGTACGTTAATTTCTTTTGTTACATTTACAAAGAAATTATTAAAATATTCCGAGATTTCTTTTTCATTTTCTATTGCTTTATCATTCTGACATATTATTTTAATTGAATTTTTTTGCTCGATGGAATCAGTGTTAAACATGATCTCTTTATATAAATTCCACAGTCTTTTCGTATCACTGGAGTGCAAAGATATTCTGTCAGAGCAGTATTTTTTTTTTTCCTCAGTGATTAATTTTTGAACCCTATCTCTATATTTAAAATATAAGTTAATAATGCGTTCATTACCCACATATTTTTTCCTGTATTTGTTAAATGAGTCTCTGATTTTCATTACTCTGAGAATCTCTTCAGTCATCCATGCCTTATTTATTTTAGTATTTTTTATTTCAATACGTTCAGTAATATTATTTATTAAATAATACCCTTTTTCCAGTTTGATATTCATTTAAGATTAATTTGTATTCAAGTTTTTGATTTTATCCATATCAATTAAAATTAACAAATCGGAAAATGGATAATGTTTCTGACCATTTCTTTTCTTCTTAAGTACCTTCGAATTAGCTAAATCAACAATTTTAATAAGTAAACATTTTCCAAAGCACACATACCAATATAGTTAAAAGAACATCTTTTAGAATAATGAATTTGTTGTTGATTCTGCAAAATTTTTAAACTTGTAGAATCATGGTCATCCATATTAATTATATTGCAAATTTTAAAGTTTTTTTCCAACAATTTTTTTTTTTCACTACCTTTTGCATAAATTTTGTTATAATTATTTACAAATATTTTTAAAAAATTGATGACATCAGAAAAATTTGTTTTACCGTCGAACCATTGAAACCCATGATGATTTTTTGTTAACCAATTATTTATTTGCCTTGTTTTTGCATTTAGACAATGATAACTGAATGGTGGCTTAATGATAAAATGTTGAATCTCATTTTCTGATGAAAGAACTCCTATTTCCTTTAAGATGAATTTATTGTCATTATCTCGAAATCCTTGAACATCAATGATTATATAATTCATTTTTATATATTTGAAGAATTGTCAGAAGATTCTGATAAAAATCTTTTAAATTTAAGGTTTCATAAATTTTGTAAAATAAATATACAATGTAGAACTATGATGAAACACCAATAAATGGGGGAATTTCAAAGACACAGTTAGATTCTAAGTTTCTTGAAGCGTCATTTTTTATTATTTAGAAATTTAGATTATTTTGTTAACTTCTCCTGTTAACGGTTTAAATTCGACTAAACGGTCATGCAAAAGAAGACAATAAGCTGTAGTATTGTCTGGAATTTTTTTTAAAGTCTTAAATTCAATTTTGACATCAACTGGACCCATTTTAAGATTATCATTTTGATAACGAGTACCAATTATGAAGATTGGAGAATCAGTTTTAAAGTGGTCGCATGAAACTAAAGGCTCTGATATTGAGTTATTATAATAAAAGCTTCTAAAATTCGAATATGCTTCATATGCTAAAGCATAACGATTTTTCGCAAAATCTAAATTCATATCTTCATATGGATATGATTCTGAATTTAAATATACTTTTATATTTTCAATATCACAATAATCAAAAGTTGAAGGATCTCCATCCAGTTTATTTTGTTTGCCAGTTTGTAAAGCAAAAATAATAAAACGAGGTTTTTCAAGTTGTGAGGCTGTTTTAACATTCCAAATATGATGTATAGTTCCAGCTGGTAACGTAGGATATTCATGTAATTCCCAATTTCTAAAAGGAATTTTCATAACTGACCCATTTTCAATACTTTTGTATAAATTTAATTTAAGATTATCAGCTAAGTTAATATGTTGAACCTTATAATATATTTTTGTAATAGTAATTTTTGGTTTTTCACTTGCATTAGCGCTGCTACATAATAATGAATTGTCATTAGTTCGAGAGCGAGTTAATATTAACTCATGTTTTGCATTTGGAATAATGTTTTTGTAGTCTTCAGCAAACCCTATTAATCTTTTTAAGGGTATACAAAAATTTAAATATAAATTATTTATTTTAATTGATGCATCAGGTGACCAACTTCCATTGTATAAAGCTGTACTTTCATTTTGGTTTAGTGAAATATAGTTTTTTAATGTTGAAGTAATTCCAACATTACGATTATGATCAATTTCCTTACCATTAAGTTCATGGCGAATTTCATCAAATAGAAATGGTATAGCATTATTAACTAGTTTAGTGTCAGTGACAGTTGTTCCATCATGTTTTGATACATAACCTTCAATGTAGATTAGACTTGTTGAGGGTAATATATTTAAGTTTTGATTTTGTATTTGTATTCGTATAATATCACTTAATCCGAATGTGTTTAAGAATGGTGAATATGAATGCTTATGAGCACTAGTTATAGTTTCATCAAAAATAGGATCATAAAAGAGTTCCATTTTAATTTACTTTTAGTAAATATCCAAGAGATTTTAAATATTCTTTATTTTCAAATGATAATAGTTTTTTTTATTTTAAATGTTGACTTCCACCTCCTCCTTCGACTGCCTTTAAAGAATTAAGGTGATGTTTATCATTCTGTGAATGTATATTGGATTGATAATTTTGATTAAATACGATCATTCTGAAGCTTTAAGTGTAATCTTATTGTTATTGTTTCTCCACGAAAATTTATTATATTACCGTTCTGATCAAGGAGTTTTACAGTAATAGAACTTATCTGATTAATAGTTACCGGTAAATAAATTACATTCTTAGGAACTTCAATTATTTTATAGCCAGGACTGAGGTTAATAGAGAATTCATGTAAAGTGAGAGCCTCTTTTTTATTAATATAAGCTCCAGAAACAATATCGCATTCTACTCTTATTATATTTATTTTATTAATATCAACAAAAAGATCTGAAGTATGCCATTTATTGGCTAATAATTTCTTCTTACTTAAACCTAATAACCCGCCAATTGTATCTTCTCTTTCAAAATCAATATCCTTATCAGCAAAAATTTCACACTTTAATGTATTATTATTTGCTTTTATAATTAATTTTTTCTTATCTGCTTTAGTTACATTCAGCGTTTTCCTAAGAAATAGTTCAATATCACCAATTTCATATGAACCTGTTGGAATTGTAATAGGTTTATCATCAATAATAAATGTATTATTCTCCTCATCTATATTAGGTATTGAGTTATATGTTTGGAAATCAACTAAACCGCAGGTATATTCTCTTCCCTTTAGATCTATAGATGGGAAATAATTAGTTGTCAATATGGAAGAATTTCCGTTTAAAGTTAATGTTATTGACATGTCTTTAATTGATACAATGAGATATTTTAGTAGTGTATTCTGTTTTTTTTTTTTTTTTTTTTTTAATTGATATACTTTATTTAGCTTTCTTATTGTCTATTACAAATGCTTTT